>JAODKC010000082.1:16421380-16431914 GCA_026777985.1 Mormyrops attenuatus
CCCCGCGCCGCCAGCCCCGCCCCCCCCCCCCCCCCCCCGGCGGGGGGCCGCCGCCCCCAATTTATTTTATTTTATTGTTAATTGCGATATTTTTAAATTAAAATATTGGGTAACACTTTACATTAACTGCACCTTCTTAATGCATACTTTATATATTCATAGGACATTCAGTACACCTTCATAATGCTTTTATAATGCATTCATAGAACATTCATAATGCACGTACACTAATCCTAACATAACTTAACAGCTTTAATATATATTAATAACAAACATTATACGATTGTAATGTTTGTTATTATCATAAAATTGTATTTTTATATCATACAATTGTAGGCTAATGTAAGGGTTCTAAGCATGTTTAAGGTAGACTAGGCTGGGCTATGATGTTTGCAAGGTTAGGTTGACTGTATTAAAATGTATTGTCGCCTTAGGTTTATCGGAACATAGCTCCCATCGTAACCTAGGGAAAGGCTGTATATGACGAAGGTGAAAAGAAGGAGTAATGATAAATACATCTAGTTCAGGGAATCACACAATTACTGAAAATGCTTTTCAGTTTGATTGTTGGTAGAAAGCCAACCCTTTATTCATGTTTTAACTTGGTACACTGAGCACAGATGTCAAGAAGCTGTGCTTCTACCTGGATTTCTGTTCAAGAACGAAACGTTTTATACCCTTAATTCAGTGATCTCGGGGTTTCACACTGAGACTGTTGTAGAAAGTCATTTGGAACTGCATTAGGGAGATGGGGGTTCTGGTGGGTACAGTAACAAAAGGGATCGGTATTAATATCGAACAGAAATACCAATTGAGTAGAGGGACAGAATGAGGGAGGAACACGGCCAAATAATGTGGTGATTGGACATACATAATTATTCAGTGTGCATGTTCCCCTAAGAGGACTGTGAGAGATGGACCGGCTTGAAACACAAATGTGTTTATTGCTGACATACTGTGTCATATTTTGCCAGTGTATTTAGATTGCCAGGATCCAAAATGAATGCGGGTTTCTGGGGGAAACCTGAAAATATCAGTCTCTGCCCTTGATTTGGATATTTCAAAGCTTGGAATGTTAATAGCATGGAAACGGCATGTTAAGTAGTATTAAGCAAAATGTTTTGCTTGTTTTAGCTCATTTCCATTGCTAAAAGCTGACAGAACACTTGAGCTGTTAAGTTCTTCTCGTTCAATGTCCAAGAAGACTGTTGGAACATTTGAGGGTTATAACATTTATTAAGGCCATGTCAGTTATTGGCTGTTCCAACTATCATATTGCTATGTGTACTGCTTTTTTGAACAGTGATTTAAGGGGTTCCAAGGTCAACATTAAGTCCTTACACTGTTTGATTTTCATCCATATGACAAGAACGAAACCAGGAGCTTAATTACCACTGAGCAGGAAATGGAGAAAAGCTCGGTTATGAACCGCCATGCAGGTAGCCACGTATCTAATTTCTGCTGACTTACATGATAAGTGAATTCTGAGCTTATGCCTAAAGGAAATGATTTAGGGTTTGGTCTGAGATATGTTCCTGATTGTGTGATTACTGAGGCAGTCAGGTTGCATTTGAGCATTTTTCCTCATGACAATCAGTGTAGGTACATAATTTGTAGAATGATGGATTAATTGTAGGACTCAATGGAATTATCTAGTGATCTTTGTGAACATGTGTAAGGAATGCATTCGGCTTCTACAATGTGTGCTGCCTGGATTCATTTGTGTAACTCTTGTTACAAATTATTCCTGGATACTTATGATCATAAAAAAGTCTCAGATGGCCACAACCGATGGGATGTTAGGCGAAAGCTTATTATGAAAGAAAGCAGACAGTGACAAGTTGGTTTTCTGGAAGAATCTCAGCAAGCCACTATTGGCTGCTGCCATAGTATTAAAGAAAGCCAATGTCATGGTGACAGGAAGTGATGTAAGCACATCCCCCCTCCACAGGCACTTCTGGAAGACACGTGATTCACAAACAATGTAGAGTGCAAGAATGGTGTAACTCTTATCCTATGGTTTAAATTGTGCTTTTGTTGGGTTGTAAACTGATGCTATTTTTCCTCACAAAAAGTGAATCACTCAAAACTATGTGAACTTTCATCAGGCATTTGATAAACAAAGGAGCGAGACATAAGGCAAACCGATCCACCTAATCAGAATCCACTTCTAATGCGTTTAAGCACTTCACACAACTCTGCCACCAAGAAGCAATTTAGGAAGGGCAAACACAGTGTGTTCACTAGACTGACTCTCGAAATAACCCATAATTGATTATCCCTGAGAAAATATCGCAAAGTGCAAAGTTTAAGAGCCTTTTGTCTGTGACCTTCTCAGTGCTAAGAAACACTGTTACCGGTTTGGTTCTGAACACAAACCCTAGCAGTCAGATCACATTTTTGTATCCCTTTTTTAACCTCCAATGCATGCATGTTTATTTGCATGCATGTATGTGTATTTATCTTGCTGACAGGAGGCAATGGACTGATACGATATTTTTGCTGCTTTTTATTTTGTTTATAATTCATCTTGCTATCTAAACATCGTTTTGATCACTACGGTAGGAGGACTTTTTGAATAGGACCCCAGAAACAACAACCTGCCCCTGCTTGTAACCACACACCCCTAGGGTAATAGGTTCAGTTCCCACCCCAGGCTTCTGTGTCCAGAGTTTGCACACTCTCCCTGTTTTATCACACCAGCTTCCTCCTGCAGTCAAGTATCATGCTGTTAGGCGAATCTGTGTCTGTAACATGTCCTGTGATGGACTGACATTCTGTCCAGGGTGTGCTCTGCTTCTCATGGGTTGCTTGCTGAGGTGTTGAATTGGAGTAACACTTTGGGAATTAGGCAGAATTCCCTTATAGTCACATAATCACTTTTCTGCTGAATTGGGAACGTGACGTTTGGCTGATGATGGAGACGATTCATCATTGCCTAGTGGACATTCCTGGGTGTATTAGAGTCTTTGACCTCTTCCTGTAAGCTGAGGCAGAGTTAGTAACCAAAGGAGATCTGAGGCTGAAATCAATATCGTGTTAAAATGGATGCTGTGTTTGTTACAGAATTTAAAATGTAAAGGTCTGTGTTATGCAGAATCTCGTGGCTCAGTGTCAGAGTTATTTTTTTGCAGGAAAAACAGGGTCAGATAACGGCTGGAGTGCAGGATTAGCGAACGCAGATAGCGAAATGCCGATTCAGCGTGGAGTGGAAGGAAACCAACGGGGGAGAGAAAGGCTTGTGCTTCCCACGGCGGATGGGATTGGCTCATTCGGGTTGTGCATACCGGGGCGGACGGGATGGCAGCGTTCGGGTTGAGTGGGTCGTGACGTGAAATGAATTGGGGCCTGAAAGGAAAAAAAAACTAATGTCGACTCATATACGACTCAGAAGATAAGGTGGGGTTGAATTAACCAGCACTCCTAGAAATGGCCATCTAACTACACGTTCACGCATAGTGACACCCCCCACCCCACAACTGTGTTCTTATTCCCACGTATATGGCAGTATTATGCGAATCTCAATTTCCAGGTTGGGTCGCTAATAATTTACAGCCAAAATGACAGGAAATAGGACCCGGAACCAGTTATAAAGAAACATTTAAATATTTTCACACAGAATGATTGACTTTTGCCTTAATGAGAAGAAGATTGCAGTGACATTTTCCTCTGATTCATTATGTATGGGTGTGTTCTCACAGACAAACCTACACAAGGCTCACTTAAATCAAGGACTCGCGTCTGAAAATGTCTCGAGCCATTTTCACACATGAACTCCTGAGGCCTACATCGTCTGGAGAATCAGGTCTGGACATTTTCTTGGAGTTGCCCTTTCACACATGTGGCCCAAAACCTAAGATTGTCCATGTCAGATGCGTTCACATGTACCAGAAATACTCCCGTGGCGTTTGGGTAGAGCATGCAGGGGAAGGGCATGACGTAAAAAGTACGCTGTGGAAATTGCAGTGTTTTTTTTACAGCACATTGAAGATGGTGACAGAAGTTACTGACAGACGTTCCTGAATCTTGTTGTCTCTCCAGTTATCTATGTTCGTTGGACTTTCTGCGCGTAAATGACCCTTCTTATTTGCCCTCTGTAATGTTTGTATTCTTCCATTTTCGCACCACTCAATAGGTCATCAACACACCCTCACGCTCACAGTAAATTCTACGGACAATTCCCTGCTCTGTTCACACATGGGGGTCAGTCGCAAATTACCCGGACTTTGTACTGGGGAACTGGCAGGGTAAAGTCCATTTAATGTCCGGTATGAGATTCAGACATTTGCGATGAGACATAGCCCCTCAGGGTGATGTCTAGAAAATTTCAGGGTGGCAGTGCATGTCTGTCAGGGGCTTAAGAAGCAAACTGGACTCAAGTGACCCAATTCCCTGGCGTGACAGAAACTGTAGCATTGTGACATGCAAGGGGGGAAAAAGTATTGAAAAATCCAACTCCAGTGAAAATTCTGATGGTTTCCGAGAAATGAACTCTGAATTGAGTAAAATACCTAAACTACTGAAGTAAGAGTAAAAAGGTAGCTTGTTTAAAAAGTATGCTTTTGTGCAACGTGACATACATTTGAAAGATCAGGGTCAGACAATATCCCTGAAGCAATTTGGAGTTAAGAGGCTCATGGGAGTTTTACTTACACAAAAATGTTCTGAGGGCAGAATGAAAAATGATTGGTTGTGAGAAGCAAGACATCTAATTGGTAGGTCTTACCTACTCAAATTGCTTGGACTCACGTCCTCTACAATCTTATCGGTTATCACTCTGATCTAATCATTTTTTGTTCTGCCCTCAGAACATTTTTGTGTATGTAAAAGTCCCATGAGTGGTTAAGAGACAAAATAGTGACCGCCCTCTGACCGCCATGGGATTTGAACCAGCAACCTTCCAATCACAAGACAAAACATTAACCAGAAGAACCATAAACTATCCTACAAGCAATGAGCACGTTATTAAACTGGAAATGGGGTTTACCTTCAGGTATAAAAAAATCTGGTATTTTCTCACATTTACACTAATGCTGTTTTATGCCTTTTTGTAGTTTAATGCAAGCGTAACATTTGAAAACCCAAACAAGCACTAAACTTATTACAAATCTATTCAAATTTTTCTGTAGGTTAATAAGTACTTGGACCGTTCAAAGGATAAAAAAGCACCTAGCAGGTTCTAGCAGCACCTAGCAGCTAGAGCTAATTGCACATATTGCATGGGTCAACAACAACGAGCAACATCGCAGGTATCTCACACAAACAGCAGCGCCGTTACAGCAGCCTAGTAATTACTGTGATAGCCTAGAATAAATTACAGAGCTAGCTAAAATCTGACTGCGAGTAAAACAGTTGCATCTAGTTAAATGTTATTAGCTAAAATGATAATGTTAAAAGTCATCACCGGCTGAGAGCTTTGCTGGGTGAATAATGTCCATAGCTATCTAGCCCAGCTAGCCAGGTTGAAATGACGTGATAAAGCCGTAAGATAAAATCACAGTTAACGTCAAGACCCAATTCTTTAATGCAAATATCTCAACAGGCTTGAGGACAACAGACATGACGATGCCATGACCCTTCTGAGCTTAGACTTGGAAAAGCTTTAGCAGACGCCATGGATGTGATAGTTCTGTAGTTGTGGCAACTCCCAGTACGGGAGTTGTAGTCAATCAACTACCAATTTTAGGCGTAATTTGACATGATTGGCTACAAATAAACGAGGACCAATCACTGCTGACGCAGTCAAATTAAGGGATGAATATGAACCAATAAAATCAGTTGGCAAAGTTACGGAAGTAGCGGACATACTTCGGGTGGCAGTGCTACTAATTGTCTTTTCGATTCGATACAAGGTTAGTATCGCAAGTACTGATATTCAAAGCAGGCAACACCCCGACGATAAAAACTTGTTGATTGGGTGGGGGAGAGGGGTACTGACTATGTAAAAAAATAATAGGGGCGGACCTGCCCGTAATAGTTAATGTCTTAAATTAGGCTAACAGCTAAGAAAGACACAATATTTTAGCGTTAGAATTAATTCTCAACATAAACATTACGATTGAAAGAATCCATACCTTAGTATCCATCCGCGTATCCATAGGGATTAAATAGCAGAATAAAAGTACTGCTGCAGAACTACGTATATAAGTAAAAGTACAAATCAGTCCGGCACGGATACCCACGGCTGAGAAGACTAACCCGCAACCAGTAGCATTTAAATCTATTTCGTATGGCAAAGATTCCGAAAATAACGACTCAATTACAGTAAGGAGAGTATTTGTATTTGTATTTGTTTATTTCGGTACTTTACACCCCGGGTGACATGGATATTTCTTATTTCATCACCTATGGTGATTTCATTTGAGCTGTTAAGGAGTGTCTGTTTTGTGGGAAAGTGTATTTTACAGTCCTTTATCTCCTGTCGGCAGCAAATTTCCATCCAATTATTCTTCAGAAGAAAGCCTTGTGGCTTTACGTCTAACGATGCCTTTTCCCTAAGCCAATTAGTAATATTGTTTTAAAAAAATCCTTATTTTTTATATTATCTGCACCACCATGTGTATCCAGATATAAAAATTCATAAAACTGACTATATAATCTAAAGGTCTGTGTTTAACGGTTGGTCTGGGAGCCAATCTGACGTAATACAAGTAAAATAATCCGCACCCATGTAAATAGTTTAATCCACATTTAAGAAAAAAATATGTTGTTCGTTTAAAAATTATATGACCTTGACCGGTCTAACCTACACTGCTGATACTGAAGACAGTAAAGCTATATATAAAATAGGCCTATACATGTTCACGTAACATGTAGACTATACTCCTGAATATAGAGGCCTATATTGCAGATTAGCCCAAACCCTTTAGGACCGAAACTGTTTAGAACCGGAACTTTTCTGCAGCGTATGCAACCCGCTTCCAAAGTGCTGCGCACCTTAGCTGAATTTTCGACCTTAAAAGCTTAAAACGTCTCTAAACAAAAAGCGAACCGCCAAACATCTCCAGCTCACCCCAAGACCGAGCGCCACCATTTATCACTACACCGATTTACTGCAATACTTCAATAGAAAGGGAACTACGGGACAGATAAATAATGGAGACGAATGGCGTCTTTTTCACGCTTATTTTCCCTTTCCTTGCAGTTTTATTTGCGCGTCTCTGTGTGTGCATGTACGTGTGTCCGGTGCTAGGATGAAGCTTACTGGAGGAGTCTTTACAACCCGTGTTTCGTTCTCTGAAATGGTTAACAATTCTCTTTGGATTCAGCACTGAGGTCGCTGTCCGTTAGATCTCCGTCGATCTCAATCACATGCGGTTTTTTTTCACTGCGATCAAATCCCCCTCCTAGGACACAGACTTTTGTTGTGCTGATAAGACGGGAGATCGTGTAAAGGGCAGAGAACAGTTCTTCATTCATTGGGCTGGTAGATTAGTGTCCGCTATGTTTTCCTTTATTTCAAGTGTAGTAAGCCGGTAGACGGTTAATGCGTATCCTGTATATTATCCCTAACACTTTATTTATTAGAGGAATATCGAAAAGTAATCAATGGCGTGTGTTTCGTAGATGTAAGGCGTCTGTTAATGGCAACAATCAGTGGGCACCGGTAAGTTTTGATAGTTGCAATAAGAGAGACGGAAAAGCCACGGGGAAACGCTGCATGCGGTCTGAGGAATCTTTAGGGTCGATTGTTAAAACAACTAAACAAATGCACAAAAACTTAAAAGCTGAATAATGAATCTTTTAATAACGAAAACGTAACACAAATGGCGTTTATTTATCTCACATCACAAAATACGTACGATTTGTAGATAATTTTGGGAAATAAAGCTTAGTTTCATTCATTTTATTTATTATTGAGGTAAAAACATCAGTGAAAGCAGCCCACCAATTGTAGTAACAAAATAAATGGACTAACATAAAAACAAATTCGACGTGACAATTGCAATAATAATAAGTCGAATATTTTTGGTATAACATGTCTTGTATCGTATGCATGTTTTTCTTAAAAGTCTGTGCGGGAAGACAGCGGAAGATATGCGCATTGAAGGGGTCAAATCATTTCAGATTTACACGCCATTTCATTCTTAAAACCTGGCGCCTATAGACGCAACAGAGACATTTCCAATACAGGACAAAATCTATGCGACGACAGTAGAAATCAGCACCATTCAGTTTTAATGGATATCAAACGACAGTGGATAAGTTCTGAAGAAATCTGGTTCAGTAGAGCTTTTGGTGGATCCCTTACTGTCGGAGGTCTAGCCTGCGATGCATGTGAGTTTCGAACGCGCCTTGGGCAGTAGAGAGCACGGCTTCTCGCCCTCCGAGAGCCAGTCTCCATTCCGGGTCTTTGTGGCGTCCTGCTTCTCCGGAGTTTCACCGTAGCAGTGGCGCTGCAGAAGACTGTCAGGTACGTGCGGTGCAGATCCAGCTTTTCTCTCCACACTTCCCTCATATCTACCCCCTTTTCACTTTAAAGTAGCTATAGCAAATCTCTGCGGGAGTCCCATGGTGGAGTGGGGCGCTTATACTGGGGATCTCTCTCTGCCGTTGCACTTTGCACTGTTTGACATTTGCAACACTCGAGGTAAGACTCAAGATTACGCATCTTTTATGTCTTGTTTTTCCCCACTATGCATTACTTGTTATCGGTTAGTTGTCACGTTATTCTTCTAAATACGCTGGCTTATTTGCTTTTTCACACTCGTTCTGCATGCATCTTTACGGACAGCACGTTCATGCGTGTAGAAAAGGTGGTGGTGGGGGTGTGGGCAATGATATACGAGGCTATGCTGGAAAAGTGTTAACGCGACACCGGTCGTTTGTTGGAGCATTTTTAAAAAATGATTTCGCACACTAACTTGCGCCGTGCGACCGTCTGGAGTTGCGGCTACAAAACGGACGCGACGTTTCTGTGTTTGAATCGCCTGTGATGCGCTGCCTCAGACGCGACAAGATTGATCGTGCTTTCGGAGTAACACATTTAATTGGCACTAGCGGAATAACGGCATCCCATAGCTGTTAGTTTACCAAATACATCTTACGTTTGGTCACGTTTACATTCGATCTGCATTTGTGACAAACTACTTTGGGACAGAATAGCTGCGGAACTGGTCATATTTTCAAGTTGATGAGCATGCATGTTATGATACAATGTGTAAGACTAGAGAGATGCGGACGATCGCGCTAATGAAGCGCATACTGGCGTGCGAAACGTCGAGCGCTTCTGCCGCTCGTCTGCGTCAGATAGCGTTGTTTGCGAGAGCAGGGGAAACTCGCATTGTGCATGCAAGCCACGAAAGGGCTATGTCCGCCTAGGGGTGCGACGGGACCTTTCCTTTTTTTAATTTCACATTAACGCCACGGTAGTGCAGCGTGCGGCGATATACGGCACGTGCCGGCGAGGGCGGGGCGTGCGACGTCACAGTCGCCGTCTGGAGGCTAATCGCCCTGAGATTCCATACATTTTAATCGAATTATTTAAGCAGTGCCTGACAGTAAAGCTATAAGCTTTTGTTCACATACAGTAGAGCCCTGGTTAGTGGGAAACAAAATTAGCTTGTTGGTCAGTTGGTCATTATCATCATCATTATTATTATTATTATTATTATTAGTAGTAGTAGTAGTAGTAGTAGTAGTTGTCGTTGTGGTGGTATTAGTAATATACTTTGAAATCGTACTATGGTATTCACTTAATTCATGAATTGTTTATAAGATGTGATATAAGTTAGTTTCAGACAGAACATCTGTTAGGCCTGTTATTAACTTATGTGAGTATGGGCCTGTTTAGTAAAGCAGCAGAGTTATGTGGTTAGATGCCCCAACCAGTGCTTCCAGCTCAAATACTGGTATGCAAGGGATGGACTTGCTTTTCGCCTCCAGAGGAATGACTTGGCCTCCTGGTTCCCTGGTCCTTGTTCCCCTACTGTGCACTGGGTCTCCTTAAACACGGTAATCTTTTGGCCAGTTATGAAGAGACACAGAATCCCATTTATGGCTAAATGGGTTTGGAGCTGAGGGCAGTAGGCGAGACAGTGCCTGGTAAAAAAGGAGTAATAATAACAATAATATAATAAAAGAGATATAACTCAGAGAGAGATGAGCAGGACTTGTCATAAACAATGCAGGATTGAAGGTTTTTGATTGGCTGAGGGGCAACCACACTGTCAGGATGTCATGGTGGGTTTATGAAAAGTGGCTCTAATGCAAATTGATTGGCTGTCACTCGCCTCTACTGCTGGCGGGCGTCAGTCTCCTCAGCTGTGGCTATCTGTGCCGGACGCAGTGGTAAACAGAAACCCAGCACGATTCCGATCGGTGAATTTAAAAGCGCTCTCGTTTACATTTTTAAAGCCGACCTTTTGCTTTCGTCCCTGCCAGGGATTAAATATAGACACACTTTTCTTTGAAGTCCTTGAAATGAAGGAGCCGCTCTCGTCTGTGTTGAGCGTAGCGGGGCACTCGAGTGAACCACTGTTCAGGCCCTGGAACGGACACCCTCCTGCTTCATGCCCCCTGCCCCTCTCCGAAC
>JAODKC010000082.1:16436132-16462422 GCA_026777985.1 Mormyrops attenuatus
CCCCCCCCGCCCCCGCGGGCGCCGGCCGCGCCCGCCCCCCGCCCCCCCGCCCGCGGGGGCCGGGGGGTTCTTTGTGGGAATGGAGAGTGGGGGCCAGCTGGGGTCAGGGCTGGGGCAGACTGTGAATGTAATTATGGCGTGTATAGGGAGGGGTGTTAAGCCTGGCTTTGGGTTGTGGTGGTGGATCGTTAGTCTAATTCCAGGTGCTAAACATCACATGCCAGTTTGACTCAGAGCTAATATGTTTTTAATGGTGAAGAATGTTTTTCTGCAGAAAGCCGCTGATGGAGAAACAGGGCAGCGGCGTTCCGGCCGTGATGCGGACGCAGGAGCAGAATGTTAATTGTTCTGTCAGGTTTGCGTCTGGCTTGGGTTCTCGGTCATCAGAGTGCAGTGGTGGTGAACAGAACATAGGGGGTGCTCTGAATGAGAAATACCTGTAAAGAGGTTCATCCTGGTCCTCATGTGGAAGCCCCCCCCCCAACATTTACTCGTTATGGATGAGGATCTGGAACTGGATTCAAACCCTTTTGTAAAAGGACTGTTGTGGTGCGTAAAGACCAGTGGTGATGCTCTGTATGTTATAGTGTCAAACAAGGCATAGTGTGGTGTAATGGACAGCAGGGGGCATGATCGTTAAAGTTTTCGGGGTGCTGCTCCGAAATGTTGCCATGTGTGTGTAAGAATGTCATAGAGGAGACTTGTCAGCATGTCTTGGGTGGGGTGTATATGGGGAGGTGGTCATGGGGCGAACCGTTCAACTCTCCAGTAACTATTAATCTACAAACAGAGGCTTATATAGGGGCAGGCTACAGATTCACTGATCCCCTACTGAAAGCTGATTGGCCCCTGGTGACCTCACCTGTCACTCACTGATTCTAAACATATTATTGGCTAATGATAAGGCTGGCCCTTCTGCTTCAATGGCCCTGAACTTAAAAAACTCAGAGATTCAACCCTATCTAAGAATATAAAGTGGGCTGTGTGTGAAACAGAGAGAGAGAGTTTGGGAGAAATTGCCCAGGTTCCCGGGGGAGTATATCTCACTCGTTAGTGAGCAAAGCGGCCTTTTTGATGTTGGTTTGCCCCCCGATTTCATCTTAACGGTGCTAATAAAGTGGCCCCCTTCCCTCCCATGGTTCCGGCACCCAGGGTTTTCCACAGGGTGACGCCTTATTCCATGTTTACTTTCGGGAATTTACGGAGCGTGCCTGAAGTGAGCTGCAGGGATGTTCCTTCGCAGCTCTTTTCCTAGTTTGCCGGGTAAAGCGGTCCCCCGCCGGCTGCCGCGTGAGCCGGGACTCACGTTACACCTCAGCGTGATGTTGCGGTACTTTGGGGACTCACTCAGCTCTCATCGCCGGCGACTGTCGCCATCCGGATCCGTTTGCCCGTCTGAGCTTGCTCTCATCCGTCCCGCCCAATCCCTCGCCGATCCCCCCTCCCCCTGTCTGCCGCGGCTATTTTTGGCCCCGTGTGCGACTCGTTACCGTTTTCCCCCCCGTCATCATTCCTCTACCGCGACGCCGGGCCACCCGAGGGAAAGGCTTGCCGTCTCGCTTCCTTCCTCTGGGGCTATTTTTGGGTCTGGGATCTTCGGAAGTCGGAGTGGAAATGATGTCTGCTCCGTCCCGGACATCTCTCTCTGCTCTGGAAGGTCGTCCGAAGTACAGCCACTTCCCAATTTCCTCTCTAGTTTAGGGCATGTTTTTCACTTTTTGTGACATTGAAACGCAGACTTAGTTTTCCCAGCTAAAGGAGTATTAAATGAGATACTGTTAAACAGACATGCAAGGATCTAAGAAAAAGGTTTGAATTTAACAGTTGATAAGTGTGGATGAAAGGCTGTGATTGGCTGCGAAACAGGAAGTGAAAAGATTAGTGGTTAAACAGCTAGAGCCAGAAGCAGCCGTACTGCTGAGCCCCTAACCTGTAGATTTAATGGATTTCAATAAGCTCCGCCCCTAACCTGCATATTCAGTGGACTTCAATAAAACTTGAATTAGAATTTGATGAGCAGTGGTCATTGTTGACACACCACAGCACAACGAAATGTGTCCTCTGCATTTAACCCATATGTGACAATGTGACAGGCAGGGGGCAGCTAATTCAGTGCCCAGGGAGCAGTGCTTGAGGGCGGTACCTTGCTCAGGGTACCTCAATGGTGCCTTCCTGGATTCGAACCAGCAATCTTTCAATAACAAGTGCTCTTCCCTAACCATTAAGCCACCAATAAGCTCCGCCCCTAACCTGCAGATTCAATGGATTTCGGTAAGCTCCGCCCCTAAGCTGCAGATATAATGAATTCCGATAAGCTCCGCCCCTAACCTGCATATATAATTGATTTCGATAAGCTCCGCCCCTAACCTGCAGATATAATGGATTCCGATAAGCTCGCTTGGGTGCATGGCTGAATAATTCCACTGACAAATGGCTGTAGGAGGACAGAAAAGGTTTGGTAACGTATGGTGGTTATGTTTACAAAGGAAATTTCCTTGGTGCCACCTGCCCGCCCACCTGCTACCTGCTACTGCCACTTGCTGGCTCATTTTAGTAGCTAACATACGTATACTTGTGTGAGTGTGCCCTGCGATGGATGGATGGATGGATGGATGGATGTACGTATACTTATGGATGCGGGGTGAAGTATCACTGCGTGTGTGGGGACGTGCTTTTTACTGGTTGTCATTTGACTGGATTCAGCCAGCTTCAAGGGAGCAGAACTTTGAAAGAGCTGAACGAACAGTTTGTTCAGGTTCTTGTCTAGTAGGGAGAAAGTCTAGCTGTCAGTTCTGGTTTCTGTTCTGGGAAGATAACAGGAGCAGCCGCACACACTCATACGGCTGTTTAAACACATAGAAAGAAGTTGGAGGGGGATGCTCGCAGCTGGCAAGGCTAAGGCTTTCGGATTGGCCCAGACGCCCGTGGGACTGCATAACTGACGGTGAGACAGCAGGTGCCACAGTAGTGTCAGAATCTTGACCTATGGGCTCTGCGCTATAGGGGTTGTCTCTCTTCAGAAGGAGCCAGACTCACATTATGGTTCCAGGTTCTTCAGTGTGGAGAAAAGTTCTGGGTCCAGCAACTCTCTTCTAGGCAGCGGTGGCATTGTAACAAAGGAAGGGTCACGTCCCCCTCTCGTCCCGAATCGTTTGGGCTTTCGGGAGAGGGAACAGAAGGCCGGGCTTAGCGATAAACTCGCCATCTTCTAAGAGATGGAGGGGGCGGCTCGAGAAAAGCCTCTTTGTTGATGGAGGCTCCATCCCGACTCCCCCAGTGGGGCCTCCTGCAGTTCGTTTTCATTAACTCTCATGCTCGTTCGATAGTTTTAATCCACCGGTGTGAAAGAGGAAACAGCGGGGAGACAGATCACACCCTTGGCCGGGTCGCTATGCGCTCATATGTGGAAGCGGAGCTCTGTTATTTGCGTTTGGGTGGAGACTCATGGAAGAAGGTGGAGCTGAACTCGGAGTGAACGAGGTAACTGTCCAGGTAGCCAAATGCTGAGGGATCGCAGATTAAGCTGCCTTGTTACAGGTTTTCTGCAGCTTCAGAAGCTCTTGATGACCAGCCCTTTTCATCGCTGACCGAGGGCGCCCCTGCTGGTGGAAGCGTGGCACTTAAGGGGCTGAGTCTATAAGCGGATGGTTGTATGTTCGAAGCCTAGATTACTCTTCCTGCTGTCACCCTGAGTGATGCATTTAAGCAGAAGTATTTCAGTGGCATTATCTTTGTGAACAGTTTTTCGGACACCACGGTGAACAGAATCATCGTTTGGCAGTTGAAAGCTGTCTATGCCGTGACGTGGTCTCCTTCTTTGGGAACAATGGAGTCGAGGTGGGGGAGGGATCTGCATCGCAGAAAAAGGGAGCAGCTCGGGGGGTGCAAAGGAGGCCGAAACTCTGCCTAAATTAATTGATCAGTTTAATGATTTTATTCATTCATATTCTTCCAATCCTTTGACTCCATCAGCAGGGATTGGACTGTTCCTTTTTTCGTGGCCAGTCATGTCAAATTGCACCAAAAATTGCTAGTTGATTAGTTAAAAGTTAAAGGTCACCGATAATCATTGACCTCCTAATGGAAGCTGCCTTGACTGCAAAACTATTACATCCATGGCCACACCTGCAAGAGTTAAAGCCAAGAATGGTCATATCGTCATGTCGGCCTTGCCTTCCTAGGCCTGTTGAGATATCTGCATTTGAGAGTTCGATCTCGACATAAGTTTATGTTTCTTCTACTGATTTTATTGTGTCATTTCAATCTGTCTAGCTAGGCTAGCTAGCTATGGACCTTATACACCCAGCAAAGCTCTCAGTCGGTGATGATGTTTAACGTTATTATTTTAGCAATCAATGGTTAGTTAGATGAAGCTGTTTTATTCACAGTCACATTTATTATAGGTTATCACTGTCATTGCTAGGCTGCTGTAACAATACCGCTGTTTGTGTGAGATACCTGCTATATCACTCATTGTTGCTGACCCACATACTAAACATACTTTGATGTAAATTTGAGAACCTGTTCTAAGAAGGTAGTCAAAATGAAGAACAGCAAATTCAAATGTAAGCTGAATGTTCTTGACCCGTGCATGCTGGAAGCCAGCATTAATGTAAATGTGAGGACGTACCAGATTTTCTGTACCTGAGAATAACACCCATTTTCAGTTTATTTACAAGTTGACGCACATTTCCCATTGTTTGCGTCCTTATATATTAAACATTTATTTCTGCGGTACTATATGGGCCTCTGGTCCATGCTGTGATATTTGTGCAATCTTGAGCTTGTTTATTGATTTATTTATTTTGAAGGACCTAAGCTCATAAACTACTGCAGCGAAACAAATTGAGTTGATTAATGTTTAGTGTTTATTTTCTGTATAAGGCTGTTGTGTTGCATTAGATGTCAGTTAAGAAAATGAAGAATTGCCACAAAACCAATTTAATTCTTTCTGGAAAATAAAAGGGAAGGTTAATTAGGTACATCGGTTAATTACAATATTGTAAGGGGAGAAAAACACAGTTCAATATACTATATTTATACTTATAGTCTTCAGCAAACTGAAGAGCTTGTGAAAAACAAGTAACCATTTTCAGCAACATACTGGGGTGTTTCTGGGAATTCTTTGGAGTCTCACCCTGTCCGGCAGTGTGGCCGGAGGCTGTCACATTGAGCTAGATTTCAGGTAGCTGTTTTTGCACCTTCTATATACAGATTACTAGAGATCATACTTAAGTATTTTTTCTTCCTGGTTTGTTTCCCGGGACTGTAAGCTAGCTTCCTCTTTGTGTCCTCGATCGCCTTCATGATCCACCACCTCGTCTTCCTTGTGCTCTCCGGCGTTCATGACCCACTGACCAAGGTCTGCGTAGCGAGGTGATCCTGTGGCGAGGCTCTCTAGCTGCCATCTGGCTTCAGAGGAAGGAGCCCTGGCAAGCTCACGATCGCCACCGCCGAATCATCTTACAGTGGGGAGCGTAGTACGTAGCAACGTGTGTTCAGCAGCACGGGGTTGATGGTTATGACTAGTTAACGAGGGCTGTTAAGTTGTATCTTATACTAGAATATCACCGCAGGAAGGCTGGGCACTTCGATGGGCGGAGTCAGGATTTCGGACATCGCTAAAAATAAAAAGTTCAAACGAGTTGAGAAGCTAAAATGTCTCACCGGATGAGCGTTCGGTTTTTGGTGTGAAATGGGATTTAATGCACGGGCGACCTCCTCTTGCCTCCCCAAGTTTCCCGCGGTTTAGCGAGAAAGAAGGCAGTGGGGTAGTAGTGTTTCCCTGGTAACGCACGTGTGCCGGAATGTGCGGGCTGTGCCGGCATGGATGGCGGCCGCCAGATTTAATTTCGCAGTCCATGGAGCGTGGATGGTGGAAGGGGCGGTGGGGAGGGGGGTACAGGTGGCATCTGAGCAGTGTTTCCTGGGGGTCTGTGGTGGGGGAGTGATTGCAATGGAGGAGGCTGGTTTGCTCATGAACGTATAAACTTATTAAGACACTGATGAAGATGGAAGCAACAGCATGTTTGGGTTTGGCGGGATCTCTGTTCCTCCTTGTCTGGACGGTGCTCCCTCAAGCCTGGGCTCTGCTTCTCCCTGTCCGGACTGTGGTCATTCCTGTCCAGTCTCTACTCCTTCAAGTCCAATCTCTGCTTCATCCTTTCTGGGCTCTGCCCCTTTCTGTCCAGGCTCTGCCCCTTCCTGTCTGGGCTCTGCCCCTTCCTGTCTGAGTCTGCCCCTTCCTGTCTGGGCTGTGCTTCTTCCTGTCTGGGCTCTGCTCCTTCCTGTCTGAGCTCTGCTCCTTCTTGTCTGAGCTCTGCTCCTTCCTGCCCAGACTCCGCTGCTTCCTGTCCATTCTCTGTTCCTTCCTGTCTGAGCTCTGCTCCTTCCTGTCTAGGCTCTGATCCTTCCTGCCCGGGTTCTGCTCCAACCTGTCTGGTCCCTACTCCTTCAAGTCCAGTCTCTGCGTCATCCTTTAAGGGCTCTGCTCCTTCTTGTCCAAGCTCTGTTTCATTCTGCCCTGGCTCTGCTCCTTCCTCACTGAGCTCTACTCCTTCCTGTCTGTGCTCTGCTCCTTCCTGTCCAAGCTCTGCTCCTTCCTGTCTGGGCTCTGCTCCTTCCTGTCTGGGCTCTGCTCCTTCCTGTCTGAGCTCTGCTCCTTCCTGCACTCAGCATGCTCAACACCTCTCCACCCCACAAAACGGCCGCTCCCTGGAGCTCCTGCCGGCAACGTCCATGTGTGATTATACGCCTTAAATGTTGTCTCATCCACTTAGTGGTTGGGTTCTTTTACAAATATATTCTTGATTTTGTTTACTTTATGTATATAGCTAGGGAGCTCATTTGGGTTACCATGGTGATTAATCACCAGCAAGTCACTTACAGGTATCCCAATTAACAAAACACAGCTGAGCCTGACCTGGCTGACTGTTAAGGAGGGGAGTGGAGTAGTTGAAGAGATCAGGAGGAGGTGTGGTGACAACCAACAGAAGAAATGGAGGAGGTGAATGGGAATGGAGGTGATCAGCAAGAGATAAGGAGGAGACATGGAGGAGATCAGAAAGAAACATGTAGGTGGCATGGAAAAGATTGTGGTCAGCAGGAGATCAGGAGGAATGAAGGAGGAGGAATTGAGGAGATGAGGGGGAATGGAGGTGATCAGGAAGAGATCAGCAGGAGGAGGCACCTGCATCCCTTTGTTTCTGTTCCGACTTAAAGGGACATTGACCGCATATTTTGTTTTTTTTTTGTCTTTCTACACTATTACCTCTTGCTGGATAAGGCCCTGCTGTCCAGAGCCTCCGGCTCACCTGAGCCTCACACTTCCTACAGCATGCTGTAATCCATCCACATCCCCACTGGTTCCTTCCCACAGTCTGAAGGTCAGGTGAACTGGTGACTCCGCATCACGCCTGGATGAATATGCATTAGTGCCAGTAGGTCGCACAGTAGTTAAGACTGTGGGCCCACAACCCGTACCTGAATTGTAAAAGTTGTACGAGTGCAGTATAGATGCCGTTCTTCAGGCTCTGTAGCTCCTGGGCAGGGATTGGCATCACAGTGAGCATATGAGGCGTCTTTTGAAAACGTATGGCTGCATGTAACACGTTTTCAACCCGGCTCTGCCTTCACCTGAAATGTGAGGAGAATCATGAGACTGTGAACCATCTCTGACTTTTCAAAGTGTCTTCAGTTGCTTTCCGGCACCTTCTCAAACATTCTTGGCACGCAAGAAAGGTTTCATTTCCCGCCTATCTGATTTCGTTCTTCCGGCTTGTAAGACCGTCTCTCCCATTGTGTAAAGGAGAGACCGGAGGTGGCAAGAAACATCGGTCGTCAGGATCAGCGAGGTCTGATTCTGGGCGGCAGTGTCTTGCTAAAAGTTGATGATATGAGTTTGAAAACAAATGATTAATCTCAGTTTTCACAGTGTGAATAATAGCAGTTGATTTTATGATTATAGCACAAATTTAAACAACTAGAAATTCCCTGACAAACAAGTTGTTCTGGGAGATAAAGCAACCGATTTGTAAATAAATCATGTTTATTTGAGAGTAAATGATGTTTATTTGTGAGTAAATAATGCCTGCTGGTGTGGTTGAGCAGGCCACCCATCAAACGGGCCATTTGGGGCCACTATTAGTCACGTGACATGACATGACATGACAGTGCTTACAGAGAGACTCTCTCTGGGGGCATCGAGCGAGAGATGAGGCAGGGAATCCGAAGAATTTGTAACCATGTGTGAGGACGCAAACATTTCAAAATGTTTGCCTGTGAAAACAACTTTGTTTCTTGCATGTTTGATAGAAAAGTACTCTTTGGTCACTTTTCAGGTTTGGAAGAATTGTAAATATGATTCTTGGCTAAGTATATTCAAACACACAAGGAGTTTGTCTCTGCCTGTCAGTGGCTCTCATGCATACAATAGTTACATACACAGTTAAGATGAAAATGATCACATACAGTCCAGTTGATTTATACAATATGCATCGATTAATTTGATCATCGAGTTACTTAATAATGCAAGAGTTTGTGAAGAAGGAGACACTCAGAATGGCCAGATGCATTTGTGTGAGCGTGAAGGTCCAAATGGGCTGGGTGAAATGGTGAAAGCTGTCCAAATTCATGCAGTTAGATGTATGGTTTCTATAAATTGCGATTGACCAGTATGCCATGCGGGACGTCCCCCTGCCTTGTGCCCTATGCTTCCTGGGATAGGCTTCAGGCTCATGCATGGCTGTGTGGAAGGATGGATGAATGGATGGATGGGTGGATGGATGGATGGATGGATGCAGAGTTGAGCACATAAGAAGAAAAGAAGCCACTACTGTCATTGTCCTACGTCAGCCTGGCTCTTCATGGTCATGTGACACACGACTCTCCACGCGCTTTTCACCATGGAGCCACCGATGTGTCCCTAGAGAGGTGACAATAAAGTCAAGGGAGCGGCCTGCCCCCCCCCCCCCCGCCTCTCCCTCTGACATCAGTGCTTCATCCTTTCATCCTTCTCTCTCAGCTTTACGCTGTACCTTTAGTAGGGTATGGTAAACAGTAAGGAGTAAGCAGCTGGTTTTGTTGAAGGGTCCAACAGCTGAGCCTACTCTTTAGATTCCAGAACAAGAACCGACCAGTGGGCTGCTCTGATTGGCTGTGCTTACATTCCGCACCGCCGTGCACTGTGTCACCCTGGCCTGATGGACGCTGGGTAGCTTCCTGAGCGAGGACACTGGCTGCCGAATGCAGGCTCCCTCACTTGGCAGCGGTGGGTCCGTTCGCAGGCATACCTCGCGGTACCATGCCGTCTTCCTACCGTCAGTCACTCAGCTGCCATACTCTGTGCATCCTGGAATCCGCAGGACACCCCAGTGCTTAGCTACAGGCAAACTTACACCCCATTTCAGATCCAGCAAGCGATGGAGGGTGACTAACTTTCTCACTGTAAAACCAGCCACTTCTCCACATGTAAACCTGGCGCTATTGCATTACATTATCTTTATTGATTTATCAGACGCTTTTTTCTAAAGCGTTTCAGAAAAACGTTTCAGAAAGTAGGGTCAGCCAGTCCCTGGGGGGGCAGTTGGGGGTTAAGGGCCTCGCTCAGGGGCCTGACGATGAAATCACTCTGCCAACCCTGGGATTTGAACAAACAACCTTTCGATCACAGGCACAGAGTCCTAACCCAAAGAGCCAGACACCACCCCCATTGTGACCATTGCAACTTGAGTACAGTTTTTTATTCACTATGCCACCTGTTGATCAGATTGTGGTACGCCAAGCCCTCTGGCTAATTCCCCCAGCATTGGGGATGGACCCTTGCTGCTGTATGATAGATTGCTCCGGAAGTGGCTTCATCCCAACAGGTGGCTGCTATGGGGAGACGGGGGCCTGAATGGGTGGAATAGCTGTTAAGGAAGAATGACAGTAATCGTCAGGACGAAAGCATGTCATCTCTCCAACTCAATGCCAGTCTTTTTATTGTTAAATAGGGAGAGTTAAATTTGACCTTACAGAAACACAACACCATCTTAGGAAAAATGCTGTTGTTTTTCAGACAGTAGAAGCAAATTTTTTCTCACTTAAAAAAATAAAAGGCTGAATATTGATGATGTATTACCTTAGAATGCTTTTGAACCCTGATAATTTAGCAGTTAAGGTGACCTTACAAGGGAGAAAGCTGTTTGTGTGCTCAAGCTCCCGTTGGCTATAGTCGTTTCTGTCCTCAAGCTCCCATTGGCCTTTAACGTTTCTGTCCTTCGGTTCAAATTGGCTGTAGCTGTTTGTGTCCTCGAGCTCCCATTGGCTATAGCCAGTTCTCACCTTACTCCACTGGTCTGCCCCCCTGTAAAGGGAGGATGTCGGACCTCACCTTCCACTAGTGGGAATTGCTCTGTGTCACAGTCTCCCCCCAGTTCAGAATAGTTGTCATTTGAGATGGTAGCAGACACTACAAGCCTTCCAAAGTCTGGGTTTGGCTCTACATAAATGGGTCGGCAGCTTTGAACTATATGAGTTTATTATAAAGATTCTAGAATCCATAAATCTGTAAGAAGGGTGTAACTGCAAAGTACTAATAATGATAAAGTGTTATTAATAATTAAGAGTTTTCTAACACTTTCCAATCTAGCACTTCTCAGTGCGAGGCAGAACAGAAAATATATAAAGGATATTCAAATCCAGATTAGTATTCTGCTAACAAATCAGTGCAGTCTGATTTATTCATGGGGCTATTAGCTCCAAAAACATTAGAAGGCTTGGGGGCATCAGCCTCTGTGATGTGTTAGGTGTGGGTCCGGTGGGGACGATTTATGGGTCCCCCCCAGCCATATGGGGTAATGGCATTTTGGCCTGGGTGAGTGCACTTCAGATGAGCACGGGAAAAAAATCCTCCGACAGCCGGTGTTAGGACATCCATCCGATCGGCGTGTGGAGACAGCCGGATGTAATCGCCGTGACGACGGGAGACGCGGTGCTCCTAGATCCCTGCAGAGGCCGCTGGACTTGGTCCTCGTTAACTTCGGAGCGTGAACCTCATTC
The DNA here is from genome assembly GCA_026777985.1 of Mormyrops attenuatus. Taxonomy (NCBI): domain Eukaryota; kingdom Metazoa; phylum Chordata; class Actinopteri; order Osteoglossiformes; family Mormyridae; genus Mormyrops; species Mormyrops attenuatus. Next base: position 16,447,173 of record JAODKC010000082.1, read on the forward strand.
CCCCTGACAAGGAACTTCTAAATGTGTTTAAAAACAACTCAGAAATGAATGTCTTTCAAAATGGGCACAGCTGCGTGGATATTCTCCAAACGGAAGCAGTGTCAGTCACCCCAGGAGACAAGCTCCGCCAGATTAACGGCCGCTGTGACCCCCAGATGGCGTACCTGTGAGCTGCCTTTCTTGCTGTTTGACTGTCTTCTCTGCTTCTGTCTGGCTGTCTAACCAGCGGTTGATTTATAGCTGTGGGAGTATAACTTGGAACCAACCCAAGACGCAGCTGGTTCAGCACCCTGGACAAACAGGGACCGGACTCTGTAGTCAGATCATTGTTGGGTTGCACTATTATTTGGATCCCTGCCTGTACAAAAATGTGTGGGTTCAGGACCACAGACAGTACAATGTGAGGTTAGATCCTTGACTCTGTTAAATATATCATTTCAGAACCATGGATAGTACACTGTGAGGTTTCATCCCTACCTCTTTAAAATGTGAGTTCAGCACCACCGACAGTATAACGTGAGGTTGGATCCCAACCTCTTTAAAATGTGAGTTCAGCACCACTGACAGTATAACGTGAAGTTGGATCCCTACCTCCTTAAGATGTGAGTTCAGCACCACGGACAGTATAATGTGAAGTTGGATCCCTACCTCTTCAAGATGTGAGTTCAGCACCACGGACAGTATAACGTGAGGTTGGATCCCTACCTCCTTAAGATGTGAGTTCAGCACCAAGGACAGTACAGTGTGAGATTGGATCCCTACCTCTTTTAAATATGAGTTCACCACCACGAACAGTAGAGTGTGAAATTTGACCCCTGGCTCTCTAAAAATTATGCCTAAAATTTGTTGTTAGTGAGCGTGACTTATGGGACAGGAACTCGGTGGCTAAGGTGACACAATCCCACCGTCTGATTCGTCAGTGACACCCCATTTTCTTTGTCTATAAATGGAGCAGAAGTCTTGTGCAGGAGCCCTGATGGTGCTGCAAGCCCTAAGACGTGCTCTTCATCTACTGTCCGTTTGCCTCATCCCCACCCCAGACTGTCGCTCTCTAGAGGAGGAATAAAAAGGTGATCCCAATTCCTGGCGTCACATGGAGCAGTTTGCCAGCCAGGCCTGCTATGAATTTGATTCCCCGGTTTGAGCTGTAATAACTCACAGTTTGAGGTGGCGTTTTTTTTTTTTTTTGATATCCTGAGTGCTCTTTGATGTCCGCAGCTGGGATGGGGGGGTAACAGGAAGTCCGAACCCCCAACCCCCTCCACACAGGAAGCTAATCTCGGCAGTTCCAGTGGGACCCCTGACCTTTATTGATCGTGTTTCTAAAGGTCAACGTAAATTCCCACTTCTGTACAGCAGCACACCTGTGCCACAGGACTTATTATTTCAGTTTTTATTCTTTCCTGAAGGTGGGGAGATGTCGAGGAGGGAACAGCTGCTCTCCCAGCACTCGTAACTCGCCCTGAGGGCGTTTCTGCACAGGCCTTGTACAATGTGCTGTATTTGGCTAATATACCTCGTGTTACTTTATTATGTTTATATGCGATACTCTGTCTACGCAGCGGAGCTCGATTCACTGTGTGCCGTGACGCATCACTCCCATAACTATCATTAAAAGTATCTGCCATTTGTGTCACAAGCCCTTCTGTTGGCTTGTAGCAGACAAGATAGCCTTTCACATCCCATTCACATCCCGTTCACATCCCGTTCACATCCCGCATCAGTGAGTCTTGGCTGGCCAACACCCTGTTGGCGGTCCATGTTTCTTCTCTCCTCAGACCGCTCTCGGTAGGTACGCACCGTGGCTGACTGTAAGCAGCCCACAAGCTTTTCCATTTTGTAGTGGCTCTGACGCAGTCTTCTGGCCATAATGATTTGGCACTTGTCAAAGTCACTAGAGCTCTTTGTCCCTGCCTATTTCATTAGCATTCAGCAGGTCAACTATGAGTGCAAAATGTTATATATAAAACAGATACAGTATGTATTACAGGCCAGAAGTTTGGGCCCACCCTCAGATTTTTTTAAAGAATACACATTACACTGCTTTGTCAAATTTTTAATACAAGAAACTATAAGAGACACTTAAAACAAATGTAACTGGTTTTCAGTATTTTATAGTTAGTAGTAACACATTATTAAGCCAAAAAGGCTGAAACTATTGGTTTTGAAGAAGACATATCAGGTCTGTCTTTAGTGCATTGACTTTGTGTTGGAATTCTATTTACTAATGTCAGAACTTGATTTGCTCTTGGCCTTTCTTGATTGTATCTTAATACACTAAATGATAGCCACTTGTCTGCCTTGTTCCAGATCAGTGTGTGAGAGATTTAATGCACTGTCTGCTCCTCGACTCAATCTTCAGAATTTTTGCTAAATATTTTTTTATGCTTGTAATGACTAGAAAGGCACCACTAATGATTGAACGAAGGGCTCAGATTGAAATTTTGAGTGAAGAAGGGTTCTGTCATCGCCAAGTAACCAGAAAGTTGAATGTTTCTAAGCATGGAGTGACCTACTGTTTACAGAGAAAAAGGTTGACAGGAAGCAACAGTGACTGTGAACAGTCTGGGACAAGCAAAGAGACATCGAAGGCTGAAGATCAACACTTAGTTGTGACGTGCAAAAGAAATCGGAAGATGACTGTAATGGTCTGAGGACTGTGATTAATGTGAACAGAGGGAAGTCGGTATGTCTTAATATAGTCAAGCAAAGACTGAGAGCAGCTGACTGCATGGTCGAGTTGCTGCCAGAAGAAGAGACTATTATAGGCTAAACAACACAAACACTGGAGTACTCAGTACTGGGAGCAGGTCTTGTGGGCAGACGAAGATCCATACATGGGAAGAATTGGACCAACAAGTTTGAAATGAGCGTCTAGCAAATGAGACAGAACTGTTTGCATGCTTGAAAAGGTGCTGGGAGGGTTTACTTCCGAAAATGACTGGAAAGGATGCTGTGAATCTCTGCTGCTGTGATGAAGGCAAGGGCTGGTTAATTTGATGACACTCAAACTTAGGTTACTTGCATTCACCAGTTACATTTAAGTATTTCTAATATCTTCTTGTAATAAAATTTTGAAAAAGCAGTGCATCATTCATTTTTAAAGAATCGGAGGGCGGGCCCATACTTCTGGCTTGTAATGTATATACAGTACATGTACAGTATGCAGTATATGTGCAGTATACAGTCCATTATATATATATGGTGTGTGTTTGTGTTACTGTGCATGTATACTGTGTTAGGGCACAGTGTTTGCTATAAATGGGGGCAGTGTGTAGCTGAGTGGGCCCTAATTTCCCTGAATGGCCCCTAATTTCCCTGCCTTCTCAAATGTATATGTTGCTTTGGAGAAAAGCTTCTGCTAGTTAATGTAAATCAAGGGCTGTGAGGGCCTGGTATTGTTTTGTTGCAGTGTGAGCCTAATCAGATCCTGCAGGGCGTATGTTTCAGCACTGCTGTGTACTCACAGTGTCACATATACTCTGCTGTCTTAAGGCGCTTTCACACCGAAGTTCTGAAACCTGGTCCCTGTTTACAAGTCCCTGGGCTGTCTCTACATGTAACTTTTGTAGCTCCTGGCCACTTCTGTGTGTCGCTTTCACACTGCACAAAAGGAGCTGGGACCTTTATGCTAAATAAGCATTTGAGATGCAGACAATTCATATGTTAATCTTCACACACAATTTCACATGAAACTGCTCTTCCCCGCCAAAACAACAGAGGATAAATCATTCCCTTTGTTAGCTATTTGTTAGTTACTGGGGGGATTGGTTGTGATCAAAACAGGACACAGGCTTTTATCTATTTTGCTTTTATGATCTGTGCCATGTTTATGATTATTAAATCTGGCCATCATATTGATTTTTCATTTTCCACAGAATATAAAACGCTGTAACGTTATCCCACTAATAAGTGCTGGCAAGTTTTACCGCCGGCACCGGTGATATTAGACAAGTATACTGGTTAGCGATCGAATTTTCCAATGCAGAAATATGGAGACGCAAGCAAAAAATTTAATAACTGATACATTAAATGTAATTGAGGTACAAAAATAATTCCATCTGCTCAATCTTTGCTCCGCTACAGCTCTTTTGCATAATTTCCATGTTAGCGCTGGTGCTTGTAGTCAACCAATCAGCAAGCTATCGCAGTAAGCATCTCCCCAGGAGTTTGTGTTCGAATGAAAAGTACCCTAGTCTGGAGTAGGTACTAAAAAAGGTTTCTGGAACTGCCTTGAGCAACCACAGTCAGGCTGAGTTCCTGCAGTGTGAATGCAACAAAAGTACCTGGTTCTGGAAAAAGGTTCTGGTTCCAGAAAAAAAGTTCTGGCTGTGTGACTGCAAAACTGAGGTTTATTCACTGTGCAGTGCCTGACTTTGGATATGAAATTGTAAATTGGACTCTGTGGGTGGGTGGAGGGGTAAAGTCACAAGGGATTGGTGTTTTGTGCAAGAGACCTACTGACCTGCTTCTGAAGCAGATCTCTGACAGCTTGCCCGTTCATCGCTCCTCACACTTTCATAGACTGTCTGTCAATACCTCCCAGAGCATTCTGGGTAGGGCGCCCGATCGCTTTTCTTATTTATTTATTTATTTATTTAGTTATTTATTACTATGTATTTAGTTATTTTTTTATTGTGGTATATGGTGTTTATTTGTTTTGATTTGTACTTCTGGTCCTGCAGTCACGATGGTATCAGATTTAAATCAGGAGTTCAAGGAAACGTTTGTACTGCTCAGTCAGAAATACTGTAGGGGAAGGATTGGCCCACGGAGCAGTAAGCAGCACTTTGTTTCTTCTAGAACATTCCGGGAGAGGCAGCAAAGCTGATTTGAGGCTCGTTTCTGGGGTATCTGGGTGGTGGGGCGAGGAGGGGTGGTGTGCAGGTGCATTTCAGAGCTAAACTGGGTTTTTAATTGTTCTCATGTCTATACATCAGCAAGAGAAAGAAACAAAAAAAAATAGAACGTATAGCGTGGCAGGATGCAGATAAGCAGCACCTGGCCCAAAGGCAGGAAGGGCTCTCCTCCAATGGAGAGTCAGGTTTTGTGTTCAAGATTTCCATTGGCTGTCGGAATCCAGGCACACGGTTTGAGAGTGAAGCCTCATTATGTCATTATTCATTTATCTCCCACATTACGAGTGGGTTGCAATTCCTTTTAGTTGATTTCAGCTTAAATGTTCAAATCATAATCCTTTTATACAACGACTGAAAGCTGCATGTCACTTTGACTGACAGCTAGATAACCACAACCAAGTGTGTATTTCAAGCAAGCAGACGTGTGGTGTTAATACAGGCCATATTCTGCGTGTGGCATGGATCCTGTGCGCGAATCCCACGCCAATAAGGATAAGAATTAATGACCTTCCTTTCAGCTTTCCTGTCTCCCAGGGGAGACACAAAAATTAAGAATCATCGGATAGGATCTCAGCGCGAATGATGATTCATCAGTTTTCCTTTTTTGCGTCGGGGGATAAATTACCACGGTAATGTGCGGAGGACCGGAGTGCAGAACGGCATGTTGAATTGGAGCGGGGCTGCAATCGGTGTGATGGACAGGAGTGCCCGTCAGCGTGGCGGTGGGGAGGGAGAAAAAATATAACGTGGATCTGCTTGGAAGCAGCTGTTGGGGCCACGTTTTGCTGCCTCAGCAAGGGAAACCCATCCCGTTCTGCTTACAGCATCGACCCGGCAATGGGCTGGCAAACAAGCTGGACAATTATAGACACGCCCACTTTCACCTTACCATTTGGCTCCACGAATCACAGTTAAGGGGGAATACCGCGCACACCTCTGTGTGTGGATTCAGGCAAATGGATGTCTCTTACCCATAATACCCTGTGCTTCTAAACTACCCATAATGGCTTGTGCTTCTTGAGACTGACTCCTGGGACACAGTGACCCTGCTTGGCTGAGTGTTTATAAAAAATGGATGGATGACTTACGCGACTGATATTTAACATGATATGAAAATGATACATTATTTATTTTATGCTTTAATATATATTGAGGCATAGCTTGAATTTATTTTGCTGATAATGTCATCTGATTTCCATCCGATCCTAAATCGAATGCCCCCTGATCCCAATCATGCGAGTTTCATTTTCCTCATGGCAGAGTGACAGAAAACCTGCTTTAGGTGGAATCAGGCAGCAGGCTGGTCAGCATCGATTGTCGACGGTCGGATGACCAGACAGTGGCAGGCAGCTATGAACTGTCCTTTCTGCGGGGGCGCCATTGAGGCAGGAATGGCCATTAGTCTAGTTCGGACTGAGCTGTCTGACACGGTCATGCTCCAGTGCACCGTAAATTCCTCTGATTTGTTCCGACATGTCCAGACAGGTTTTAATCCCACTTAATGCACTGTATCTGTGGGCCTTCTGAGTCATGTGGTCATAGGATGGGAATAGTGGTGCACGTTAGGTGCATGATTTGGTTTTTTTGTACTACAATGGTGCATGCTGGAAAATGGTGTTGTTTTTCTTTTAGTTTTTATGGCCGTAGTGCTCAAAAACAGATATCTAAGGTGGGAAAAGTACTGAAAAGAGAAGCTTTGTGGTACTTTGCTGTACTGTAGGCATAGTTTCTATGGGGTTTTTTTTGTACAGATGGATATTTATAGAAGCCGTTAAAGTGCTTCTCCACTCAGTAAACACAGCTTGCGTTCAGTATCAAGCACAACACCTGCTGTGTTTATATATTCCAGCTGATGATGGGAATAATATTAGTTCATTATCTAATCCTTGGCAGCAAATGACACATTTGACAAAGGTGTATTGTGGTTCTTTTGTACTCTGTGTCTATTATTATTTTAAATGGATGTGTGGATTTTTAGCCATTGACTCCACTGCTTTTAACCTGGGGTCAAATCCACAACCCATGAGGGTATGTCACTATATCTATTCCCCGAGTTCCTGACCGGAGTAAGATGAATGGATGGGTGCTGTCTCTCTCTCTCTCTCTCTCTCTTGTTTTCTGGTGCTGCCGCTAGTCCTTCACCAACTTCCCCACCGTGAGTCGCTTAGGCTAAGCGGTGGTGCCCTGTCCTCTCCCACTGAGATGCAGTGGCTAGGCTCTGTGGTGGGATTCGGGGTTAGATGCCACTCGCAGTCAAGCTCAGGCTCATCATAGCCTGATTCCCGGTCCATTTTCCCATAATCCCTGGCGGTACCTGACTTTTTAATTGGCTCCTCGCAATAGCAGACGCGCCATCATTGTAAACGGCAGGATTATCCTTGAAACATGCGTGTCTCAAAGCGTTGACATAGCAACATGACGTCAAACTGGCAGCTGCCTGCTCCGATTCATTTGTCTCAGCCTCAGTCTTTCCTCTACTCCTTCAAACCATTGGGCCTGATATATAACGCTCAGGCCGGTTGGACCGGCATAGCCAATTCCTTGGAGCTGTAGCAATGGTGTGCTCTTCACGGCACAGCGCATTGCGAACGGCCCACCCGCCATGTAAACATCACCGCAGCCATGTCCAATTTGCAAGTTGGACCTCAGAAACCCCAAAGCACTTCACACAGACTCCATGAAATTGGCCAGGCGCGTTTCAAGCAGCTGTTAACTCGTCTGCCCCCTAGTGGCCATCCCCAGCATCCTCACTGTGTGTTTTCAGCATCCTTTGCACTTCCTTTGCACTCCATGAGGGTGGCTGCTCCTTGAACTCTCTGGCTTGTTAAAGGCGGAACCCCCGTGTCAGACTGGAGAATAGGTACAGGCTGGACTGGGGGTGGCAGTCAGTACTGCGGGGGGCTTGACAGGGCGACGGTCTCCTCATTAAAGCTGTGGTGGGGGGATGTGTTGCTGAACTTGGATACACTGTGCAGCATGAGTTATGCTGATATTAACCAAGAGAGAAGGTCAGGGCGGTGAATAATGCGGCGTTGGTCAGTGAGTGTGCTGGCGTGTAAATACGTGTATGCATTTCTGCATACCCGATGGCGTGTTTATGGTCAGGCTGGTGGTCATGGAGGCCCCAGGAGGGCCCTGTTAAGCTCAGCACTTAACCAGAGTAGCTTAAGTAAAAAGGTCTGGTTGGGAGTCAGTCTGGATGAAGCCAGCGGCTGGATGCAGGGTGGCGTGGATGAGAAGGAGGGGGGAGAGTGAGAGATAGAGAGAGGGAGGGAGGCCTTCCTGTATGTATGGCTCTGTGCATGGTGAGTGTGTGGTGTGGATTTTATTTAATTATTTTTTTTGAGAGTCCTGCAATGAAAAGATTACCCCCCCCCCCACACACACACCCCAAATGTGGGCAAGGCACAGATGGGAGAGCCAACACCCAGCCTGCTCCTGGCAGGCCAGCGAGCCTGCCTCCGCCGCCCATTCCGGAAAGCCGCGGGCGGGTGACGTCACCACAGACACTGAATCTCCACGCTCCCTCCCTCCCTCTCTCTCTCTCCGTGGGATCGTCCTTCAGGTGGAATGCCAGTGCACGAGAATGAATGGGAATGTGAACGCACTGCCTCCCCCTCACTACCTGCTCCCCGGCGTGGCTTAGATTTCCCAGGCCCTCTGTTTACTGAAACACGGGGTTCGCATACGCTTTTGGACCGCCTGCCTGTCCTCCTGCCATGATCACGTGACCTGCGGGGCTGTTGCTCACTTACCTGTTTGCTTAAACACAGAGAGAGGGTGCCACTATGGTGGCGTTAGCTTGACCCAGGCCACGTCTGTGTGGTGGAGACGGCAGACTGACATGCAGAGGCCCACGCCTATTAATTAAAGAGCTCTGTTGGAAACAGTAATTAAGCTCACGCATGCTAATGGAAGGCATTCACCCCTAAGGCTCCCTCGATCAGACGAGGAGCAGGTGAGCGTCGCTCATTTGCAGAGACACTGCAGTCCCGCAGATAGCAGGGCCATGGTATCGACGGCGGTTTGCATGCAAATGAGGGTAGATGATAATTGAAAAGACAGCTTATCCCTTTAATGTGTGTGTTTTGGTAATCAGCATGTGATTGGATGGTTACTCTGCTCAATTCACCGTTTTGCTCAGCAGCTGATTTAAAATGATTATATGTGATCGACCTGGTCGGGTCAAAGTTCCTCCCAGCCTGGAGTCTCACTCAGTCCTGGACACACAGACAGAGACAGACAGACAGATAGATACAGACGGACAGACACAGAGACAGACAGACAGATAGATACAGACGGACAGACCGACAGATAGGCACACAGACAGAGACGGACAGATAGACAAACAGATACTGACACAGACTGACAGACCCAGGCACACAGACATAAGCAGGCACAAATAGCTCAGTATCTGTGAGCTGGTGCATGGGTGGCCACATGTTGAACTGAGGGAACATGGGTGTTAAGAACAGTAAGAAGAGCCCCCGCTCCCTGGTCAGACACTTAAAGGGAAGCAGGCAGCGCCCGTCTGTGACAGTAGTCTGTGGCTGAGCACTCTGCTCTGTCTGTCTGGAGCACCTGCGTGATTAATACCTGCCCAGCCTCCTGTGGGGAGACAGCATCTCCGCCTGTCACTCTGATGATGTGCCTTGCCATGTGATTCTCATTGTAGGATCCTGCAACAGTGCCCCCATCTGGCACCATCAAAGCCTGTAGCATGACTGCTACTGTGAGTGGGCAGTGCCCTGCACACCATCCATGGCGAGGGGACTAGGTCTCACCACAGTGACGGTCTGGGACGCGCCTCCTCTGTGGGGGCCTTAGCGGAATAGCAGCATCTGTCCATAAATATCACCCGTCCAAAAATAATAAGAGACAGGCAGCAGGGGGTCCACCTGTGCTGGAAATATAGTCTTAATAAAATTAAATTTATGATGCAATTTGTGTCCAATGTAAAATTTAATACTGAAAATGACACACTGTAGACATTAGCAAGTGAATCTCCGTGCCGTAATCCATACCTCGACGGGCATGAATGATGACAGAATGACAGGAGTGTGACGCCAGTCGACAAGTCACGCATATTTATGGAAAGCCTGCTTTTTTGGGGGAGAGGTTTTCCCTCCGCCTGAACCATCACCGTGCCGGACGGAATGCGGCACTGCAGCTAATCGGACCAGCTACCGTTTGAAGGCCAGAATCGGAACTGTCAGGATAAGCGTGTGATGGCAGGTCCTCGTGAAACAGGCGCAGAAAAGATCGTCTATTTTTCATTCCTCCGGTGACTTGGGGCTGTTCTCAAACTCTGCCCTCTAATCCTCTCTCCTCTTGAAATTCAAGGATTCGTTTTCTCCCCCCACCACCAAATCCAAAAAAGCCAATTCTGTGACGGAGATACAGTGAAGCGAATGCACAGATGGGCCTGACTGTGGGTTGTATAATTGTTGGGGACCTCAGATTTTGAGATAATGAAAATACACCAATGGGGTCAGCCTGTGGTGAAGGAGGAGATCAGGAGGAGATGACCAGAACTTTTGTCCAAAGCGATATACAAGTGAGGCAAGTAGCACATTGCAAATATACGGCTGTCACGGAGTCGGCTGGGCATAAGTGCAGCTAGGCTGAGCTTCCAATGAATGCCCAGGTACAAGAGTAAGCAGTACTGCAGCAGCTTGATGGCTTTGCACACGTCTGTTTGGAACGAGTATGAATTCAAGTTAGAGTAACGCAGAGCTGAGCTCGACATCCCTGGTGGGCCTTCTCATCAGCAGAGCATGTAACGGCTCTCGTAAACGCAGCCCGTGCGTCAATAAAATCGACTGGGGTGGGGGTGTCGTGGAACGTGCCAGCACGCAGCGGATGCGGGACACCAGCACAAGAATAGAGAGGGACGGTGGGGGGAGAGTGGCGATCGCAGATGACGCCAGATTGGGGAAAAACGCAGGTCTTATCTTTACGGTCGTTGACCCTCGGATCCAGATCGAGCGCCAAAGCGCGGCTCACCATCCCCCCCCTTCCCGCTGCGCGTTTACAATTTTATTTATTTATATACCGCTGTGTACGAGCCTGTCTGTGAAATACCCTCCAGCAGAGTGTGAAATTGAACCCCCCCTCCCCACCAAGCTGAAGGGGGGAGTTCTCTTGATTGGATGGCGGGCTCAGGGTAGCAGTCTTAGGCACCCTGCACCGGGGGGTGGGGGTGGGGGGGGATTAATCTCTTTGTTTTAAAACAGGCTTCTTAACTGGATGTGACACCACCGCTGACATGATGCCCTTCGTGTCTTTTGTATTAGACACATTTAAATCGCTTGCGGAGGATAATGATGATCTCCACTCTGCTTTTTTTTAATTACTAGATCACTTTATTGTCATTAGCAAGATGCATTGCAGTTGACGGCCGTGTCTGAGCTTGAGAGAAGATGATATGTGTACCAACTGTTTGTTGATCAGTGCCATAGTTTCACCATCTCACTATACATCCATTCCTCCACAACACCAGGTGGCGCAGTGACAAGCCGAGGGGCAGGTCACTCCTCAGGGCTTACACACACAGCTATTATACACCGATAAGTCCTAACATTAAACAACCTACCTAATATTGTTTAAATTCCCCTCTTGCTGCCGAAACACTTCAGATCTCTTGAGGCATGGATTCCACAAGATCTCTGAAGGTATCCTGTGGTATCTGGCAGGCTTGGAACTAAAGGCTGATTTATGCTTCTGCATCGGCTCGATGGCGTAAGTACGGCATAGTCGTGGATCCTACGCCGTAGCCTGACTAGCGCCTCCCCATAATAATAACTACATGTCGTGACGACACAGAGTACAAGAATTGTGATTGGTCTGCGTGGTAGCATTAATTTTTTTATGAGTGAAGAAAGCGTACATATCAGGTGTATTTATATCGCTGACTGAAACTGAAGCGCTATTTATATCTAAGATTAAATAACCCACCCTGGGCATTGTAGCGACAGGTCTACAAAACACTCATCAATTTCACTTACCTCCATTAAGAGTATTACTACTTGATAGGATTAGAAAAAAATAAAAAGTAGTATAGACACTAACTTTATAAGAGAAAATGCATAAAAAGCAGCTCGACATTTTTACCAATTTGTCTACAAGAATTCTGGAGCAGCACGAGTATAACCAGGACTCGATAAATGGATACACTGTTAAATGTTTTTTTTTCTGTTTCAATTGCGTAATTCAACAATTGAATATATTGCAAGGTGGGAAGATAATAAACGCAACACCCAACCCTAAGTATCACTTATCGTTATGGTGGTGTAATTGCTGAGTGACAGTTCTTTAAAACTTTATCTGCATATAAATTTGAGGAACCCAAATCTAATAATTTTTGGTGTCAATTCCACCATGCTTACTTCACGCTAGTGCGCTGAACTGCGTTCACCATCTTGTGTCAGCATGTTGTGGCTTCTGTCCTTATATGTGCATGCCGCACAGCATGTCTGAGGCTCTGATGAGAGCAGTCAGAAACACAGTTGTGCAGCTGGTGACGACAGGTGAAAAACCAAGATGGAAACTAATATTAATTGCAGTGATCGAATCAATATCTTTACGAGTCATTTATAATTAGTCAAGTCTCAAGTCAACAATTTCCAAGTCCTAAGTTAAGTTGAGTCTTTTCATAAACTGGAAACTCGAGTCCTACTTGTGTCAAGTGCCAAGTCGCCCACATCTGGTATCTGACACCAAGATGTTAGTGACAGATTCGTTAAGTCCCGTAAGGTGTGAGATGGGGCCTCCATGGATCGGACTTGTTGTCCAGTACATCCCACAGATGCTCGATTGGATAGAGATCTGGGGAATTTGTAGTCTTTTTCATGCTCCTCAAAGATTCCTGAACATTTTTTTGCAGTGTGGAATGGTGCATTGTCCTGCTGAAAGAGGTCACTGCCCTCAGGGAATACCATTGCAATGAAGGTGTGTACTTGGTCTGCAACAATGTTTACGTAGGCGGTATGTGTCAAAGTCACATCCGCATGAATGCTAGGGCCCAAGGTTTCCCAGCAGAACATTACCCAGAGCATCACGCTGCCTGTGCTGGCTTGCTTTTTTCCCATAGTGCACTTTGGGCAGTGGACCATGGTCAGCATGGGCACTCTTATGGAGATTAGACCATTATTTTTGGTTTCTTTCCTTTACTGGCTATTTTTTCTGTTTTTATGACCAGAAAATTATCTGTGCCTGCTTGTAAGAAATCAGAGACGCAAAAGCACCCATGCTACACTCTAAATTCTTGCTTGTTTTTTTGTTCTGTTCAGTGATACGAGCTGGACTGGGACGACTGAGCCCATCGGCGGCGGACCACAGTTCCAGCGCTCCTCCTGCCCCCCCATGCCAGTATGTGAGAAGTGTGACATTAATGTGGGTGAGTTTACAACATTTAAATCCGCCGGGCATTTTCCCTGCCGTCCCAGATGCTGCCTGGTATTTTAATCAATGATCCCTTGCTGACGGGCCATATGATTTGCAGGCGATGGATTATGTAAATGAGTCCTATAGTGAGTTAAATCGATTAAATTACACACTCGTTTTAACCTTACAGTCAAGGGCTGAAATAAAGGCCGCAGCCCTGCAGGTGTGCAGTGGCCCTCCGTGCCATGTGACTTGGCATGGAATTCTGGAAAAGCAGGTGGGTGGGAGAGAACCTCAGTGTCAGGGGATACAAGTAGATGTGGTTCCAATGGTGCCATGAGACCACCGTGGCTCAAGGTTCCGGATTTTCCGGAACCTTCTAAAAGATGAAAAACGATGCTGGACTCTCTGGCTCTCTCTCCGGTTGCAGTCAGTGATCAGGTTCCTCTATGCTGACCTCACGTGCTGTGGTCCGTGACCTTATTATACGTTTGGTCGTACCTGCAGCAAAAAAAACCCCGCTTACAGTTTTTTATATTCTATTGAGGCTATTGAGACCCAGAGCTCAGCCTTTCAAAGGGTCTCCCCTGAGCCTCCAGGCTGCGCCACTGTGTCCTGGAAACCACCTTCCCTGGAATTCGCTGGAACTCTGCCCACGTCCATAAAGTGACTTCCTTCTGTTTTGTCTGTTTTTCATTGAGACAGAAAGTTGCACACACAATGCCTCGTCCTCTATCCCCCACCTCTCTGGGTGGGTTGCACTCAGGGGGATGCAGGAAGGCCTACTGAAAGACTTTGAAAGTTTTCCATGGTGTTGATGAGGTGCTATTGGACTCTTGGAGGGTGGGGTGCAAATCATGGGCAGGTGTGAAATATTTGAGAATTAATTAGTTCTTTTATTGGCAGGACACAACCTCATTTCCCACAAACAACAAGGCAGGACAGCTGCCGGAACGTGACAATGACTGATTTCGGTAATAATTGCAGTAATTTTTTACAGCGGATATTACATTGTCACGTTCGCGGTCAGGCATGCGTTGGTGTTCCTCCTTTTTTCAAGGTGGTTTAAGAAAGATTCGAAATCGCCAGTGCCAGTCAATTGATTGATTTCAGTTTTCCGCTGAGTGTTTCGATGGTATGTGGTCAACCAGGCTGCCTCACGGGGCAATTTCTGCTGGACAAAGGGATCCATAAGGGGAAAAAAACATTAGAGAGAGAGAACATTAGATGAGAAGAAAAATCAGTGGAAATCGATTCTCTGCCCTTCCGGGACCTCTAGTAGCGAAGCCAATTTTGACAAATAAAGTAATATTTATATAAGAATTGAGGAGTGGGATGTGATGTCACACTGCAAGGCCCGGGATCGAAGAGGGATGTAAACAAACAAGCAGGCATGATTGTGAGACGGTTGATCCACCGTGCTACACTGTGGTTCAATGGCAGAGTTTGGATCAGAGCCTGGAAAATCTCTGTGTGCTGTGAGCCGACCTTTCAGGGCATGGGGTCTGAGTCCAGGTGGTGGGGCAGGTAAGGACACTCCTGAAACCTGCTGGACCGGGAGGCCTCTGCTCTAGTGCCTCCAAGGTCCTTTTCCTCACATCCATCTTCCACAACCACTTACCCAGCACATGGTCACAGTGAGCCTGGAACATCTCCCAGAATGCACTCCAGGAGGCTGTGGACAGGATGCCTAGGATGTGCATTTCAAGGCCTGCACTGGCACACACTGAGGGCGTTGAATAATCCTCCTCCCACCCCAAAGAAATGAACACAGAACCGGGAGTAGCAATCAAACCCTCAGCCCTGGAGGTATGAGGCTGCAGTGTTGCCCACTGAGTCGCTATGCTCAGCCTAACTTTATAAGTCCAGCTATAAAAGCGTGTGGATTAACACATCAGCTAAATGACTAAAGCTGCTTTTGAAAGCCATGTGGGGGGGGGGGGGGGGGGCCGCGGGGTGGCAGTGCCCGCGGGGAGAGCAGCCCACCACCCGCCCCGGGTTATTTT
>JAODKC010000082.1:16462432-16472785 GCA_026777985.1 Mormyrops attenuatus
CTCACACAACACACACCCCCCCCCCCCCCCCCCCGCCGCCGGGCCCCCGGGGGGGGGGCGGCGCCCCCCCCCCACCGAGGGGGCAGTTCCCGCGGTGAGAGCAGCCCTCCAGCCGCCCAGTGTTATTTTTACCGAGGAAATTGCTGGAACGTTTTAGTCGTCATGCTTGGACACGTCGTTTTATTTACGCCACCAAGGCTGCTGACAATGTCAGCCGCGAGAATTTAAATAATTACACGCTTAGGTGCGAGTTGGAATAAGGTCACAATAATGTGAGCTGGGGTTGCAGCAAGTGAGATATTAAATGTCAGAGACCATTTTGGGTCAATGCAAATAAGCAGAAGGTTGAAACGACACTCCCGCCTCATCTGAAGGTGTGAGCTCCTTGGGCGTGCTCTGTAATGAGCAGCTGGGCATACAGTACTGATCAAAAGTCTTAGGCAGTCAAAGGGAATGATGGTTAAGTGATCTTCATGTACTGTAGTATTATGTCAGTAAAAATGTGTCAGCTTAGCCATTTCAAAAGCTCTCCAAAAGTCACCCCAGGATTTGCAGTAACCATTGAATACACAGGTCTGCACAGGTCAAGTTAGGTTGGGGAGCATGCACTGATGCAGCATGTTGACGCATCCACTACATGGCGAAACTCCTTGGGATCCTGGCTGGCGACCCCCCAGGCAGACACACGGTCTAATCCGACCCTCTGCAAATGACCTCAGCCATCTGCCACAGCCAGATGTTACGTGAGTGTCCCCTTGGCCTGGTCCAGCCCCTCAGGTCCTCAGCAACGAAGATCCTACAAGATCACACTCAGGGAGACCCTCCACATGGTCGTAGTGCCGTAACTGACGCTCCCTCACAATGCAGGTAATGTGCCTCATTCGGGACACCTCTAGCAACCGCTCATTCGACACAAAATCAAACTAGCGGTACCCAAGGATTCTCTGAAGAGACACAGTACCAAAGGAGACCAGTCTCACAGCCATACAGCAATACAGGGAGCACCAGGACTCTAAAGACTTGGACCTTCGTCCTCTTGCAAAGATATCGGGATCGCCACACACCCCTTTCCAGCAACCTCATGATCCCCCATGCTCTCCCAATCTGTCTGCTGACTTCATAGGAAGAGTCACCAGAGACATGAATGTCGCTGCTGAGGTAAGTAAATCTTTCGACAAGGCCGACATTCTCCCCACAGACAGACACACTACTGACGGCTCCGCCTAACTAGTCAGAAGAAGGCCTGGATCTTGGTCTTTTTCCAGGACCCTCGCAATCCCAGACACTCAGACTCCTCACTCAGAGCCCCGATCAGAGCCTCCGTTGACTCTGCGAAGATCACAGCATCCTTGGCAAAGTCAAGATCAGTAAATCTTTCTTCACTAACAGATGCCCTACAACCGCTGGACCCCATGGCCCTGCGTAACACCCAGTCCATGCAAGCATTGAACAGAGTAGGAGCAAGAGCACACCCCTGGCAAACCCCAGAATCAACTGGAAAGAAGGCAGAGGTTCTCCCTCCACTCTCCACAGCCCTCACCGTACCAGTGTACAGGCCAGCCATGATGTCCAGCAGCTTCAGGGGGATCCCACAAAGTCTCACGATGTCCCACAAGGCAACTCGATCAACTCACTGAAATGCTTTGCGAAAAGGTCGCAAAGAACCTCTGCTGAAAACGCTCGCGCTCAATGAGAACCCTCAGTGTCAGGATACGATCAATGGTACGACTGGTTCAGCTGCTGATGCACGAGCAAGTCATCACGGATCCTGTTGAGGATGACCCTAGCAAAGACCTTACCCAGCAGTGAGAGCAGTGTTTTCCCCCTGTAGTTTCCGCAATCCACCAGCCTGGAGAAGTTCACCCCAGATACCACTGATCCCTGCAGCCTTCTGTACCCCCAGCTGATTCATCACCTGTGCAATGTCAGTGAGATTGGGTGGTTCACAGCTGACTGGAGGATCAGCCTCGGGAACTGTGGACCCAGAGATGTCCAACATCCTCGCCTGAAGGATCAGCTTTAAACAACTGCTCAAAGTAGCTGGCCCAATGGGTCACAACTGCTGTGTCATCTGTAAGGACTGTTCCATCATCCACCCTGACTGCAGGTCTCTGAGGAACAAATTCATATGTACGTAATGCTTTGATTCCTCTTTAAGTAGGACGTGGGTCACTAGACCACAGATGGTGTGTAACCTGCTCACAGATTCGTCTAACAAACGCCTCCTTATCTGCCCTCAGAGCCTCACAGCCATCCTCCTCAGTACCCGGTACAATCTGGAGTTGCTGTCACGTCCCTCTGTCCAGCCCTTTCGTGGACCACGCCTACCTCGTTAACCTCGTGTGGAATCCTCCCGTTTACCTGTTGTGTCGCGTTTCCTGTCTGCAGTCTTGTGTATATTAGATCGGTCATTAACGTTTCTTCAGTGTGTTCCCGTGTCCACCCTGAATAAACCCTGTTTTACCCGCATTCACGGCTCCGATTGCAAGTAAAATGTCTCCCTCAACGAGACATCACTCACCGCAGTCGGAGCATACACTGAGACAACAGACAGGATACCCAAGGAGTGCTTTAGCCTGAGTATGGCAGCCATCAGAGCGACCAGACCAAAAATAGGTGTACCCACCTACAGAGATCTGACCACTTCCCGGTCTGCGTACCTCACAGAGTGCCGCCACCGAAATGCGGAGTTTATGAAGCTCCCCTGACAGTAGAAGAAGATGGCCATCTTCCCGGAGAGACAAGACATTCCACATGCCTACCCAGATGGGCCACCTCAAACTGGGACATGCAGCAGGCGACGCCTCAGCACCACACCAGCCCAGATCCCCAGTAGTCTTGACCATATTAGCTCTCCAACGGTTTCGACTCTTCTGGGGATGAGGCGCTCGAAGGCTTTTCTCCTCCCCCTTCAAGATGCGTGCAGCCTTCCTGTGCAGCAGAGCCACTCCCACGGAGAACCGAAGGGTATCGTGCCTGTTTAGACTGAGCTGCTGTGAAGTGTTTTACAGTGGCTGAAGTGCCAATCCCACCCCAACCCCCCAAATTTTTTAATGCAAGTTGAAGGACTGCTTGCAGGGCCAGATGCAGTTTAATGTCATACCCAGGACATTTCAAAAAGCTCTCCAAATGTCACCCCAGGATTTGCAGTAACCATTCGATACACCCATGTAAATTTTTTTTTGACTCAACCGCAAACACACTGTGTTTGGCTAATCAGTACCTCATTAAGTTAATTAATTATGTTAGTTTATTAATTAATTAATTGGGCTGGTGGTGAAATTTAACAAATCCATGAAATGATTGGGCTGAGGTGCCTCTGAGGAGAGGTTTGGGACCCAAAGTGGTGTTCATCTAGCCATCCAGCAAGATATCAATGTTACTTTTTATTGTGGTACTGTTAATTTGAATATGTACTAATGTTAGACTGTGTTTTTTGAGCAAATAAATGCTTAACTACCCAGATAAACAGCCTTAAATATTTTCTGACTGCCTAACATTTTTATACAGTACTGTATCTTCGTGGCATAGAGTCTCCTTGCTCATCTCGAGACACAGGACCTGAAAAAGGACCTGAAGGAGACCAAGATTTGCAGAAGCAAGGAGATGTCATTACTAGCCTTGGAGTGTGTCCAGCCTGGTGGGAATTGAGGCTGGATCAAGGCTCTGAGCATGGGGAACCTCCTACTTTTAGTTTGGGAAGTTTCTGGAACCTCAGGTGTGAAGCAGTACCCATTTAAGGACCTCATAGTTTTGAGGTATTGTTTAGAGATGTTTCGTCACCTCCTGCTTTTAGTTTGGGAAGTTTCTGGAACCTCAGGTGTGAAGCAGTACCCATTTAAGGACCTCATAGTTTTGAGGTATTGTTTAGAGATGTTTCGTCACTCCAAGGGTTCCTGGAGGAACAGGATGGGAGATTCTCTGATGATCTGTGGAGGAGACCATCTGCAGGAGTAAATAATGGATTTGGGGTGGTGTATGGTTCCTGGGGGTTAGCCACACAGTGGAAATCTCACACAAGGACCTGGAGATGGTGGAACAGCTCAATATGTCTTTGTGTCTTTGTTTGTCTGTGTGATCCTTTTAATTTAACATCATAAAATGTGCATCGGCAACGTAATTGGAAAATTGATCATCTACCAGACATCCTCGAAGGTCTTGGATGTTGCAAACCAAGCCAATGATTTCAGCCACATCTTCCCTATAGAGGCAGTAGGTGGCGAAATGGTTAAGGATTCAGAATAAAAGGTGCTGGTATAAGCCAAATTTACTAAGGTATTTTAGTCAAATGCATGCACTCACACTGAGAAATTGTCCTGGAAAGCTTTGGGGTGTGGGAGGAAAGCAGAGTGCCAGAAATCATCAGCACAACAATTAAATGTGAATCTGGCCCATTCTACTTCGAGAACAATTTCTAGCATTTAATGAAGTTTCTGCAGTCTGTGCCTGTTAATAGATGTATTGTCTGTGCTGCTTCTTTGTGTGTCATCCCAGTGGAGAAATGTGTATCGAGAGTTAAATCTTGGTTGAAGAATGACCAGAGTTTGTATACAGGGCTTGGTTGTGTTCCTCTCCAGTTCCTTGGCCTGACTCTCTGCTGCAGGCTTGCTCTGCAAGGTCCGGGCCCTTAGCTGGCACCACACAGAAGGATTAAACCACGCGGTCCCTGTCCCACAGTGTACAGCTGTCCGGGAACTCCGGGGAGCGTTCTCCAGAGCAGGATGGGAGGGAACCAGAGTAGGGCAGGTGCTGTGTCATTCTGCCCATCCTGCAGCTGGTGAGTGGGAGAGACGAGAAGGGCGGAAGAAGGAAATCAGAAAGGGGGGAGGGGGTGCAATGCCATGGGTCTCGCTGCCAAGCAAACGCGGAGCTGCATTTAACCGGCCAGAGCTGCAATGGCGTAGGATGACACATCAGGCGGACGATGATGTCATGAGGGGGAAGACGGGGGTAACCCCCCTACTGAGGCATCACACTGATCACAGAGCCTGACTGCCACGATTGTGTCCGTCTTCACTCATGCAGGGGCATACCATACAGTTTTTTTAAAGGTGGGGGGGATAATTCATACAGAGGGGCCAGCCTTATCAATAACCAATGATATGCTTTGAATCGGTGAATGACAGTCGAGGGGGCACTCCTGGGGCCAATCAGCTTCTAGCTGGAGCCAGTGTCCCTGTGGCCCCACCGCTGCATACGCCCCAGCACTTGTGCCACAGGGAGGGGCTCAAAACGACCTCCGCACGGATCTCCTCAAGGTGGGCTATGCAGACAAGCCACTCTTGAACATTAAGAGCTGGATTAACTTGAATATTCCTTGATCCGTGAGGAGGATCCCATCCCCTTGGCCACCATCCCCGTTTTCATTCTTGGTTTATGAAAACTCCCTTCCAGATGGTTTTATCTCACCAGTCATTCTTTGGAAGGAGGGCGGGGGATTACGCTCCCCATCCTGTTTCCTGAATCATCAGCAGAATCTCTCTAGTTCTCGCACGTACAAGGGGATGATGTTACAGATGATGTTTGTTTGCTTTGCCTTCAGATTATGTGCCACATGAACACGAAGGTCCCCTGTGCGAAGCGTCTTCCATAATCTTTTTTATTATCATTATTGTTTAACGCTGTACAGTCAGTACCTTCCTAGTTCTCTTGGGCCATCAACATCACCATGGTGACCCGGGCTCACCATAGCCTTTTATTTGTTTTATTTGTGAACATGTGATGGGGGTGGGGGTGGGGGGGGAGCAACTCCCATATCCCAGAGCTTCAAATTAGCGATGACAGCAGTATTACATACCACCCCCTAAGTGATTTATTAAAGTTTAAGATGGATAGAGTAAGTGCAGCTCAATGGGCAACAGATCCCACCATGTGTGTGGAGATTATATGGTCTCCCTTTGCTTTGTGGGTACATGCAGATAGGTGGACTGGTGTCTGACGGTGGCCCAGTGCTGACTGGGATAGGCTCCAGGCCACCATGTGACTCTAATCAGAGTAAGCGGTTGGAAGTTGGATGAATGGATGGATGGATTGATTTTGTATTTTCTGGCTGCTGATAATATAAGACAAGATAAGATACGATAAGATGGGATAAGATGCGATAAGGTAAGATGGGATAAGATAAAATAAGATAAGCTAAGATAAGATAAGATGGGATAAGATGCGATAAGATAAGATGCGATGAGATGAGATAAGATAACATAAGATAAGATGGGATAAGATACGATAGCCTTTATTAGTCCCACAGGTGGGAAATGCCCTGCATGATGAAGCTGCCATGGAAACATGACCTCTAAATGACCCCTGGAGAATCCGGCACGGTATCTCTCCCCACTTCTGGTCTGAGGACATTCTGAAGTCCCAAGTGATCGGCCCGCGTTTGCCAGTATCGTGAAGCAGATGGGGTCTCCCGCGGCAACCGGCACGCTGTGGATCAGTGACACTAGCATCACAAACACTGATCGATAATGTGGAATAAAGAACATGCAGTAAGAGCGATGAAGATGATTCCCTGTTTCGGGGATGAGAGTCATACAGAAATAGTTTTTTTTTTTATCAGTCATTCTGTTAAAAGCTCTCAGGTGTGTTACAATTGTGACATCAAAAATGAAAATGCTAATGAAATCACAATGTATGTAAAATGACTGTATGGCAATTATAAGCATTTACTCTGCAATCTAATGCATTATGAACAATATTAATTTTTCAAATGGCTGAAGTTACATTTTTCTGATTGCAGCATGATTAATGTTTTTTGTGCCTAAGTTGCACTTTCGGCTCAGATCATCTCAGTTCGTTAAGCTGGGTGACTTAATTTGCTGAGTTTGATTAGTTGCCTCTCTCTGCCCTGCTGTCTCTTCAGGAGCAATTTTGGCGCCCCCCCCCCCCGGATATGTTTCACATCGGCAGCGAGCTTAGATCATCGTCATGATCAGGACCGAGCTCTCGAGACCCTGGTGGAGCATTTAAACCACTTTGGTTGTCGTGATTTTGTGCGTCCTGTCTGTGTTACTCGAGTTCCACACGTCCGATTCCCAGCAAAAAACGCTGCTGTTTCCTGCCGCTGGAGGGCCTTCTCACCGCCAGATACCTTGAGTTTATCAGGGTCAGAGTGGGCCGTGCTGTTGAGCTTTGGGTCAGCTTTGATACTTAATCTCCTAAAATGGCTTCCTGAGAGATGCTGGTTGTCTCCCCTGGGCACTTTTCTAGTGAGTAAGTCAGTCTATCAGATATGTGCAGCATTACAAGGATTCAGCAGTGTCTGATTAGAGAACTATTCATGAAATACCTCAGCAGGGCTGCTCAGCTCCTACTTTTAACTTTTATAGAATTCCTACTCGATTCCTGTTTGACTCCTGTTTGACTCCTACATGGTCCCAATGAATTCTGTCTTGACATCTGTTTCACTCCCACTTGATTCCTATGAATTTTAGTTCAGCTGTTTGACTCCTACTGAGGTCCTGCCCGTCTGTCAGTAATTCTAGCTTCACTCCTGTTTGACTCTAGTTTGATCCCTACTCCTACTCGACTCCTACTGAATTCCAGCTCAACTCCATCTGAATTCATGCTTGACTGCTGCTCTAGTGCTACTCCTAGTTCTGCTCGACGCCTTGCCCCCCCTTCAGCAGCTCACAGTTATTCATAAGCTTCCGTCCCTTCCCCGTCCTCATTTGACACTCATTAACCAACTTCACTGTAATTCTAAGTGTCACAGTGTAAGAGAGACCCAGAGCTGTACACGTGTAGTCGTGAGACCATCTCCCGCACACTGGTCAGAAAATGGCTGTGGTCTTGCTTCTGAAGTTTGAAGCAAAGCCCTGATGTATATCCTTAAGCAGATCTGGAATGAGTGCTCACACAACATCGCTCCGCCCACGGCCGGCGGGCGTGACCCGTGGAACCTCAGTCATCCATCCCTGGGTCTATTCCTGTTCAATGTGGTACAGTGTAGGTGCTACTTTGTAATTACACCTACAATTCGAGGAACCCCAGAATGTGCCTTCGAAGCTTAGATGAGCCACCCTATCTTAACAATTCCCTCTCTCCTTTTATAATGGAAGCTTTTTAAAATTAGTTTTAATTTGATTTCTATTCTGATTTGGTTTTGAAGCCATATTTGCACAGGTACATGGCACACACTGCCTTTTCAGCACACGCACACAGAGCAGGAATGATTCTAGGATTTTTGTTTAAGTTGGAGGTGCATAAGAGAGACTATAATTCATACAGAGGGATCTGTGTTGAATTGATGAGTGATGGGGGAGGGGCTCACCGAGGGCCAATCAGCTTTCACCTGGGGCCTGTGCCTCTGTGGCCCCACCCCTGTCATGCAGCCTTTCCCCCAATTCTGTCCCCAGTCGCCCACGGCGATGAAAGCGGACCGCATTGCAGGGGGCTGCTGTGTAAAGCGGGCGTGTGACACGGCTGTGAGACCTCCGTCTGTTCTGCCACGTGTGGGAGGTAGCACGGCCTATTACTGTGGCAGGCACAGCCTCCGGGGCACGATGGCGAGGAAGACAAGCGGCTGGCGGCAGAATGTTCTAGAACAAAGCCGGCCCTCCAAGAGGGCGAACAGCAGGAAAAAGAAATAATTAATTGTGTGTATTTCTTTCTCTTTTTTTTTTAATTATGCAAGCGGGCAAATCTTTTTAAAGGTCATGGTGCAGAGTGAAGGAAAACAGAGCAGTAGGAAGAGTGGGGGGGGGGACATGAGGCATATTATGGGAAGAAGTGCTGAATCTCTGGAAGGGCAGTGTGAGTGAAAGGCCGGCTCGCATACCATCACAGAATGCAGCGAAGGGGAACGGAGCCCCGCCAGCCCACAAGCCGATCGCCGTTTGCCCTGATTCATTTTGGGTTTTTTTCCCGCTGGAAAATCGCACGCTTTTGTCCCTAGTGGCAGCTTGCGGTTCTACAGTTTAAGCCATTTTGCCCAAGGGAAGGCCGCCCTCCAGGGTACAACAGCAGGGCTCACCCTGGGTGTTAAACAGGCCACCGGAGTATGTGCCAGCACGCTACACTAGCACATTACACGGATACAGGGGCATCTTTTCCCATTTGTCTTTCCAAAAAAAAGCACGGGCCAAAATAAAAAATCAGATACTGTGCTGGCATTGTATTGGCACATGTTTCACAGCTGGCATGACGATAAAGGTTATAAGGAGCTCTCACAATCCCGCCCATATAGCGCCATTCTCAGGTTGCCGTGCCAACACGTTAATCAATTCCCGGCGAACAGCCGGGCGATTTGCGTTCGGGCCCAGCTGTCGAGCCCTCCAGCTCAGAGACAGGCAGACGTCGCTGTGAGGTTTGCATCTTAAACCAGATAACAGGCAGAGCCCTTCTCTTTGAGACCCTTTGAGACACTTCCTGGAAGTCAATGCTAGCTGGCCATTAAACACAGCGCCACCTGCTGCATCATCAAGAGCACTTCTTTTAGACATTGAAAGTCATAAGAAAAATGCATTAAATTACAAATAGGTAGGAGAACAATAGTCTTACCCCCTACAGCTCATAGACCAATCAAACGCACAGCATCCCATATACCCAAGGCATTGGGCATGGCCCCCAGCTCTCTTTCCGTGGGTTGCGACCTTCTAACCTTGCATTTTTAATGCGACCTCATGCATAATGGATCACCTGAATTCAGGCCGGGTCTCCCGGAGAGACATTAAAAAGAGCGAAGGTGTTACACAGGTTAGCCATTATGCTAAAACAGTCCTTTTCCCACAATGCCCTGCCATAATGTTCTAATTGCCGAAGAGTCGTCTAAAAGACGTCTAAAAGTCCACTGGAATTTAAATCAGAATCCCTAAGAGGATTTTTGTAAAATATAGGACTTCTTTGAAATAGGAAAAAGTTAAATCAGCTAAAAAAGTGCAGTTTTCTTTAATATTTAAGGGGGTGTGAGCGGTGGGCTTCCATGGTTCCCATGACAGCAGAGAAGCCTGTGAGCCAGGCCTGCTGCCCCCTGTCACATCTGACTGTGTGTGTGGGGGGGGGGGGGGGCAATGCCCTGTCATCCTGCTAGCTGAGTTTAGTGATGTACCGGGCTGTCAAACCTCTCCCCCCACCCCCAGTAACACCGGCCCATGCTGCTGCCAGCACCCCCCACCCCCAGCAAAAATTTGTCCCACAACAAGATGACAATGGGCCAGCATCCCTCCCTTCCTTTTACATAATTTATGGCCGCCTCCCCCGGGTGGTGCTGTACTCGAATGGACTGAGGTCTGGCATCCGTTTTACGTGCATGACGGAACAGCCTCTGTGGGGGGCGGCGCCCGCCCGCGCGGGGCCGGGGGGGGGGGGGGGGGGGGGGGGGGGGGGGGGGGGGGGGGGGGGGGGGGGGGGGGG
>JAODKC010000082.1:16472885-16484758 GCA_026777985.1 Mormyrops attenuatus
GGGTAACAGTCCAGTAGGATAACTGTCCAGTGGGGTAACTGTCCACAGGCATCCAGGCCGTGCTTATGAGTGAGATGCCCCCAGACTGGCATCTGGCGGTCACGGCAAGGTCGCTTGTATCGCTTTTTGTTTACGGGCGGGATAATGTTTTGTCCAAGGCAGCTTTAGGGCGTGTGTGTGTGTTTGTATTTTTTATTTAATTCTGTATGTGTCACACATTTCGAGGAAAAAGTGGCTTTTATCTTCTTGGTCGCTGAAATCCAGGCTGTTTTATTCCTCTCCAGCCTCCTGGCTTTACACACATCTGAAGCCGTTGAACAGAGAGGACGCCATCGAGGGAATGAACAGAAAAGCAGCTGATGCGAGTGAATGAATCAGCGCCGGGCAGTGTATGGCTCAGCAGGTTAGCCTGTTATCGGAAGGCTATCGGTTCAAATCCCGAGACTGGTGGAGTGATGTCACTATTGGGCCCTTGAGCAAAGGCCCCTAACCCCCAATTGCTCCAGGCCCTGGCTCACCCTGCTCTCTCAATTGTATGTCACTTTGGATGAAAGTGTCTTCTAAATAAATAAAATGTAAAAACAAATAATGTAAGGTCATCTAATGCTGCTGTGTTCAGGACCCTGGATAGCGCCAACACCCTGCATCATCAGCTCCCTGGACTGCCCCTGCGCCCCCCCCATGTGACCCAGTCATATGGTTGCCCCCCCCAGGTACATAAAATGCAGACTACAGCCTGAATATTTCCGTTAAGTGATTCGCCCTCTCAACCCGTTGTTTAATCAGCAGCGACTGGTGACTTGCATTATTACAGGGGACGTGCTCAGTGCTGCTGCATTAAAACACACGCTCGCATGATTGCGCCTAGGCATTCCTGCATGATGGGAATCTTCCCCGCTAGATGTCTGGATCACAAAAAGCAGGCTGTTTATAAAATGACACTGTAGCCTCACACCCGCATGGATTTGGGTTCTATTCCCACTCTGTGTGGGGCTTGCATGCATGTGTGGGTGTCGTCCCGGTTCTCCGGATTCCGCCCTCTGTCCAAAAACATGTGGTTATGTGAAATTATTACCTGCATAATTCTACAGTAATCTTAACAGAATGAGTAATGTTAGTAACAAATATTAGTTTGAGTATGTGATGGGGTAGTCGTAAAATGATACTGTAGCCTCACACCCGCATGGATTTGGGTTCTATTCCCGCTCTGTGTGGGGCTTGCATGTTCTCCCAGTGTTGTGTGGGTGTCCTCCAGGTCCTCCGGATTCCACCCTCTGTCCAAAAACATGCGGTTATGTGAACTGATTCCTCCTGATTTTCCGCTCTGTGTGAGTGTGCCCTGTGACAGACTGGCGTCCCATCCAGGGTGACCCCTGCCTCATTCCCTGTGCATTCTGGGATAGATGCCAGTCTCACCAGAACTCTACTGGATAAGTGGTTATGGAAGATAGATCTGTTCCTTCGAACAGTGGCCATCACTGTGGCAGTAATTGTAGTTTGCGTATCAGCAGCTTCCAGTTGTGAAATAATAGTATCAGTATCAATTATTCTGGGGTAGGAGTTGTTGTAATCAGCATTTTTTCAGGATATACTTTCATTTAAAGCAGGGGTTTCCTGTTTTTCTTTTAAATTCCAAAAACTACTCATTTTCAAGCAATTTTTAAACTATCCCTAACACTGGTGCATTCTGATGTCATATGAAAAAAAAGGAAACGGTCAGAGTTGTTAAATCTAGTGCCAGTACCCTCCCACCCCCGGATTAGCAAGTTTTACCTCTAGCTTGCCCCCCCTCCAACTCCCCTCTGTGAAATTTTTGCACAACGTGAACCGGTCTGCTGTCATCAAAAAGGTCGGGCATCCTGAGGGTTGTATGAATAACCGTTACATGGGGGGGGTGGGCGATACCTTGACGATGACGTCACGGCAACCTCTGGCCACCTCTTCACTCAGCACCTTTCCCCCCTTTACGGGTGCAGGCAGGGGCCATGGAGAATCCCATCAGCTGCGTCAGATAGTCGACATTCCTGCATGCGCGTGGGTGAGTGGGTGAGACCCCAGCTGTCATCTGAACTAGAAGTGTACTGATCTTCACGGTTCCACTTAAGCTTCTTTCCATGCCGACGGGGTGATTCCGAAATGGGGACGAGCTCGTGGTGGTCCAGAGCACATTTCTGCGTCCTGCACACTTGTCGGCTTAATGACCCGTCTGTCACACACCCCCGGATCCCCTGCCAGCTTTAACGGGGGGTCAAATCTTCAATGTGTTTTGATTCCTGAAGTAAAAATAGCAGATTGTCTTTTTCCCTGCTTTGAAAATGTATTCAGTTCTATTTTTTTACTTCAGTGCTGTTGTCTGTCTGAGATTATATGAGGATCTGTTATTGAATGTAGATTTTATAGTTGATTTATGCAAGTTTGTTGCATTTTTCTGAAAGTGCCAGAGTTTATACTCCTTCCTTGTTCAATTTCAGTACTGAACCTGTTTTTCAGAAGGTAGGGGGTATATTTTGTCCCAATTCACCCCCTCAATACTGCTCTGGACCACTCCATTCAATGGTCTGAGGGGGGCGACCTTCTGTGACCATCGGTCACAGTAAATAGTAAGATGCCAGACTGCAGCCAGGAGCCAGTCACCATCAACATCCTGTTACCATGGGCAACAGAGACATTCTGAGTGATAGTGGTGGGATCCTAGTGTCTCTTTGTTTATATTTGGCCTGTCCAGGGTCTGTTAGGATAAACAAAAAAAAAACACTGACTGATCTGGTCAGGGGGGCTAAGTTGGCTGCGCTCGTCAGCGGTAGATAAGAAGTTATTTGTTTCTTCAGAAATTTTCAGATTCCCAGAGTAGTATTAGCTTTTGTGGGGGGCGTTTATGGTGAGCATTGAAGGCAAGGCATAAATCAGGATCTCTGCTTAGACTCGAGCTCGAGCAAAACAAGGGTGGACATTGAAATGACCTCCTGTCATTATTATTGTTACCATTATTATCATTATTGTTCTCGTTATGTAAGAATAGAACATTGCAGAACACTACAGCATTATGTGACCCTGTATGGGTACACAGCTGGAGGGTGAGGGATGGATGAAAAGACTGGAATATTCCATGACCCTGTACTGCATAAGTGGCTGGAAGATGAATGTCGGGAATTATGAGAACATCATGGTCTTTAGAAGCCATGCTTGCGTTCAAGGCTCTGACCTGTCTGGTTTCAGGTGTCATTACGCTCCCGGAGGTCTTCGTGCCTCAGGTCTTACCGGTCGGGTTGATATCTGACTCCATCTTTTTGTATGAATGGAAATGTGACCAGCGAAGCCGTCTGTTATTCCTCACACGTGCCTGTAGTTAGAGTACACACCAAAAACATTTTATCCTGCAGGAGCAACCAGGACAGACGCTCCCCCTATTGGCTGGATCGCATAGTGCTATTCTTGGTCCCTAGCGCATGCAGTGACCATGAACTGTGTAATCACTTTTGCTCTTGACTCACTTCAGGATTATTCTATAAGTTTAAAAGGAGTCTTTTTTTTAACTTACCCATCTCTAACCCCTGTTAGGACAGATAATTCAATCAGTTTGGCTGGAGGCAAAACTGCCATTCATTTGTCACAGTAGTCCAGATCTGAGCTCTTATGGGCCAGATCTCTGCAAGGCTCCGGCATGTCGGTTCAGATATCCGGGATGGCCTTTTTCCATCTCTCTCTCCCTGGAGGTGAACGACAGTTGACTGAAAGAGGCGCTTCCACGGCAAACACGTCCGCCGGAAAACGTTTCAGCGAGGTCTCTCATCCGTCGCTCTTTGGAGCCGGCTGTGTAATTAGTTTTCTTCTGATGGTTCTGACGGGGCAAGCTTTCCAGACCTCTGTGCATTGTGGGAAACATCTTCCAATTCTCCCATTTCCCTCAGTGACGGACTGCGTTCTCAGGTGAATGACCTTAAAAAAAAAAAAACACGCTCGAGCGAGCAGGCGGACCTACGGTCAGCTCACGGGAAGTGCTGTGGCGTCCAGTCATGCGTGGAACACCGGAGTGCGCTATGTGATTTACGTGTCTCAGGCCCCACTCCGGTTTGGTTATGCAAGGCCGGCTCTTATCTGTGCGATGACGACAGCAGTCAGTCCTGATGTAGATGGAATGGCAGTGATTTAAAGGAGATGGGGCCAGTTCTGGATAAGATCTGTCTTTCTGAGGTGGTTTTTAAGAGTCCGCATAATCTAGTTTGGCAGGCGAGCATTATCAGTGTGCCCTGGAGAATCACTGAGGCCTTGGGACCAAAATGTACTCAAGGATTAAGAATTTAAGCAAACAGTTTACAGATCTTGGCATATATCCGGGTCTGAGGGCGGCATGTATCCGTACGGATCTTCGGGCATGAACCCGGTGGGTCATATTGATCAGGTGAGCGGGTATGAGGAACAATAAGCTACTGCTACGTTAAGGTCATTGCGGAGAGCTGCTCCTCAGGAGCGCTCGGGTTAAGGCTCGTGTCTCCCCTTGACAGCTGCCCAGCTAATTAAGCCCACAGAATGATAACGGATGGCTAATTAAACTGCCGGTGTTTCCCCGGTGTGCAGAAATCCACACGGGCCCATTCTAGCAGTGTGGGGGCACAGGGGAGTGATGTCGTTCACAGAATCACAGGCCTCTGAGAAACGTACCTGGATCTCATCCACTTCTGTGAGCAGCTCGGGATAAAACTGTCCGTTCATTCTAGTGGTTAATATTTTAGGATTTGGATTCTTAACTAGTTATATCTACTTGAGCAGAAATAGAACAGAAGTGGGTTTTTTTGGGTAGATGCCTGGAAGCTAGCAGTCAGGGTGGAGAGTGGAAGGAGACAGTGTGGATGAAGGAAAACTATACAGTCAGGGTGGAGAAGATGCAGAGAGTCAGGGTGGAGTAGGAACAGAGAGTCAGTGGAGTAGGAACAGAGAGTCATAGTGGAGTCGGAGAACAGAGTAAGAGTGGGGTAGGAGCAGAGAGTCAAGCTAGAGTAGGAGAACAGATTAGGGTGGAGTAGGAGCAAAGAGTCAGGGTGGAGTAGGAGAACAGATCAGGGCAGAGTAGGAGCAGAGAGTCAGCGTGGAGTAAGAGAATGGAGTCAGTGGAGTAGGAGCAGAGTCATAGTGGAGTAGGAAAACAAAATCAGAGTGGAGTAGGAGCAGAGAGTCAGGGAGGAGTAGGAGAACAGATCTGGGTGGAGTAAGAGCAGAGAGTCAGGGTGGAGTAGGAGAATAGAGTCAGTGGAGTAGGAACAGAGAGTCAGGGTGGAGTAGGAGCAAAGAGTCATGATGGAGTAGGAGAATAGAGTCAGTGGAGTAGGAGCAGAGAGTCAGGGTGGAGTAGGAGAACAGATCAGGGTGGAGTAGGAGAACATATCAGGGCGGAGTAGGAGCAGTGAGTCAGGGTGGAGTAGGAGAGCAGATCAGGCTGGAAGAGGAGCACAGAGTCAGGGAGGCACACTCTCTAGAGAAGGTGGGGATAACACATACAACCCCAGTGAAGATAAGAAGACATTTGCACAACGACTCTGTAGCATAGATGTCCCGGATGGACGAAAGCCTCTTCCTGCCTCACCTTTGATGTCCGTGCAGGAAGACGGGACGTCCTTTAAAGTGGCATTTAGCTCTCGGCCTCCAGGGGGCTTGTGGCAAAATCCAGCGTGATCACTGGCGTGCACTGTGAGGATTTCATGGGATTTCATAAAGAAAGACTATAGTTTCTGAATGGCTGTAAACATGATGAGGGGGGGGGGGGGGTGCCTTAGGGAGCAGCACTGTGGCACCACAGCTGCAGGGTTGGGGGTCCAAACTGTGCCACATGTGTGCTGAACTTGCATGTTCTCCCCAGGATTGCACAGGTTGTTCTTTGGGTACTTGTGTGTTCCTCCCACATGTCCAAAAACATCCATTTAGGTGAACTTGCCCTTTGTGTGTCTATGTGTGTATGTTGTTGTATGTGCCCTGTGAGGACCTGGCATCCCATCCAGGGCGTCCCCTGCCTTGTGCCCTGTGAGGACCTGGCATCCCATCCAGGGCGTCCCCTGCCATGTGCCCCATGCTTCCTGGAATAGGCTCCAGGCTCACCTTGACCCTGTACTGGAAAAGGGATTATTTTAGATGGATGCGCCATGCTGATTATTTGATTAGTGTAAGTCTTATTTTCCTCATTTCCTTGGCAATCGCCCTGTCAGCTGATACACTTCCTGAGGTTTTGGCAGATTGGTGAATATCATAAAATGCAGGAGAGCTGTATGTACCAAGTAATGCATCAGGCTGGGGTCCAGCTGAGGAGTGATCCATTGTGATTTATTTTTCCGGTGACAGAGACAGAATCCAAGCTCAGTGACCAAACTGGGACAGAAATATAGCAGAATCAGAATCCAAAAGCTGAAGTCAAGCAAACAGGAAATGGCCTTGCAGATTCACGGGGCATGTAAATGGTTGTAGCGGTAAACAAAGGAGAGGTGTCATCGATATCTGTGGAGGATGATTGGCAACAGGCCACCTGGTTGCTTGGAAGATCCAGGCTGGATCATGGATCCCGGAATCAGACACCTGACACCCAGGTCCTGTAAGACTGAAGACAATTTTTTCTGTTTGATTGAAGGGGCAAGAGAACCAAGGGAGAAGCAAAGATTACAGGTGAAAGGAATTGCCAGCTTAGTTAGACCTTTCTCATCTGGGCTGTTTCTCATCCCAGTGCTAATAGACTTCCAGCAGTCCACATGTTTAATCCCTCCCAGCTCCCAACACACCTCTACTAGATATTCAGTGTTTTTAATTGGCTGGGACCTGGGAGGGAGAAAAAATATGAACAACCTGGGTCCTCCAGGTCTGTGTTGGGAAGCACTGATTTGGACATTCACATCAGAACTTTCCTGTGAAAACACCTTGGTCATCTCTTTATATGCGGGCACGTAAGATCACATCATATCAGGCCTGGAACAGGCAGGGCGACACCCTGGATGGGATGCCAGTGCATCACAGGGCACAAGGCAGGGGACACCCTAGATGGGATGCCAGTGCATCACAGGGCACGAGGTAGGGGGATACCATGGATGGGATGCCAGTCCATCACAGGGCATGAGGCAGGGGGACACCCTGGATTGGATGCCAGTCCATCACAGGGCACGAGGCAGGGGGACACCCTGGATGGGATGCCGGTCCATCACAGGGCATGAGGCAGGGGGACACCCTGGATGGGATGCCAGTCCATCACAGGGCACGAGGCAGGGGGACACCCTGGATGGGATGCCAATCCATCACAGGCCATGTACACACACAGGAGGAAAACAGCCCAGTCATTGGCAGCTGTACTATATTTGGTTATGGAAGATTTCCATATGTAATATTAGTACAGTGTCAAATTTTCTATATTTTACCAAAAAGTCCACCTTTATTTTCCTTTTCCTTAAAAATCTGGCACTTCCTCTTAAATGTTAATATATTCTTTTAAAAAAGGACAGGACGCATAATAGATTTGCCTGTGAATATCCCCCTTCGTCTACAATTCAGCACACAGAGCTGAGCCTTCAAATTAATAATGGTCCATTTTTATAGATGTGGGGATTATTATAGTGATAACAGGGCGGCTCGTGATACATCCAGGAAAGGGGTGATAAACTAACTCTATCATGTGAGATGAGCTCTATTTTTAATGCATCGGCTAACAGAGGACTGTTCTGTTCATGTAGATCATTCTGACTGCGGCTACGTTACCCTGCATTGGAGCGTTACCCTGCATTGGTGCGTTACCCTGCATTGGTTACTTTTCTATTTATCTAGATCCCTGTATCAATGTGCTTTGTGAACAGACAACAGACATCCAGGATGTTTTCAACAGATTTTCGTTGGTCTCCCATGCTGATATATTGTCAGAGGATTCACTTCTACCGTCCTGTCTTTCATGTCGATTGCGAGGAAGCTAATTGTCAAACGTAATGATTTCAATAGGAATGGATGATTATGGGAGAAATGACACTGTGAATTATTTCATCTTAAAGGCACAGGTGGGGGGTAACATTATAAGCTGTTTTATGCTCTTTGAGGAGGGTTCACCCTGGAAGAAAACCATGCGTCATTAATCTCCACCCCAGTTTGAGTCAGGAGCTCCCAAAATCCCAGAGCAAGCATCCATCTTTGACACCAAAATGAATTTTGGCTGCGCATGTTATTGGAACAGTGGAGGCTCATGTAGGAAATAATGTTGAATTTTCACGCCTTTGTGTTTTTTGCGTGTGCGTGTGTGGCTTTAATGTGATGCTCTGCTTCCAATGCACACTTTCATCAATCATGCTAGAATAACATGTCGAGGCGTCCGAACGCCATGCACCAGTGCTAGCTTCTATTTTCCCTATAAATAATGAAGAGCATAAATAATGTGTTGTCCATCAATCAGCGCTGCCGTCATTTTCCCACTGTAAGGGTATGTCAGAACAAGGGGTTGCTAAGCAACGGCTCTTGGTGGGCTAACTTTTTTACCAAGGGCGACGGACGCCAGCTACAGAGTCCCAATGGCAACCTGTTGAACTGCCAAAAGCCGCGGCTCATTTTGCTTATATAGGGGCAAATCTATGGTGGTGTGGATTGGCCCCCGGAGCGCACCCTCCCCAGTCACTCACTGTTTCAAAACAGATCACTGGCTAAGGTTGGCCCCTCTATATGAATTATGGCCCCTCTTAGGCCCCCACCTAGATATTCCTGGTTATTATATCATTCCATACGTGTTTCTCACCATTTGGATATCAGGGCATTTCAGGAGAAAGCTTACTGTGGATCTCACCAAGGTCCTGGGTGCAAAGTAACGTACCACTTTTCAAAAACTGTATATATATATGTATATAAAAAAGATGTGACAGGACACTTTGTCACAACTCGATCCCTACTGGCAAATGCTTCAAGGCCCGGCTCTTTCGGCAGATAATGCAAATATATTTTTCCTGCATTTGTTTTTTTAACATTCTTTCAGGATAATAGCAGATTGGCTTACAGGAGTATTATTCAGAACACCGTGTTATCTTCCGGAGGCAGTCAGGAAGTGTGTAGGCTTGAAATGACCCCAGGTGCTGGGCTGGCACTCATTCTCCAGATGATGAAATCTGGCATCCCTTTGCCTTATCTTTCCTCCCAAATCTCCCTACCCCTTTATCCTCCGGCACTGCGTGATGCCCTGTGTTGTACCCAACCGGGGTGACTGCAGCAGGAATGCCTCACACGGAGGTCTGGGAGCAGACTGCATGCCGGATAAGGGAAAAGAAAACAGCGATTGGTCATTTGGAGACTCAGAATAATTAAAGACCCATAAATAAATCATTGCACGTGTCTAGGAAAAAAAGAGGTAGCAGAGCAGGTACAAATCGTGCACGGACCGCCTCGGGGTCAGCCTGTCAGCTTTACCGTAGTGTTGTTACCTTCCCGCCTCCAATGATGAATGTGTATGAATAAGCGAGGGCCTGTTTAATCAGGGATGTAATTTGCCCATTCTCTGTATTAATTATACCCCAGTGACAAAGACGAATCCGTGTCACATTTTGTAACTGTGTTATAAAGGTGTTTCTGGGGTTGATAATGTTCAGGTAAAGCCGGGAGGATGATGTCATTGGGTTATATAGGGAAGGGGTCGACTCAGGGATAGGCTTGTTGTTTCTGGGGCTCCACTCAAGCAGCCACTTGGGGGGGCCCCGTCCCTCCAGTGTACTGACAGTTTGTGGCTCTGAAACCTTGGGGATCCCATACATATGCATGAGTCTAATGGTGGTAGACACAGCCAACAGAAACACTCGCCTACAGAATAACGGACATACTTGTAAAACAGCAGCATTAATGTGGCATAATGGTCTCAACCAATGGGGAAGATCGAGGGCTGTGATGTCACGCATGTGCCAAAATCAACCTCTGAGGGTATGGGCTTCTGCCTCAGAGAGGCACCAGGAGAAAAGGTGCTGGCCCCAGATTCGCGTAGCTGCCTTCCTCATCTCCCATTCACTCTCTTTCTTCCCCTGCCCGTTCTCCTTCGGCGGGTTGAAGTGAGCTGCTGCCCCCTGAGGCGATCGCTCCATATCCAGAGCCCACCTTATTAGCAGTTGTGAGACAGACAGATCGATATCCTATAATATCAGAAAGAAAATCAAAAACAAAGTCGCTGACTTTGCTCAAACGGAAACCTTTAGGATGGAAAGCTTCTACTCTCTCCTACCTTCAGCCCGGCCCTAGCTCTTTGCACAAAGAACCAGGTTACATGATCATGCACAAGCACTAAAGGCGGCAATGATGTCCCCCGTCTGAGCTGCGTTTTTGAAGGTGAACCAGGAGTAGCGGATAAAATCTGGAAGCAGGACTTGCCATAAGGTGCGAGGAGCATGAAAGATGAGTCGCGACGAGAGCGCCCTCCGCACTTGGGGGATGGGTGGTACACTACCACCAGGATGCACATTTTAAGAATCAAACCACAAGCCGGACCGCCGTGTGCTTCCTCACCGGGAACGGATTATAGCTGTGTGTTTTACACCAATAACTGGAAAAGAAGAAGGGTAACCCTCAGCCTGGCTTCTGCCGAGGTTAAACAGAGGAGACAGTCTCAGAGGGAGGCGGTGAACGGTACCCTCTACTGTAGCCAGACCCATTCCCAAGCCCCCCCCCCACCGACTCCCTGAGCCGGGGGCATAGCATTGGTTTCTACACTGGTAGGGACCAAATCAGCCCCAAATCCTCCTCCTCCCCTGAACACACATGGTACTCCCACAAAATTGGTAGGGATGTGTCCCTACCACCCATACCTAAGCCCATGCACTTTCCCCGAGCGACAGAAACCAATCTGCGGTGTGACTGGAGAATTTCGGAAGCTCCTGGCTTCTCACAGAATACTCTAAAATCAGGCCATCAGAGGTGACAGCCGGGAATCTTTATAATTCATGGTGCATCAACAAAACAGCTCATAAATAGTTTAGAGTAGATGACGGACTGAATGTAGACAGGTGATGATCCATTAACAGACGACCGTACGCTTAGCAATAACTGTTTCTCTTTGGGTAGAAGCTGCCCAGTGCTTTCATCCTTACTGCACGGGTTAGCGGTATTTAGGTTTTCTCAGAGGCTTAATGTTTAAGGTTTTTTTACCTTCAATTACCTCTAGCCCCTGTTTTATTCCTTCACTGGTTTTTGTATTGTTCGTACTCTTTTACTCCCTGCTTGATGTTATTGCTATTTTAATTTTACTGTATTATTTTGTTTTAACTTTCTTTTTTTTTACTGTGTAGTGCATTAGGTTTGTACGGAAACCCTGAACCGCATTTGATGATTTTTTTTTCCGGACATAATAAGTCGTTAGAACGAGATATTGTCTCGTTATTTCGACATACTAAGTCGTTAGAACGAGATAGTAAGTCGTTATTTCGACATAATAAATCGTTAGAACGAGATATTATCTCGTTATTTCGACATATTAAGTCGTCTTTGTCAGTCATGTGTCTGGACTGTCTGACACGCCCCCATTCACCATTTTGAGTGTATTGCGGTTGTAAACACATTTGGTTAACAAACTTATTATTTCATATTCAGTGTTTGTTTCTCCACAAAAATGTAATGTTTTATGTAATCAGTAAAAGCAATTTTCATTACCAAAACAGACTAGTCATTTAGGTGTTTAAGAAAGGAAAAGAGTCAAGAATACCACAAAAATGTCATTGGGCATAACTTTATTGGTCATATTTAAAATAAAAGTGGCAAGCAGAATACAGGCTGGGTATACAATGAGTTTATACAGATCTTTCCAGACATCATGTAAAACAACGACAAAAACCGTACTTGCAAATGTTTCTAAACTTAAACTATAGTTGGGCATTGGTTTGTCAGGGCACAGCACACAGTGACAG
>JAODKC010000082.1:16486136-16520408 GCA_026777985.1 Mormyrops attenuatus
TAACGAGATAATATCTCGTTCTAACGACTTAGTATGTCGAGTATAACAACTTAGTATCTCGTTATAACGACTTATGTTGAAATAACGAGATAATATCTCGTTCTAACGACTTAGTATGTCGAGTATAACAACTTAGTATCTCGTTATAACGACTTATGTCGAAATAACGAGATAATATCTCATTCTAACGACTTAGTATGTTGAAATAACGACTGACTTTCTCGTTATAACAACTTATGTTGAAATAACGAGATAATACCTCGTTCTAATGACTTATCATGTCGAAATAACGAGATAATATCTCGTTCTAACAACTTAGTATGTCGAAATAACGACTTACTATCTCGTTATAACGACTTATCATGTCGAAATAACGAGATAATATCTCGTTCTAACGACTTACTATGTCGAAATAACGACTTATTGTCTCCGAAAAAAAATTCATCAAATGCGGTTCAGGGCTTCCGTAGGTTTGAGATATGCACATTACAAATAATAATAATTATTATAATTATCATTGTTGTTGTTTTGTTGTCGTTTTATAATAACAATTATGATGTTATTATTATTAATATTAATATTAATAGGGGGATTCATATTCAAACACTGGCAAGGACCAAGGCCTGGTTTGCCTGGACGCTCCTGGGCTGCAGTCCCAGTTTACTGTGCTATCTGCCTACCCACTGAGGCATACCTCTGATCAGCCTAACGCTGACCTCCCTATCTGAGTATGATCAGTGTCACATTCTACAATTGGGCTCTGCATGCGGTTATACACTTCACTGATAAAACATATTATCATGCATCAGTTTGTTTGACAAACAGCATCGAGTGCATGCATCTAGTCTCGACGCTGCTGCCTCTCCATGTCACCGAGGTGGTATATTAGTAGGAAGCATGTCAGGGTGCTTTGTTCTCAGAAACCATGCAGGCAGACAGACTGAGAAGTTTAATAGACTGTATAAAACTATCACTCGCCTCTGTTTCCTTGCTAAACGTATTTAAATAGATTACCTTTGTCCAAATCTAGTCTCATGCTTCAGGAAATAGGGGACATTAGTCTTAGCAGTCTGGCCCTGCTCAAAAAGGGCATGTAGTCTCACTGTTACAGCAATATGGCTTGATCGTCACAGGTTTGTAGGAACAGGGCCAGCGTCCTGTTGCTGGTTATCGGTAAACCCAGGGCTGCGAATCTACTGGCCTTGTGTCCGAATCTGGCTCCTTCAATGGACCACCTTTGTTACTGGGCTCCCACACTCATCAATAAATCACCAGGTTGCATTTTATTTGACCATGCTTGTCACCCACCTTTATGATAAGAAGCAGGACTGTAAATCATCTAGTCCTGCTCTCTCTATCACTCTTGGAAATGTCACATCAAATTGCTGTTCGCATTTAAAGAGCTGCATGTTGTCGTTCGTATCGGCAACTTCAACTGGAGAGAACTTGAGGGTAATAATCCCGTTCATTTTCACATCCCGGCAGGTCCTCGTCTGCCCGGAAGGCCCTACTAAATCTCCCACATTCTTCACAGGATGAGTGTGGAGCTGGGGCCGTTCGATTCTGCAGGAGCAGGGTACGGCTCAGGTGTGAATATCTAGTGGTAAACTGTCAGTGCGTGGAAGTGGACTTATTGTGTAATGAAAAGGCATCTAGGCTACCAGTCAAAAGTTTTTGCACACCACAGGTTTTTTTTTACCACTTTTACATTTATTTCATAAACTGCAGATTTTTTATTCTTGTTAAGCATTGGAGAGTTCAGTGAACAACTATTGAAATGAAATAGTTGAAATAAAAATATAATGAAATGTTTCATTTATAACATGGTAAGAGTACATAATAGTCCATGTCAGACATCCTATTAACTGATTGTGTGGTAATGGCAAGTCAAATTCTAGGCTGGCCTGTAAATGTACTAGTTAACTATTTCATTCCATGAAACAGAGCAGTATTTAATGTCCCTTATAGAAAGAACGCCTTGAATTTTCTCTGCTGTTACCTGCTAGAGAAAGTTACTTTGATGAATCAAAGATGTGACATTTTCTTGCTAATAAAGGTACTCAAATGGTGAGCATAGTGTAAATTTATTTGTTAGTAAGGAATATACATTGTAAGTTTAATAGATACTAAGGGAGCAACATGCAAGTGTAGAAAATTTCAGTGTGTGAAAACGCTTTTGACAGGTAGTATAGTACTGTCTGATCTTCAGATGTTTTCACATTCGGTTTAATGTGATCTTATTGCAAGAAAAAAAACATGTTCAACAAATTATTTTATCTCACCATTACAGAAACAGAGGGTGACAGTGTTAGATGAATGGGGTCTGTAAATCTCAGTGTTGAGTAGCAGACTCTGTTAGCCTCTCTTTTAAACAGAGGATCTGTGTGTGTCTTAGTTATAGAAAAAAGGCGTAATAGCGCTATACGATGAGGACGGAGTCTGTTAGCTTCACTGTTAAATAAAGATTCTGGGAATCGCAATGTTAGAGACTTTTGGTTCAGTCAGTATACAATGAGAGGAGCCCAGCTCCGCCCCCTTATGTTCAAATCACACCTTGCTGGAGTGTAGCTCCGCCTTCTTATGTTCAAATCACACCTTGCCGGATTGCTGCTCCGCCTCCTTATGTTCAAATCACACCTTGCTGGAGTGCAGCTCCGCCTCCTTATGTCCAAATCGTATCTTTCCGGATTGCAGCTCCGCCTCCTTATGTCCAAATTGCACCTTTTCGGATTGCAGCTCTACCCTCTTATGTCCAAATCACACTTTCCCAGAGCATAGCTCCACCTCCTTATGTCCAAATCATATCTTTCTGGATTGCACTTCCACCTGTTTATGTCCAAATTGCACCTTTTCGGATTGCATCTCCACCCCCTTATGTACAAATCACACCATACTGGAGTGCAGCTCTGCCTTCTTCAACGTTAACCTTTTTTTGTCCCAAAATTTAGCACAATTTTCAGAGTGAACAGTTTGATAAAAGGTTGATTTTGCACTAAAAGTCATCAGCTTTAATGACAATTTTCTAGTAGCTCTGACCATGTTTTTTGTAGTTTTGACTAATTCTGCTTACTGTACTGCAGCCAAAACTTTACTTAACAGCAGAGGCAAAGCACCAAATTTTGGGCCCTAGACACAGCAGTCTGCCCAGTCTCACCCCCCCCCTCAGCCACCCCCCAAAAGCCTTCCCAAGAGGTTGATTGGTATGCATTGAAGGCTTAAAAAGCTGAAAATCATTAAGGTAAGTGTGCTTTGAATCATATATCTTTTTGCATATCGATTAAACTTAAACTTAGTCTCTGAAACAGTGTAATTACAGAGGAATTCAGGAGAGAAAAACAAAAAAGTAAACTAAAGTACAATTTAAGCAGCTAAAAATCACCAACCTAAGCAAACCTCATCAGTCATACAGTGGTTAAATGAGGATTTTACACTTTGCTGGTTTATGATCTAAAAACACAGTCTGTTACATTAACTGTTAATAAGATGCTTACTAGCTCCATTGAATCAAGTCCTGCTTTGTTAAATGGTTGTGCTTGTTAAGAATGACTGTTAACTGGCCAGTTTGCAAGCTAACTTACATTACTCCAATGTACTGTTTAGTAATTTAGGGTCACCTGCTTTATGAATGAAACCTGTCAGCATTCGCCTGCCCTCTTTTAACTTTTACTCTTGTTCTCCTTGTGCTTCGGAAATCCTGTTTTTAGTTTTCATTTTGGATTCAGAATTGGCGAAAGCCACTGCATACACTATTTACACGATATTTTTGTGCGCCGGAGGATCAAACCACTTTTTCTTGGCATGGGAGAAGCACATGGATGGGGGGGCATGGGGGCAGGAAACAACAGAGAATCAGATAAAGTAGAACTTATCATGCACGTTATTATTTATTTATATAATAACAATAAGAATTAAAATTAGAAACGAAAATCAAATTATTCCCGGAGCTTATGGAGGGCCCCCCATCCAGGCAGGGCCCTGGTTAGTCAGGCCCACCATTACCTGCAGTCCAATGCCCCTGTGTACTAGATAAA
Organism: Mormyrops attenuatus; assembly: GCA_026777985.1. Lineage (NCBI taxonomy): Eukaryota > Metazoa > Chordata > Actinopteri > Osteoglossiformes > Mormyridae > Mormyrops > Mormyrops attenuatus. The sequence continues at coordinate 16,490,168 of JAODKC010000082.1, forward strand.
CTCTAGATATGATGTGTTTAAGAAATTTTCATTCATTTTTATAGGGACATTACAAATGAATAACTAAGAATATTACTTGTAGTGATAAGCCGAGTACTGTTTAACCACACCATTTGTGCAATACCCATATCAAATAAAAATAATTTTTGATCCCATTTGTTAATTTTGGATTGCTTTGAAGTGGTAAAACAACATAATGACAAATGAACATACTGCATCATTAAGACTGTGTTTATAAATACGTATGATAACTAATAAACTAATGTACAGAGTGGCTAATCCAGGACCCCCCCCCACTCTATATCTGACAGGGCTCCCCCTCCACTCTGATTCTGATTTAACCCCTGGTTACACTCCTCATTGCACACAAAGCAGAGCCTGCAGTATCAGTGTAGCACAAACCCGGCCTTCGCTATCGTCTCTTCAGAACCTTGCAGAAAGTCACCCTGGTTTCCGCTCCCCGCTGAGGCTTCATATACCATACCTGCAGTTCCCAGCATGGCCCCCCAGATCCAGATGGGGCCACTTCCTGCCACATTATCGAGCCTCCGTGCTGCTTTAATAAGCGATGGGGTGTCAGAACCCCCCCACACCCGCGTAATGAAACCCCGCTAATGACAGCCCCGTGGACTTGTTCCTGTTTGGGAATGCAGTGTGTGGATCTGTGTCTGAACACACTGAATCCCTGAATGGGGCAGCCTCTCGTGGACTTGACGGTTGCCAGGTTTCGAGCATCGTATGAATGAAGGCCCTGTTCATTCATTGATTCATTCATCTTTTATCTGTCTTTTGCATCAGTGTCGGCATAATTCTTAGATTTTGCCCCCAAATGGTGAAGCGTAGTAACCAGGCATTAATTGCCCTGCGTGAGAAATGTCAGGATGATGGTCCGGTCCTTATGCAGGACCCTTACACACATTCACCACGGTTTCAGCTTCATCCTGGTCAAATTCAGTGGCTTGTTTGACAAGGGAAATGAATGCTAATGCTAATGCAGTGAATGCTAATGCTAACAAAATGAATGCTAAACAAGTATTTTTCACCATAATCCATTGAGGAAATAGTCAGGGGTGAGGCAAACAGGACTGGGTGATATACAGGGGTAGGGAGCCTGGGTCTTTGTTTGTAAAAAACAACGGGACTCTATTGGGACAGGGTGGACCACAGTTGACAAAGTACTGACACAGCAAAAGTTTTCCGCATTGGATAAGAAAGATAGCAGGATGGGGCCAAGAGGGTTCAAGTTTCAAGGTGACCCAGGGTTGTGCCTGTCGTGGTTTGCCTGGGTTACGGACTGTAAAATACACAACAATTCACAACACAGAGGATTAGGGGCAGGGGGAACCAATCAGCACACAGTATGATGGTCACCAGATTTCTCACGCCTTAATAATAAGCCATAGATCTCTCGTTTGCTGCACAGGGTTTGACAGTCTGAGGAATGTCTTTATTTAGAGAAGAAAACGCTGCCTTAGTTCCACCAAAAAAAAGTACCAATCCTCATTTTAGGCAGAATCTGTCTCTTCACAGGATCAATGAGTTTCAAAATTACAGTACATTTAGCATGACCTTCAAAACCGCAATACTCTTAAAACAACTTTCTTTTTCTGGGCCCCTCATGACATTATTATCATGTTCAAGTTATCTCCAAGACTGCATCAGTCCAGATCTTCTGCCATTTGTCAGCATTGTGAGAGTACTTCAAAGTTTGTGTGAAAATTGAGTTGTACAATTTATTTTTTTTTTCAATCAAGCCATGTTGGACAGCAGTACAAAGAACCCACAGAAAAGTATTTCAGAGTCACCGCTATCTTATAACATTCCCTCTATTTATATTTGGCTAGTGTTCTGGAAGCTTCTGTTCCCAGCTAAATGAATATTTCTGTCACCCAGAACTTTGGTATAGTCACTATGTCCTCCCTCTTCCCTCTGTTCTGTGTGTGTGTGTGTGTGTGTGTGTGTGTGTGTGTGTGTGTGTGTGTGTGTGTGTGTGTGTTGAAGGACGTGAGATAAAATATCTTTGTATGTTTAAGTTTTTTTGCACATCTGCTGGTCATGCAAAGCAGAGTATCTGCTTCTTTGTGTTTTTACAGGTGTTTGTGGCAGCTAATTTTATATTAGAAAGTTCAATTTTTATGGGCTTCTTGTCCCAGTACCAGCCTATTCTGATAAAGAGCCAAATAGTTTAGTTAGGCGCTCATTGAGTCCCCATCTTTCAAAGGCCAAGCTACTTTCCACTAGTTTATAACTAGTAACACACCCTGTCACATTCAGTTCATCTCATATGCTCTGTCACTTACTGAGGTTAACCAGAAGAATTGGAGGAAAAGGAGAGTCTGCTCCAGTATAGAGAAATGTGTACAGATTGACCTGAGTCATGTTCTCTGAGATCCATCCCTCGTTCATTGCCATGTATCCGGTACAGCATCGCTGTGAGCCTGGAGACTATCCCAGGAAACACGGGGCATGACGCCAAGACCACCCTATATGGGATGCCAGTCAGTTGCAGCAAACACACACAATCACACATTGAGGGTAATTTGGAGACACAGATTCACCAAAACCGGCTGGCTTTAGGGGTGGGAGGAAACTGGAATATCTGAACAAGATGTACAAACATGGAGTGAGCATACAAGTTCCACACACACAATCAGAACCATAAACCTGAATGCATGAGGCTACAGTGCTATCGATTGAGCCAGCGTCCTGCCCATGTTGTTGGTGGGTTAAACCTCTGTGCTTGTTACCGGAAGGTAGTTCGTTCAAGTCCTGGATTCGGCAGAATACTCACATCCGTGTTGGGCCTTTGAACAAGGCTCTTAAGCCCCCTGAGTTTCATTCAAAACTGTTTATATACACTAGATGGACAAAAGTATTGGGACACTTGGCCATTACACGTACTGTACTGGAACTTTTATGACATCATTGTCTAAATCCATAGGCATCAATATGGAGTTGCTAACCCCTTTGCAGCTATAACAGCTGCCATTCTTCTGGGAAGGCTTTCCACAAGATTTTGAAGTGTGCCTGTGGGAATTTTTGCCCATTCATCCAAAGGAACATTTTTGAGGTGAGGTACTTATGTTGGATGTGAAGGCCTGGTTCACAATCTCCATTCCAGTTCATCCTGAAAGTGTTAAATGGGATTGAGGTCAGGGTTCTGTGTGGGCCAGTCAAGTTCTTCCACACCAAACTCACTCAACCATGTCTTTATGAACCTTGCTTTGTGCACTGGGGCACAGGCATGCTGGAATGGAAGAGGGTCTTCCCCAAACTGTTCCCACAAAGTTGGAAGCATAGAATTGTCCAAAATGTCTTGACATTCTGAAGCACTGAGTTCCCTTCACTGGAACTAAGGGGCCTAGCCCAACCACTGAGAAACCCTATACCATTATCCCTTCTCCACCAAACTTTACAGTGAACCGTCACTCTAAAGACCAGGTTTCCACTGCTCCAGAATCCAGTGGTAGCATACCTTACACCACTCCATCCGATGCTTGGCATAATGCCAGAGGAAGTTTGGAACTCTGCAGTTACTGAGTCGAGAGAATGTTGGTGACTTTTACGCACTATGCGCCTCAGCACTCAGGGACCCAGCTCTGTTACTTAATGTGGTCTCTGTTTCTGTTTGTTCCTAAATGCTTCCAGTTTGCAATAATTCCACTTACAGTTGATAGTGGAATATCTAACTGGGAAGAAATTTTACGAAGTGACTTATTGCAAAGGTGACATCCTATGACAGTGCCATACTTGAATTCACTGGGCTCTTCAGAACAACCCATTCTTTCACAAATGAGATTATACACCTGTGGCAAAGTGTCAGAATGAAACACGTGAATTCAATGATTAAGAGGTGTGTCCCAAAGCTTTTGTTCATATAGTGTGTGTGTATGTCTCAAATGGAGAACAAGATAGCATATGCTAAAAGAAGCAGGAGTAGGACTTTCCTGCACAAACAATGAAATTTGATTGGCAGAGGGTTCAGGGCAATATGTTAATAACATGCTGAATTTTCTGCATTCTTATTTTTATCCCCAGAGCCCATTGCTGGCACCTGATTGGTCATCTTCCACTCTGCCCCTACCAATCCGACCGGTCACAGGCATAAACCATGAAGGGCCTCTCGAGCAGCCGGAGCCACCCCCATGGGATCGCCTGTGAGGCGGCCTACGACTCCATGTCGCGCCGCACCGGCCGCCCAGCATACCTGCTGAGCTCTGATGAGACGCACCCTGCTGACCACCCCTACTACACCCAACGGAACTCCTTCCATACTGACTATGCGCCGCCCTATAGTGAGATGGTCTGCAGCACCTTCCCCCGGAGACACTATAGCTCTCACCATGAGATGAAGGCTGAGTGCCAGGCGGTGGTGCCATTCCCCGGTGGTTCCAGCAAAGGGGGCCGTGCCGTCTCCCACAACCTGTTGGATCAATTTGAGAGAAGGTTGCCGGCCGCTCGTGATGGCTTCCACACACTGCAGTATAAGCGTACCGCTGCAGTGGAACAGCGCAGTGATAGCCCAGGTCGCATCCGGCACCTGGTACACTCAGTTCAGCGGCTCTTCACCAAGTCTCAGTCCCTGGAAGGACCCGGAAAAGGTGGCGTCAATAGTGGCAAGACTGGCTCGGATGAGGCTCCGGCTCCTCGACAAGGCAAGCGCAGCAAGAGCCGAGACCGCTGCAAGACGACGTCAGACCCCCAAACGCGAACCGCTATCTCAGGCTACTGGAGCTCTGACGACAACCTGGATCGAGATGTCCGCCTGTACCGCAGCCCCTCTGGTGCCATGACAATGGGCCGGCGGCCCGACAAGTCCCAGTCGCATTACTACCTGGAGACCTACAACACTATGGGTGACCGCACCCTCAAGACATCGCGCAGCAACAATGACGTCAAGTGCTCCGCCTGTGCCAGCATGCCTGTCAACCTGGACACACCATTGGTGAAGAAGAGCTCCTGGTCCTCCATGCTCACCGTCAGCAGGGCCCGCGAGGTTTACCAGAAGGCCTCCGTCAATGTTGACAAGGCCCTGGTGAAGTCTGAGACATGTAAGCAGGAGCGGTCGTGCCAGTTTTTACAGGTAGGCATGGTTGGGTTCCATACTTTAACTACATGCTAAGTAGTAGCTACTTTTCTGTCTTTTACATGTCCTTAGGGCTCTCTGTTAGCATTATCACTGTAGCTCGCATGCCAAACAGTACAGGATTTGCTGTCATTCACGAGTTCTCAATGCACTGCGTTAGCATAACCACCATCGCTTGCATGCCAGACAATACTGGGTTCGCTGTCATTCATGTGTCGTCAATGCTCTGTGTTAGCATTAGCAGCATCACTCGCATGCCAAACAGTAGCAGGTTCACTGTCGTTCATGTGTCCTTAGGGCTGTGCTCTAGCATTAGCATGGAGGGGATGTTGCTAAACAGTAGTAGGCTTGCTCTCTTGCACATGTCCTCAGGGTTCTGCATTAGCTTTAGTGCAGAGGGAATGATGCTAAGCAATAGTGGATTTGAGTTCTCTCATGTGTCCTCAGGGTCCTGTGTTAGCATTAGCATGGATGGGAAGATGCTAATTAGCAATGGGTTTGCTATTTTTCTCATGACCTCAAGGACTCAGAATTAGCATTAGCATGGAGGGGGTGATGCTAATCGGTAATGAGTTCACTCTCTTTCGAGTCCTCAAGGACTGAGCATTAGTATGGAGGGGATGACAATGAACAGTAGCAAGTTAGCTCTTTTTCATGTGTCTTCGGGGCCCTGAGTTGGCATTAGCATCATCTTGTTGTGCCCTGGTCGACAAGTTGTACTTCCTTGCTCCTCCATGAGTGTGTTTGTATATATAACAGAGGTAACATCATTCTGTTTTGTGATTATATTTAGTGCTCTTTCTTGAAATGAACAGATGGCGTAAGGAGAGAGTGTATACACCGATCACAGACCTGACTTACTTCGATCATAGACTTTTGGGCACAGAGAGATTTTCCCAGCAAGCTCAGTCTGCTTTAGAAAGTAACTCTGTTGCATGTGTTCTCTTTTCCTGCATCATGCAAAATTAGACTAAAAGAAAAAATAATTTCTTTGCTATGTGAGCTGCCCCCTGCTTTGAGACTGATCTACAGGACTGCCAGGGGAAAATCGGAGCTGTATATGCACAAGCTGAATTTCCAGACCTGGCCCTGGCCAGACAAGGCCGAAAACAGGGCCAGCTTGTGGCCGAATCCCAGCATGATATACCGTAACAGCAAGCTAATGTCCCTTTTCCCAATCTGGAATCATGCCACGCTCTTGCTTTGCCTAGTCTTAAAGCGACAGTATCACCATTAAACCCCTTCCTCCTCAGGAATGCTAATTCAGAATGGAGGATGGTGGGTAAGTAATGAGGTGGAAGTGGGGTCAACCATTGGTTGGATTTATGGATTAACTTGTAATCAATTACATTATGTATTATTGTGTAGTGTCAACTGTTCTGTACAACTATCTGGTTCAAATATCCATGCCACACACAAAGAATTTTCCAGAAATACTATGTGTGAAGCCACTCTCAGAGACTCGCTGGATGCCCAGCATTCTGGCCATAGCTTTAAGGAAGTAACCTCAGTCAAACCTTGAACACTTTGTTTGCACTTCTGTGACTTCGCAAAGGGCAGAAAGTCTGGTCTGAAAAGTAGTTCAGGGACCGGGTGAAGAGTGAGGACAAGCAGAAGGACAGCAGGGGGTTTTGGGTAGCTAAAGAGACAGTCAGGAGAAGTGGACGACCATGGTATCAAAACAGGAATGCATAAACTACCAAAGGAATTCTTCAGGCTGACAATTGAACGTTGAGTGTGGCCTTGGGTTCCCTGGTTGCTTAACCAGAGCCTGGAGCAAGGGTGTGCATCCTCTAAAGAGTACCAAATCTCAGAGGTGATGCCCTCCAAAGGATGGATGGACCCCTTACATTTAATTTTCATATGACATAAAACACATATGATTAAAAATTAAAGTGTTGATCAGTCTGATCAGAAACATACTGTATCTGATGAAGGGATTACCCATAATAACACCACAAGTCTCAAACGTACAGCATTTTATTTAAAAAATGTAAGAAAATACATCAGAATTTGAAAACAGTTCAAGTGCAGAATATCTACATTTAACCAAACAAAACTATATTATTATTTGCTCACCTGACATATAGTACTTTTACTAGAAATACCAATATTACTTTAGAAAAAAATTTTTTTGATTTGTGCCTCTGTATTACATTTATAAAGCTGTGTATTGGCTTGATGTTGGCATTGCAGTAGACATGGTGTATTTAGCATTGTGCAAGGGGTGTTATGTTTGGATAACATAGCTACATTTTTTTCCCCGTGACCCTACAGGATCTTGCGGGATCAGGATATTTGGGTGGGGAGTCAGGGCATGGAAGCTTGCAAAAAGCCCACCTCGCAAGATCCTGGCGGCGGGGGGGGGGGATACGGGGGAACAGGTGGGGTAAAACCACCATAACTAAGCTGTGTGTAGAAAACATGGGTTTTAACCCCCCAAAAGCCTTTTAGATCAGTAACTCCCAAGGCAGTTCTCAGGGACCCCCAGACAGTTCAAATGTTTGCTCTCTCCTAGCTCCCAAAAAACTCATACCATGTCTTTGATGATCCTGATTGGCTGAGAGTTGGGAGGGAGCAAAAATGTGGACTGTCTGGGGGTTCCCGAGGACCAGGTTGGGAATCATTGTTTTAGATCTGTTCCTGAGAGACAAACCGGCGTCCGTGAGTGGTTTAGCTGGAAAACAAAGCATTGCTAAAACAGGCTTCAGTCTAGACAGGGAAACGCCTCCGAATCCAGCCTCTCGCCTCCAGCTTCTCGCCTCCAACCATACTTTTCGTGTCTGCTCCAGTCTCTGAAGTCCTTCACTGAAGCTCTCCACTCTCTGCTGCGAATATCAATAGCCTGCGTGGGAAAGCGTCGAGCGGCGAATCGTCCTCGTCAAGTCAGCAAAGAGATCTCAACAAATATGGCTGGGACAGCAGCATAGCTGTTCTGCAGTCTGATTAACCCCGAAGGCATTGACCTCACCATCACCCGTTAGTAGCAGGAAGCAGTTGGTTTATTTACCCTCGTTCATACTCGTCTCCGAATCCTCTGCCCCATCTCCTGGTAAACAGTTAACGATTGAGTCATTGATTTCTTCGCAGATTTCAGACGGTTACATTGACAGGGTCTTCGTGTTTATCACCCACAAGCCATGGCAGCCGGTTACTACGGTAGCTGTCATTTCAAACGCCATCCTTTGAGTAGCGACCATCAATTAGGTTCCCAATCGGCATGTTCTACGGGGACCTTTGGTGATTTCAAATGAAACACAGGTCCCAGGCCTTATGGAAGGTGTCCACCTGCAGACAGCGGGGGTTGCGACAGCCGTTAGCTCTCCAATACATTTTGACTTTGGTAGACTTTGCCGCCATCTGCTATCAGGCATATAATTAGAAGCCCTTGTCCGGAGGTCCTTCACCTGTGCCTCTCGGCTGACCACGGTATGCCTGCGTCACATGCTAGTGACTGTAGAGAGGACAGCGCTCAACGATTCGGCCTAATTAAGATCTGAAGTGAGGTCCTTCACCTGTGCCTCTCGGCTGACCACGGTATGCCTGCATCACATGCTAGCGACTGTAGAGAGGACAGCGCTCAACGATTCGGCCTAATTAAGATCTGAAGTGAGGTGCTTTACCTCTAAAAGCCCTCAAAAGCCATTCAGTGGGTAAACGCAAACCACCCGAAAAGCAGATGTTCTCACTGTGCCTGATTTGTGTGGATCCTGTTATAAACGACAACCAAAACGATTATTTCACAAAAAGAAACATGACGGGAACATTGCTGAAATTCTGACTGTCAGGATCCCTCCTATCTTTCAAGAAACGTTAGCACCTGAAACAAATTAACAGCAATCCAAGCTGCACTGATGAGTAATGTTTTATCATAAATGTTTATCATTTTAAAAATGCAAGCTAAGCGCTTAAATGAATAAGTAATGGGCCCAATTAATTATGTATTATCTTCATTATCTGGAGCAGTTAGCAATGTGTTATCCGTGCTTTTTGTGCATGTCTACAGGATGTCTTTCTTTCATGTAAGAAAAGCCTAATTGTTTTAATTAGCTTTAAGCGGCAAATTCTCAGTAGCCCTTGGGTTTGCCCCCAAGGCATTGGTCACCTGTCATGATGAGTCCAGCCAGGTAGGGGGTGCCAGTGTCCTTCTCTCACTATTGGCTTCAGGCGGTTCCAAGCTCATTTCCTCAAGGGCTGAACAAGGCCTAATTTTAATCCTGATTTTTAATTCCGGTGACGACTCTCGTCCGTTTACTAATTTATTATCTGTCCCACGTTTACTTATTTCCCGGAGACACTCTAGTGGAGTACATTATTCCATTAATGCGAAATTTATTTCCATTAATTCCAAAACAGCAGAAATTGTCAGATACTTTATCATTCAGAGGAACATTTGGAAAAACACAGCAGGGGTAATGAGGTCATTAAAGGGGACCATCCACACAGAGCACGCCTCAATAGTTGGATGTAACCCCTCCGTGCCCGTCAGCGAGCCCCCTCACATGCTGTTTCCAGGGAGCAGGTGATTCCTTATTGACTGTCAGACACACCCCCATCAGGGCCCAAGGGAGTGTATGAGGTAGGGGCGTCATTGGGGTACTGACTCCAGCTGAAAGCTGATTGGCCCTTGACGCATTGCCTCCCCTGTCATTCACCAATTCAAAGCATATAATTGGCTATTGAGAAGGCTGTCCCCACTGTTTGAATCATGATCCCTCTTATGCCCTCTGTCTTAAATGATCCTAGAGTCGTCCGAGGTGTAGCTGCTACGCTAACAGCGAGATAGCTGTGGATGGCAGAGTGTGTGATCCAGCCCACTTATTATTCAGCTCTAGCTTCAGGACCGCCGGGCCGCCCAGACCCTGCTATACCTCCTGCTGACTCATACGCTCGCTGGCAGTCGTGGCCCTCTTAGCGTTTAACTGTAACACAAGCCCCCCCGCATTATCTCACTTGCTCGGAGGTGGATATTCTGAGGGTGGGTTTGGCTACGCGGGTTAGAATGCAGATGGGAATATTGTATGGATAGGTTTGGCGGGCTGACAGATGTGACGTGTAAAGGGAGGGAATTACTGGGGTTCTATGTATGAGAGTGTATGATTGGGGTAGGTGTTACGGTTGGCATACACCTCCGTGGTTCAGGGTTCCCTGTGCTGACTGAGACACGCTCCAGATAAGCAGATGGATGGATTGATGGATGGTGGGTTGGATGGATGGGTAACATGGACAGAAATGCTATACTGCATGGCATTTATGTGTCATTTTGAACATTCTTCTTTTTTCCATGTATACCTTGCTACTATTTTCAGTTGAAATTGCCGTAAAAAATGATGTTTTCAAATAGGTAAAAGTTAATGCTGGATAAGTTGTAAAGAATATGATATCATATGATGGATGTCTGCTGTGTGCTCATTGGTCAGTCTGTGTTACGATGTGTTATGAACCACTCAAAAATTAAATTAGTGCTGAATTAAATTTAAGCAGCCCTAAGAATAAAGGCCTAACACCCCTCCCCTCAATGGCTGAAATGTTTTAAGGGGCTTTTTCCTACTCTCCTGTCCATCTCTTATCTAATACTCCTCCCCAACTCTCTGCTGACCCCATTTGTCACACTACCAATTAATCCAGTCAAGGTTGGCTCTGTGTTATTAATTTAAGAGGCACGGGGCTGGTGATCAATCACCACGGAAATGCCAGAGACGGGCTCAAACGCAGGGCTGCGCCACTGTCATGCCCCCCGTTGGCTCGCAGTGCAAGATCCATGAGGCACGATTCATATCAATTTGTGCGCCTTCACAATCCTGGGACTGTACTGTGTCACGCCTCACCTGGTAACATGAATGGGGCAAGAAAAATGGAACACAAAGACAGGCCGAGCCTTTCAGCTCGACCTTGATCACCTTAAGGCTTTTTGTATTGTGACGTTGCACATTTTCTCCTATGCCGTCACTGTCATTGGAGGGAAGAAGAAGTCCCGCCCCCCCAGTAATGCTGCCCTGGATGGCATGAGTTTCAGTGTGTGTATGTGTCTGTAATGAGGTTTGCTGATCTGATGAGACCCCCCCCCCCCCCCACACACACAGGTTCCCCAGGACGACTGGGGGGGGCTGTCGTCCCTGGGGAAGGATGAGGAAATCCCGTGCCGGCGCATGCGGAGCGGCAGCTACATCAAGGCCATGGCAGACGAGGACAGTGCCGACTCAGACGGCAGCCCCAAGCCGTCGCCCAAGGCCCAGGCGCGGAGGGCCAGCTACCTGAGGGCCACGCAGCCCTCGCTGACTGAGATGACCACGCTGAAGTAAGTCTGCCGCACGTTGCAACAATAAACATATACGGATGTTACCGCAATTACATGTTTGGACCGACAGTAGGGGGCGATGTGGTTAAGGATTTGTACCCGGAGGATCACTGCTTTACATTTGGACGCACTGGTTCTGAAACTCCATCGCCACAGGGAAGCTGTCTGGGTGAATTATGTCAGACCATAAACGCTCACATTGCCGGAAAAGGCTGGTTGATGTTTGACAGGCCGACTGAGCCTCAGGAGGCCCAGGACCAGCCGGTGCTTAGCCAGGAGGTCTGCAGTAAGCAGAGTGCCCCCTCCCCCCAACCCACAATGGGGTTTTCGCTACCAGCGATCCCATCAATCCAACACGTGAGGCATTCCGGCAGCATAACATCCCGAGAGAGAACCCCAAAGGACTAAATAACATATATTTCTCCTGCTTTATGTTTTTTAAAAAAAAAATTGTGCAAAAACATAGCCCCCAAAAACAACACCACATCAAAACTGAACAGGACAAAGTCAAAGCACGATGTGGTCTGGGGAGGGTGGCACGTCCGTGGCACATGACCATTATAGTTATTGATTTGTCCCAGCACTCATGCGTTTTTATATATTACAGTTCTGCTTGAGGAACACAACAGCAGAGCCCCCTTTCCATCTGGGCCCCCCCCTCCCCCCAGTACTGGAATGCAACACAGACTCATTATTTCTCACTTTATCTCGGCTGAAATGGGTCACAGGTTTTGCCCGTGTCTCTCAAACACACTGGCGACTTTGAAACTCGGCCATATGCCAATCTATACGCCGTTTTGCAGTAAGTAGCCATAAAAAAATGACCCACAGACTGGATCTGATCTTAGGAGGAACTCCACGCAGGGGAGGCCAGTACAAATGTGCGGACGGCGGAAACCTCCCCTTTATCGACTCATCTCTCTGTGGAATGGAGTTGTAAAGGCTTTTGTACAGAAATGCCCTTTCAGGAAGTTTTAAGTGTTTAATTTTAGGCTCACAGGTCTTTACTTGGGTCTGACCACCCCCACAGATGCAGCCAACTTGGTTCATCCCAGCGGCCGTCAGCCACACTTGGGCCTGAGCGGGCATGGCTGTTTTTCGGTGGCGCTGGGGTAACGCATCCTACTCCGCCCCGGGGGGGAGTAATCAAGCTTTCTCCAGCATTCAGGCCCCTGTCTGTATTCAAGGGAGCCATGCATGATTGAACTGGACGGGACATGGGGGTGGGGGGGTAGAAGTCCCCTCCCTGGGTCGAGTGGCACGCCAAAAATCACTCAAACGGACATGTGCCACGACGGCATCGCTCATCGATCCGTACGCTCGTCACCCGTCCGCCGTCACTGGAGCCGTCAGGCATATTCCCTCCAGAATGCCAAACGGTTACGTAGGGACCGGGAAAAAACTCAGCGACAGTTACAAGTGTAAAAAGCGGAAGTGCACCCTGCATCGCTAATGGATGGCTACGGCCATCCATGCAAAATGCACCTATAAGAAGGCCTGGAGGCAGATGCGGCGGTGATTTACATCAGTGGGGGCCTGGGGTAAGGTGAGGAGTGTCACAAATTACCACCTTATGCTGATGATTTTCCACCCATCCCTCAGTTCCAGAGCATCATTTTTTCATCATCAGTAATGGACTGGAGGGCTGTTTACTTCCTTTTAAGGACACTCAGCTGCTGTTTTTCTTCTCTTCCTTTTTTGTCCTTTAACCCTTTTGTTTTAGCTGTCCTTGAAAAGCAGAATTTTTAGAATTAAAAACATTGTTTTTCTGCAGCTTCTCCTCATCCCAGCAGATGCTATCCCACAGTAACTGAAAGACGTCCTATTTATTTGATTTGACTCAATAAAATTACTCATAATTCACTCATATGTGCGTATTACACACACCCTATGAACAGAGTAACCGGTAAGGGGCTGGGCTGGGAGAAGGTTATTGGTTTGAATCCCTAAAGGAAAGCTTTGGTTCTATCGTTGAATAAGGTACTAACTGAAATGTTTCACTGATATCTGGCCATGATCATATGTGTTTTGTTTTGGAATGGTTGTTTCAGTAGTTTTGAGTAATATGAGTAGACAATGTATAGACAAGAGAAGAAAGAATTCAGAGTAGATCAGTCATTACCAAAGATGAACTGGAGCAGGCAGCTGGGGGCTGAAATGTCTCAGAGATGTGAGATACGAGGTTTTCTGGATGGGTGTCATCCCAATAAAGGCTGTGAAAGCCAGCACCGAGGACCTGAACTTGATGTGAGCTCCTATAGGGAGACAGTGAAGCGAGACAAGGGGGTTGAATCCCAGACGTGCTGGTATTTTGAATCATCTGCAGCAGTTTGACAGCACAAGCTGATAGCCCCATCACTAAGGAGTCCCAATCGTCTAGTCATGAGATGACAAGTGCCTGGACTAGGAGCCTGAGCTGCACATTTTGACAAATAAGGCCTGATCTTGCTGATGTTATACAAGGTGACTCTACAAGACCGGACAGCTATGTGGTCAGCAAAGGATAGCTGGTCATCTATCATTACCCCCAGGTTCCTGGCAGACCTTGATGGAGACAATGTTGCTGATCCAAGCTGAACGATAGGGCTGGCAGGGAAGACGAGATGCTCCGTCTTGGAGAGGTTCAGTCGACACGCAGATGTCGAGATGCTGGCACGGCATGCAGACATCCGAGCAAAGACCGCCGTGTCCTTGGGTGGTCCCCTTTATTCCTATTTCCACATAATATTTATTTGTAAAAATTATGCTTTATCAGTACATAACTCCTTCTGTGATTATTGCACACACGATCCCCACTGCATCACAAATTAATTACTTGTTTATTGTCCACTTACTCTTATGTTACTCTTTTATTGCACTGCTGTCTGTCCTGTGGTCCCCGCAAGCACCTGTCCCCTCCCTTGCAAATTGTTGGGGCTCCACTCATAGTTGGCCATGTTTGCAGGATCTCCACGGAGCACTCGCCCAAGCTGCAGATCCGCAGCCACAGCTACCTGCGGGCAGTCAGCGAGGTCTCCATCAACAGAAGCCTGGACAGCCTGGACCCCACGTCGCTGCTGGCCTCACCCAAATTCCGCTCGCGCAATGAGAGCTACATGCGGGCCATGAGCACCATCAGCCAGGTGAGTGGCGCCCCCCAGTGGATGGGAGGAACTCCTGCAGTAGGGACCCATCTGTCAGGAATAAAATACACTGTTAAAGTGCACCGGCAGCTTCTTGGCGATGCTCGTCATTTACTGAATGTCCTAAATTGAGTTCATGATGCTAATTAGGCAAGACACCCCCCCCCATCCTATATTCACATCACTGTCCCCTCTGTCCACTTTGGTTACACACTGAATGGCACACTTAATTAAGCATTTCCTGATTACAATAGGATCCTGTCTGCTGAGAGATGATTCTGGAATTTTCGTGTGTGTTTTTTTTTCCAAAATGTCAGGCGCCTCTGATTCTGCTGACAGCCCAAGAGATATTCCAAATTTACTCATTAATGTAGAGCTTTACCTGGCTGGGAAGGAGCAATAATTGGCGTTTATGAGAGGGTAATAGTAGCCTAGCAATGCTGCGATGTCGTGTAGCCGGAACGTCTTGTGCGAGGAGTGCGAGGTGTATCTAGCCTGGCTGTTGCATTACACTTTAACCCACTGAGGATTTGACAGGCATGTGAAAATCGTCCCAGCTGTTAAAGGGGGCCCCCACCATGCAAATTTTCCGCCTGAGACTGACACTCCATAATGCATCTCCCTACCTGCCTTTCACTGGCATCTCTGATGTGAGTGCTGGCTGGGCTGTAATCTTTAAACGTGCAGCTATTTGGATACGCAGTTGCAGAAAATGGGGATCAGAACCTCTGAGGTCACTGTAGGCCCTGCTTCCATAATCTGGCCTCCCCAACATGTTTTCATTGTATGAATTTCGACTAATAGAGATCTAGAAGTTAAAAGCCTATTTTCCCAAGTCCTACAGACTAATATAACAACCTCAGTCTGTCACTCTAACCCCTCTTCCACACCTCTCCAAAGTCTCATTTGCCTTCCTAAATTACCCCACCCCTACCCCGTGTATGAGCCCCTCACACTCGGGGAGAGTGGGGATCAGATGTCTCATGTACCCACATGCCAGATAATCATCGCCTCACTTCCTGTGAAGCACTTCCTGTCGACCATTACCTGTGACCCACATGAGACGCGCAGTTTTACTAAACATATTGAAATGCTGTAGCTTAACACTGTTTTTTTCATACATTGTTATTATGATTGCTGTCAATATTTATGTACATTCAATGTTTGTGCTTCCTCAAGTCAACGCTTCATTCAAAAGCCGATCAGTGAGCGGCTGACAAACTCCCTTTCACCTGTTTTTTTTAATCTTTCTTGGCATGTCTATTAAAGGGAAGTGATTAAGAAAAAGAGTGCTGATACACAGATCTGCCCATTTGAAATTTGCAAAGCCTCCTCTATCACTGCTGTTGATTACAGATTACAGGGTAAACAGGGTGAGTGGAATTCAAAATCGATCAATGAATTTGTTTCCTTGCTTTAATTGGGATGGTGAAACTCGGAATGGGATCTAGATCCTCTGCATGTTGCCAAGGTGATTATTTGTGAAGGGAATTGTTTCATTTGGTGATCCAGGTGGAAACATCTAGCTCCCTGACACCAAACTTCTGAAATCTCCAGAAAAACGGAGACCTCGATGTCCCACATGTCCGAGATCATGAAATTCGTTATGATTTGTGAAAATTAAACGTAAAAGACTCCTCTGTCACGACGGATACGTCCAAGAGTCTATTTGCTCACAAAGAACTAGGAGATTTATTATCTGTGTGAATTTTATAAATATGTTTTCTGTCTGTTTTTTCTTTCATAAATAAGGGCTTGAGTATGTTTTTTCCCCTGTATTCTTTGGTGAGCTCAAGGGCCTTTATCGGTGCCATCCCTCACTACGCCGCTCTGCCGCCCCCTGCAGGTGAGCGAGGTGGAGGTGAACGGGCAGTTTGAGTCAGTGTGCGAGTCAGTGTTCAGCGAGCTGGAGTCACAAGCTGTGGACGCGCTAGACCTGCCGCTGCCCAGCCAATTCCGCATGCGCAGCCACAGCTATGTTCGAGCCATCGACCAGGGTTGCTCGCCGGAAGGGGACGGTGCCTGCACCCCCTGCCGGGCTGTCTCGCCACCCCGGAGCGCCACCACCGTCAGGACCATCCAGAGCAGCACAGGTCAGTGTGCTCCCATCAACTTCGGGGCAGCAGATTGGCTCAACAGGAGGCACGGGATTCTCATGGACCTAGCCTCAAACCTGATTGGACAAGAGGCACGGAATTCTCAGCCTCAGACCTGATTGGAGGAAGCATGATTCCTTTTATTCAGTTTTGGATGGGGGTGCCTATAATTTTTTATGACCTTTTTACGATCTTCAAAGAAGCCTGTGGCAGCGCAATCATGGCGGCCACATTGCCTATGAAAACCTCTGATAGCATTTTAATTTCATCTGTTTGAGTCGCTTCCCTGGTATCTTCCAAGGCTGTGGATTCATTCTGTTTTACTCTCTTTTACATCACTATATATCTACTCCGCCAGGGGGGCCATTAAGGTTACAGGTGGCTAATTAAAGCCGTTTACATCTTTACAATTAAAATGGAGACCGATGCTCAGGCCGTTTACTCAAGATGAGGCAGGCAGCGTGATTTAGCGCGAGTGTTAATTTAACGGCATTTGAAACCGCGCCCAGCACAAGCGTGAGCAGTACCCGGTGATCTTCCTGTCATCCTGCGATGTGTCACGTGACACTCGTGCAGGTTGTTATCCTTCTTATGGGATGCGGGAGGAGGCCATGTGATGTTCCTCAACAACTGTGAGGGTATCGATCTGTAAATGGCGGTTGTCTCATGGGGATGGGGGGCGGGGCGTAGAAAAACTATGAATAATGGATAAAAGCTGTGGGATTGGGGGGGAGGGGCGATGGGGGCAGGAAGTGGGGGCAGAGCAGGTGAAAGACAGTGAGAAGGAAAGGGAGAGAGGAAGAGATGGACAGGAAATAATGAGAGGAGGGAGAAAGAAAAACAGGAGGAGAGAGAAAGGGAAGGAAGGAGGGAAGGACAAAAAGCAGGAAGAAAGGTAGGAGAGAAAGAAGAGAGGTAGGAAGGAGAGAGGGAAGAAGAGGTAGAGAGGAGGAAGAGGGGTATAGAGGGGGGAATGAGAGAAAATTGGAGAGGAAGAGAGAAAAGCATGAGAGAAATGTAGGAAGGGAGAGAGGAACAAAGAAAGGAAAATAGGTAGAGTAGGAATGAGAGAGGAAGAGGTAGAGAGGAGGATGAGGGTATTAAGAGGGGGAAGTGAATGAGATAGGGAGGGTGGAAGAAAGACATAGAGAGAAGAGAGAGAGAAAGAGTAGGGAAAAGCTGTGGAGACAGATGGAGAGAGAGAGAATGCAGAGAGAGAGTGCCATGGGCAGCATGCATAGTCGGGAGGAAGAGATTAAACATGGGCCATGGAGCCGGCCAAAGGCGGTCGCCAGGGAGACGGGCTCAGGGAGGCTCTCAGCTGCATCATCTGGGCCACGTGGCAGCGGGATCGATCCGCGGCCCTGGCGGGGAAAGGCGGCACGTCGGGGGGTTACAGAGGACCACAGTGAGATGCCGGCAGCCTGGCCCACTTAACCTGGGCTGTAAACCTCAGAGGAGCTTGGGGTCGGACCTTCTAATAGTCACCATCAGGCTGCCATCGGTGCTGCCTTGGGCTCCACTCATGTCTCCGCCTCTCCTCCGTACTCAAAACTCATCTCAGTTCCCAAGAGGCGAGTCCCTGGCATGTAACCATCGGTTACAGGTGCAATCAGGCCATTCAGAAGTTCCTGAGCAGTCCGGCAGCCTCCAGCAATGCTGCCAGACCTGGGAAGCTTACCGCCTTTCCCCTGTTCCTGGCGACGGACAGGAAACCTCACCGCAGCTCGCTGCTTTTAATCCCGCCGGGGCTGCTGCTGTTGTACTATTGAGGGAGGCGATTAAAAAAAAATCCGGCCGTAGAGAAGCATGGCCGGATGGAAGGGGACAGAGTATCTGGTGAGGTGTCTCCTAAAGCACAGTTCAGCTTTATAAGGTCCAGTAGGTGGGAGGTGATATGGTCCAAGCTTATTTTTCAGCAGTCAAAGCACAGATTACTATTTATTTACTGTATATAAAGATATATAGAAATACAGATATACATAGGTGTGTGTGTGTGCGTGCGTGCGTGTGTGTATATATATATATATGGGGGCATGTGGCGCAGGAGGTAGTGCCCCAGCTCCTCCTGACCCCATCAAAGTGTCCTTGAGCGAGACACTGAACCCCAAATTGCTTCTGGTGAGCAGGTTGGCGCCTTGAATGGCAGCCTCCGCCACCGGTGTGTGAATGTGTGTGTGAATGGGCGAATGTGAGGCAAATTGTAAAGCACTTTGGAAAAGAAGTGCTATATAAATGTAGTCCATTTACCATTTTACCATAGAGAGAGAGAGAGAGATAGATACTGTACTGGAGCTATACGGTCGATCTGTCTCTGGCAGTCAAGGAAAGTGTTGTTTAAATTACCTTCATGTTGCTGTAAAACTATGACATTATGTCTGTCAAAATATGTCAGCTTAGCGATTTCAAAAGCTTTCCGAAAGTCACCCCAGGATTTGCGGAAACCATCCAATACATCCATGAATATTTTTTTTGATCCAGTATTTTTTTTTATTTTGAAGCACACTGTGTTTATCTAATCAGCACTTCATTCAGTTATCTAGCTAAGTAAATTAATGTATTAATTGAGCTGGATATGTTATTTCACAAATACGTGGAATGGCTGAAGCGCGCTGAGAAGAGGTTTGGGAACCAAAGCAGTGTCCATCTACCCATCCAGCAAGATAACAGTGACTTTTGGGAGAACAGCAGAATTTTTTTTGTATATGTCATTGTTAATTTGCATATGTTCTAATGTTTTTTTCAGAGCAAATATACACATACTACCCAGATAAATAGCCTGAAACATTTCCTTTGCACGGTACAAACACACACACACACACACACATACACACACACACATACATACCCCCAACCCTGACCAAAGGGGAGTACTTAGAAGATAGATGGGCTGGATATATATATATATATATATAAATGAAATATGTTTATATACAGTGTACATAAAATATATCCCAACAGATGACATGTTTGCATAAATATTTCACTGTTTATTGAACTCACTTTTGGTCTTAAAACATTTTATCTTCCGTGATTTATTTAAATATTTATGCAACTAAATACAGTAAACATGCCTGCACAGCGACGATGCAGTGGGAAAGCGGGATGGGAAGGGGAGGGGGGATAGACAGAAGAGGCATGCGTATCCCTCACAAACGTGACTCACATTCTCTTTTAATTAAGGATTCCGAGGGAATCTCTACTGAATTGCCGCACCATCGGGGCTGCAATTAAGGACTTGGCTGAGGAGGAGACCGCTTAACGTTTCGATTGGGCGGAACCGGGTCTGAAATAAAGGGAGACATGGCAAAAGGGCCAGTCAAAAGTTTGGACACACTTACTATAGGAAGGTTTATTTCTACTATTCTCTACATTTTACAATAATTATAAAGACATCAAAACTATGAAATAACATATGGAATTTACTGACCAAAAAAGTGACAAAAACTAATAATTTGTTGGGGGCGGGGGCAGCTCTGTGTATTGGGTCTCAGAAAGTTACTGGTACAACTGGTACATTCCTTCAGGCACTGATGCTACGTTCTCCTCTATGCCAGTTTGGTGAGGTGGCCTCCTGGGATGCTTTCCCAGCTGTCCTGAAGCGGGTCCCGCGTACAAGCTGGGCACTCATTGTCCGCTTTTCCTTCACTCTCTGTTCAAACTCCACCAAAATCATCGCTGTTGTGTTTGGGTCAGGCGTCCAGGTCATGTGATGTGACGCTATCACTCTCCTTGGTTGGAGGCTTAGCCTCTCCAAGCTTTTGACTAGTGCTGTATCCCAGTGTATGCTGGGATTTCCACCTCTGTGCCCATTTATATTATGGGCATCTGGTGTTGACCATCACCTTTAATTAAGCCCAAAGTCACAGCCCCTCTAGGCAGCTCTGATGATACTGTTTAGGATAGAATATTGACAGATTATTCATCCCCATGAGGAAATAGTTTTTTCATCTGTTCCATCTTGCACTCCAAGAGATGTTGGTGGGAGCTAGTTTTGGGGGAGGGGGGGGGGTCTGAACCCAGGGTCAGCATCCTATCCCACTGACTCTCACACTATCCTCCCCCTGGGACTTGAACCCCAGACCATCAGATTAAAAGTCTTTTATTGTACCAACTGCGCTATACTAGCTGTTCCAAAAAAGGACTGTTGGTTCTGGGCCCTAACGGGCAATTATTCACAAATTATTCTCAGATCGTGGATGCTCTGAACGTCTCCCGTAGGGCCATCCGGAAGAGGACCTGGAAGAAGCCAGCCGCTTTTTCGCTCGGAGGCTGGTGGCAGTTTGGAATGAGCTTCCTGCAGCATAGTACAGTGATATTTGTAGAGTTGCTGATAAATAAATATCTACCAAGGCGCTAAAGTTCAGGATGTTAAAGTTAATGAACCTGGACAGAGGAAACAGAAATGCTTGTTTTTTTTCAGCGGCTCCCCAAAGTTTTTAAGACGTCCCCTGTCTCATCCTGCGCTGTGTTTAATAAGAATAGCTCCCCATGGGTCCAGATTCTGATCTTCACTGCAGTCCACCTTCCAGGAAGCTTATGGGGAATCGCCCGAGTCATGGAGGATTTTAAATGGAAAGCGAGCGGCTGCACTGAGCGGCTGATGCTAGACTAATGGACAGCGTCTCCCTGTCCTTCATCTTGCCCCCAGGTTCAATTTGGGCCATATGAGCTGGTGGCAGATTTCCAGGATGCTAAAACTGGTGTCTTGGAGACTGAAAAACAACAGATCAGAGAAAGAGCAGAGTCTGTTACGTGTCCAGCAGTGCTGAACAAGGAGCTCTTCTCCCAGTGAAACTCTCGCATGACCTCTGGGAGCAAAGCACGAGCTTTGAAGAGCAGATGGATTGTGGGAAAGCGAATGGAGGACACCGGCGGTAGTCACCGCGGTCTGACCATCTGCTCTGCCATGCAAAGCGGGTAGGCTGTTTTCAGAGGCATCTTACAGAGACGATCTGTAAGCAAAAGGCAGTGCGGAGTTGAAACGGTAATACATTCGTGTTTGGGTCAGCAATATAGGTGCAGCTGATCTCTCTTCATGAGAGACACATCTGAACTGAAAAATCCCTCGTGCCAAGTATACTGTGGGGTTTAGCCAAAAATTTGTACTTGAAATTACATCATTTGAAAACAATTCCAGAATATGTCTTGAGTAAAAGTTTTTCTTGTTTCTTTGCATAACATAATTGTAACGTTTTAGGCAGTTTTTGAAGTTTGTTCTTTAATATCCACATTTTCATTTCCATTTATTCACAATGTAAAAATAATTTTTGGCTACACCGTGTGTGTGTATATATATACACACACACACACACACACCTTGTAGCAGGGCATGTCCAATACAGGGTTTGCCTATGATATAACTAATGCACTCTTCATACATATAACTATATAACAGTGATGAAAGTGTTAAACTGCGGTGTTCTTTTGATTGGCATCCAAATTCCGCAAGGCTTGATTCCTTGATGCCTCTTTTACTATATAAACACTTTAAAGCAACACAGGAATAGGATAGCGAACCTTACGCGCATTAGCTCCGTCTGGCACGTGCCAGTACTTGGCGTGGTTAGGTGTTAATAAAGGTGTTAATGAAAACGCTGGCATTAATGTTCTAGCGCTGCAGACGTTTCCCTCGAATGCCACTAGAGGGTGATCATGCTTCCTACTGCTGTACAAGGCCTTGCCGCGAGGCACGCAATGGTATCCTTTACACACATGAGCGAAGCTTTCTGTGGGCTCTGGGCAGCATTGGGTGGGAAACCTTTTTACTAACTGATGGACTCTAGTTGTATTGCTGCTATAATGCCTATAGTTTTAGTAAATCTATCTATCGATCGATCTGTCTGTCTGTCTGAAAAAAAAACATAATTACTATTTGGTGTAGATTACAGTTGGTGGTGAATGAGATTCAGCTTGCCCTCATCTAATACTGCGGTAATCAGCACAGTTAATGCTGCGCCAATGCTTGGAGCATTTCCTTCTGGAAATTAATGTCCTGCTCAATGTTCAGCTTTGGTGTGTGTCGCGGCGGATTGGGCTTTTGTCAGTATTTTCCGAAAATCGCCGGTTCATATCTCACGCTCAGCTGGCAGGATTTTCACTGCACTCTTGAGCAAGGCCCTTAACCCCTCTGAACATCAAATACCAGAAAAGAGAAGAAAGGTGATTTAGGGCTGCGGCAGCAGCAGACCTTACTGGGTGCCACTCCTGTCAGCTAAGAACAAGAAACTGAAGCTACAGAGACGACAGGCTCACTATAATTGGACAATGGAAAACTGGAAAAACGTTGACTTGATTTCTGGGGCAACATTTGTTAATGGTGTCCATTATGCACATTAGCTAAGCTTTCTGTGTGCTCTGGTGTCCCTTGTAACGTTTTCCAGATATGCCAAGTGTTTGGGGTTTTTTGCGTTTTAAGTTGTGGGAAAGCAGTACTTTCCTTCCTGATGCTTTTGAAAATGCCGATTTAAAAAACATCGATGTTGCGGGTACCTCGGGCGATCAGCGCCGCCTGCAGGGCGCCTAGGGATGGACAGGGCGGTGGGCTTTGAGGTGATACGGGGTGTAAATATGTACAGCAATACATACGAGAATGTAACCGTTTTTCATATTTGCGTTTTAGATTTATTTAGAATTATTTATGTTAATTCAGTCATTCGTGTTATTTTTCGTGTGCGTAGTCTTAAAAATGTTTTTAAGACTACTGCCATTGAAGATTGTTTTGTATCACAGTCCTCTGGTTGTAATTAATGATCACCGCGGCAGCTATTTTTATGGGCCAAAACATGCACGTTGAAGTAGGCCTATATAAACGGAATATCTTGGAATATTATATAATAGTCTGGCATTATCTGTGCCGCTGTCCGATCTGAAATTTAACAACGTTATTGCTGCTCATTTTATCCATGCGTTTGCTCATTAATCCCGGGGGAAGAGGCGTAGGACGGTAGCGGTCAGTTCGGCGATTAGATGAGATGGGAGAGGAAATTACCCAACACGGGCGGGACGATCGCGGAGCGCAGTCCGCAGTGGGCGCCTCGACTGGCCGAGTGCGAAGCGGGCTTGTCCGGCTTGCCGAGGCTATCCCGTACCGGATTGCCGGAGAGAGAAAAAGAACGATAGAGAGAGCGCGATCGGAGGGACGGATCCAAAACCCGATCGCCGTATTTGTCCGTTTTCTTTTTATCTCCCCTTCTTTTTTTGTCCGTTTTCGCGCTGATTAGAGGGTATGTGTGACAGCTGGATCCGCCTTCGTAAGTAAAGCGCCTCTCCGCCGTTTGACTGCGCGGCGCGTCCCGTCCGCTCCCGGTGCCGATTTAGGGATCCGGCCCCGGAGCACCCCGCCGTAATGCTTACTCATGCCTGCAGCCATCGGGACCGGCACACACCCCCGTCACGCTCTGCTACTCCACATTTCCCCCTTGCCACCCGTGCGCAGCGGCGGTCCCAGTGATTGTCATTTTTATAGGCATTTATTTGGTACATAAAATATATTTCATGTTCATAATAACGGCTATTAAATATTTTGTTGTGTTACAGGCTTGTATAGCCTACCTATGTGATGTATGATGATTAAAGACATCGTATAATTGGCAGCAAGGACAGTAATTACTTGAAATTTGGATATAAAGAAATAGCAAGAGTGAAGTGGAACGGTTAAATAAGTTATATGATTTTAAAAGCCATGTTCATGTCAACTTTGATTTAATAAGCTTAAGAGCTTAAGAAGGAGAATATTTAATTTTCACGTATCAGTTGCCCTAGTTCTGCTTGTGCACTGGGGACCGGGGGGGGGGGGAGTATCCCTGGTGCCGTTTTCTACCACGGCCAGATATTTTTTTGCCTTTTTAGTTGTAGGGAAAGTACAACTCAGCGTGAGGCCGCCCCGATGGGCAGACGCCGGGTGGGGCTGACGGGCCGGGGACCCGGCTAAAAACCTTTCCGCAGTTCCTCGGGTTATTTTGGTGGGCTGGGCTTGATGTGGGCCAGCAGGTGTGTGCATGCGGGGGCGTCTGGCGTTTTATGGGGCTCCTCTCTTCAGGGCGATGGGATGACTCAAATATTTTATAAATCTGTAATAATAATAAATATGTAAGGATTACCCCGGGCGAACTGAGAGGGTCGCTGACAGGGGCGGTGCTTGACAGGGGCGGCGGCGCAGCCAGCGCCCCGGCCTCTCACCGTCCGCTCATGGTCCTAATTTCACTGTGGTATTTTCCACTGAGATAACCGCCTTTACGCTGGGGAAAATGCGTAACATAATTATACGTAGCGGTGTTAACCTGTTATGGAATTACCATTAACTATTATTATTATTTTCTGCCCACCGAGCCACTGTACTGAGAGTCATTACGATTATTACTATTATTAGGGGCCCAAGCAGCGTTAGTTGCTGGATACCTATTGTTCGTATAATTATTATTATTTCTCAGACCAGTATGATTGAGCTACACTTCATGCTAACACACTCAGCCCTGTGTAGCGGTGTCAGCGGTACAGGAACACTCCCCATGTTGGATTCCTGTTTCTAACTACGGCAGCATGATTGCATTTACTACCTCATTTCCCCTCTGGCTTCTCTCGCCCACTCCCCCCCCGCCACCACCTGTCGCCCTCTATCACTGGGGACCCGGACAACCTGCACAGAATAGTGGGGGGCACTAGGGGGTCTCGGACGTCATCACCCAGCCCACCACCTTGGGGTGGGAATGCATGAGCAGCCAGGGTATGTCAGACGGGGGTTTCAGTCAGGCCTTTTCCTCACCCCAGTCTGACCGAGAGTGACCCCAAGGAGGTGGAGTGGGGGGCACATGGTCCACAAAGTACACAACAGCGTCAGCTGTGTTTGGGTTTGCGTTAGAGGAGGGGGGCATCTATGCAGCACATGTACAGTCAGCAGCCATGTTTACCACCCCCCAAACCACGTTTGCGTGGGGGCCCCCTGTTGGCCATAAACAGTCACTACACTGGGGGAGCCCAAAGTGACTCCTGGAGTGGAGCCCCGGAAACAACAAACCCACCCCTTGTATATTTATATAGCATGTAAACAGTATCCATCCAGTTAGGCTTGAGGGGAGGGGGGCAACACTTGCACAACCACACTATAGGTGCATCTCAGAGACGCTACTGCCCCCT
This sequence comes from Mormyrops attenuatus, assembly GCA_026777985.1. Lineage (NCBI taxonomy): Eukaryota > Metazoa > Chordata > Actinopteri > Osteoglossiformes > Mormyridae > Mormyrops > Mormyrops attenuatus. The sequence goes on from JAODKC010000082.1 coordinate 16,515,905, forward strand.
GCCAGACCGCTCTGCTCTGCTCTGCTGGAGGAAAGTGGAACTCTTGGGAGATACCGCACACAGACAGATGTGTTCCGCCATGATATAAATGTGAATCCATCCATGAGTTTGTCCAATACACCTCCCCCACCCCTTCCCCCTGCATGCCTCTGCCAATCAGAGGAAGTTGACAGACAGCCCCGCCTCCATGCCCGACTCTCATTGGGTTTTCACACTCTTGGGTCTGGATAAACAAAGAAATACAGGACAGTTCAGCTCCCGGCTACTCCTGTGAAAAGAAGTATAAAAGACTTGAATCATGAGCGATACATAACAGATCAGAAAAATGACAAGATACTAGAACTGCTGTCCATACATCTTTCATTAGTGTATACAGGTCTCTAATCCCAGGGAACACATCAGGGGACACCCTGAGTGGGATGCTAGTGCGTCAAAGCGAACACATCAGGGGACACCCTGGGCGGGATGCTAGTGCGTCAAAGGGAACACATCAGGGGACACCCTGGGCGGGATGCTAGTGCGTCACAGGGAACACATCAGGGGATACCCTGGGCGTGATGCTAGTGCGTCACAGGGGACACCCTGGGTGGGATGCTAGTGTGTCAAAGCGAACACATCAGGGGCCACCCTGGGCGGGATGCTAGTGGGTCAAAGGGAACACATCAGGGGACACCCTGAGCGGGATGCTAGTGCGTCAAAGGGAACACATCAGGGGGACACCCTGGGCGGGATGCTAGTGCGTCACAGGGAACACATCAGGGGACACTCTGGGCGGGATGCTAGTGCGTCAAAGGGAACACATCAGGGGCCACCCTGGGCGGGATGCTAGTGCGTCAAAGGGAACACATCAGGGGCCACCCTGGGCGGGATGCTAGTGCATCATAGGGAACACATCAGGGGACACCTTGGGTGGGATGCTAGTGCGTCACAGGGGACACCCTGGGCGGGATGCTAGTGTGTCACAGGGAATACACACTAGCCAGCACTGCTTTGCCTAATTGCATGTTGTTGGATGGCTGGGTGACATAGTCCCACTGCAGCCATTATCTTTTTGTCAAAGTAAAGAGCAGGGAAACTGTAAGAACTCCAGATGGTGTTTTGGGCCCTTAGGTTCGACCCCTTTGCCATCTTTCAGCTTGTCTGAGTCCATCGGCTCCGTAGGGATTCAGCCTTCGGTGTCATATCATAATGCAGCATCTAGCTGCTCACTGCATAGCTTTGTGTTGTATTACTTTTTTATTACTGTAGGGGGAGCTGTGGTATCTTTATAGCATAGCCTGATGCTGGGAATTAAATCAGAGTTAATTAATTGTTACCTCTGCCCCAGTGCAGGCCTCCTAAGGCACTTAATGAGGGATCTAACAGTGGAAGCAGCTAAACGAGGATGAGCAGTTTGAACGGACTTAATGCTGTATGGCTGTAAAAACCCGACAGTCTCCTCGATGCTGGCAGATACACCATAACTCCGCTTCCATCTTGCTCATCTTTTTTCTGGTTGCCATTATTTAAGTAGATCATCTCAGGCTCTGTTTCACACTTGTTTCCTGCTCCCCTGTCTGCCAGCTGTTTTAGCGTTACCTCTGCGCGTGATGTTTAACCACTCGCGATCAGGGGCGTGTACAGGGGCGGGGCCAGAGGAGCACTGGCTCCAAGCTGAAAGCTGATTGGTCCCCCTGAGTGCTCCATTCCCTGTCACTCACAGATTCAAAACAGATCATTGGCTAATGATTAGGTTGGTCCCTCTGTATGAATCATGGCCTCTCTGCCTTAAAGAATCCTAGAATTGCTGCAGCCGGTGACGCCTTTCAGCTGCCCCCCCCCCCCCGGCCTTTAACGGTAATCCCTAACCGTACCCCGCCATCCCAAGCTGGCCGCCTACGCAGATACAGACCATCTGCAAGCATCTTGCACGGAGCCAAGCTGCGGGGGTTTGCGGGGAGATTCTCCCGTAAGTGAAATGGATTCCCCTAGCCGCCCACCCAGTTTGTTAAAAAAAAGATGTGTTTTTTGGCAGCATCCATGCCACGCTGGTGTGATTTATTGTGTTTTCCCATAAACACAGAAGGTTGGCAGCGCTGGGTAGCAGTTTATAAACACGGCCATCAGCTGTCATTCCCCTGCAGTCTAACCTGCCTCTTGCTGGGATTAGATCATGGATCCTTATGGGGCTGTTTCCCTTAAGAGCCTCTGCTTCAAGGTAGTTTTCTGAATGTGGGTTGCAGAATAGGGCTGGTAAACCCCCACCCCTTATCCCCTGTACTCATAATGGTTCACTCTCTCTTTTGCCCAGGAAAATTATGTGTTACTCAAAATTGTACTTAGAGAAAGAAAGTGTAGGTGAATTTGTGTGTGTGTGTGTTTGTGTGTGTGTGTGTGTGTGTGTGTGTGTGTGTGTGTGTGTCTCGAGTTTGTATTTGAGAGCCTCCTGACAGACTGGTACCCTGGGTAGGTTGAAAGAAGGGTGAGTGGGACTGGGGGCGGCTGCCTTTCAGCCACGAAATGTGATTGGAATAACGTTAGATCACTGACACTTTGACTTGATAAGATCCAGATCTCTGTAACTATGATTGGATAACATCCAAATGGATCAAAACAAATTCTTATTAATGAGTGGATGGACATATGCGACATACACTTGCATGTGCTCACATTTAAATGTTTGCACCTTTTAAATAAAGTTTATGCTTACATGCTTACACCCAACCAATTTTAATGAATGTGTTCTTAATAATAACAAGCGATTTCCATTCCCTAAATGCACACATGAATGAGTCCTTGTATAAACTAAAGGCAATAATGCTTTGTTTGAGTAACTCCTTTTTAATCTGGCGTGGGTCCAAGGGGTTGCAAATCTAGTTTATGAATTGCGATACTAATTAATGAACACTAGAGGGAGCCTGCATTTCCCAGCAAACACGAAGCACTTGGATAACAGCATGGCATGGGACTTTAAAAGTCGTAGTGACCCCTTTCCTGCTACGCATATCACTTTTTTGTCGAAGGACTGGTCTAACAGGAAACAGTTTGCGGCGGCTTGCGCAAGTCAGCTTACTGTTTCCCACAGCGACGTGCCAGCCCTTGTGTGCTCTCACCCCGTGTCCCCTTGTGTAAACCGTCACTCTCTTCCGGACGTGCCTTTGGCAAATACGCTGACGTTCCTCCAAGCGCCACTTCGCAGGTCAACTGACCAACACGTCCACCTGCATGCTAATCAGAGTGATAGTCACTGCTTATCTGTAGGTCACCACCAGGCTCAGACACAGTGACATGCCTGCCCTTAATCTCTGCAGGAAGTTTAGGATACAGAGGAGCATCAGTTTGGCTTTGCAGATTACAAGGTAATTTTTTTATAATACACTTCATTAACTTCCATGTAGCGAAATGCTCCATGTTGATGGTTGTGTTCGAAGCATCCTGGCGGATGCCCACCAGGGGGCAGTGGAGGCATGGCCTTCCCTCGCTGGTGTAAAGCTCAGCGGTGTGTGTGTGTGTATGTGTGTGTGTGTGTGTGTGTGTTATTAGCCTGTTCTACACCACAGTGCATCCACCCAGAGTGTCTCCAAAGCCCACACTGGTGGAAATGGGGTGGGACTTAAAGACTTTCCCTTTGTCCTGGGAAGCTTTGAGTTTGTGTGGTGGGGTGGGGGTGCTGCTTCTTGAAGGGCTTTTGGAACATGTGGCTGGTATTGTGCTAAGAGCATGCAGCATGGGGGGGGGAGCCTGTCGAATCCCAGAGTGAGGCACCGCCCCCCTGGCTCGAACCCACCCACACGGCATGACCGGTCATGACCCCCCCACCCCTACCCAAAACACTGATGTGGGGGAGGGGCCCGGGTGCTGCCCCCACAGATGTAGCAGCGTGACCCTGATCGAGGAGTCGGGCGGCTTTGAGTGTGGCCCTTAAGAGACGCAGTCAGTAATCCATTGGCTTAGCATTTCATCCCTTGCCTTGGAATTACTGACCCCCTTGGAGAGATGGAGCCAGACTGATCAGACAGTAGCAGGGCGTCTCTTTGACACTGAGATCCACGTCCCCCATGGCCCTTTAACCGCCCCGGCCCTGAACACAGGAAGTCGGGTGGCTAAACCCTTGCCTGGTAGCTTTCATGTGTAGCACCTGGGCAATGTGGTGACCTGGGGGTGACGTGCAGGGGCACCATCATGGCCCCTTTCACCCGCACCCGATCCATGGTGACTGATTCCGGCTCGCATCCGACAGTCTGTCCGCCATGGAACCATATGGAAAAGGGGCCTCCCATTTTCACAGCACGCAGTTTATTTCGGAAGCATGGTGGGTGGTGGATTAATCTCCCGCTTCCTGTGAAGGAGTGGCAGAATTAGTGGGTGGCTCAGTCTCCCCAGTAAGGCCCTAATTACACTCCCCCCCCCCCCCCCCCCCCCCACACCCCCCCCCCCCCCCCAAACCCCGCCGGGTTTACAGGGGGGCCCCCGGCCCAAGAAAAAAAAAAAAGAAGGGGGGGGGGGTTTATTTGGAGTTTTTTTC
>JAODKC010000082.1:16529171-16545645 GCA_026777985.1 Mormyrops attenuatus
CCCCCCAGGGAAAGACCTCCTCACAGCTAGCAGGGAGTCACAGTCTGTGCATGTGTGTGTGGGATACAGTGACAGCCCTTTAGAGGTCCTGAGCGTGACTTAACCCCCATGCTAAGAGTCATGCGTGTATGTGTGGGCGCTTGTCTGCCTCTGGAACATCGTCTAGACACTCCCCATTCAATTCCGTCAACCAGTCAGGGCCTCAGAGGACCGCTGACTGTTCAAGCAGATTTTTTTTTTGTCGTGTGATCTGTCACCTACTTCCAACACAGATGGAGGATGTGGGGATTTGAACCCGTAGAGCATTTGTTGCCGCAGGGGCTTTTTATTTAGAAGAATGAGTGGAACTGCAGGGAGAACAAAGACAGGCTCAGTATTAGCACGTTAGCACTTTAGTATATTAGTGCATTAGCACACTAGCGAGTTAGCATGTTAGCAAAGATAACTAATAGTGCCCATTGTGTCCAGCAGCTATCGGCGGCTGACGCGCTCCGACAGTGTGACTACAGCTGTACAGGCCGATCTAGACCACCTGGAGGCGCTCAGCGGGCTGGTGGACACCCCAGTGGCAGGACCGCCCTCGTCAGGCCCCATCCCCCGACAGCGATCACGTGATGCTGGCACCTCCACAGTGAGCATCCAGGGCTCAGGAAACCACTACCACCCCTGTGCAGACGATGACTACCCTGCAGCTAGCGGCCATGACGACAGCGACGTGGGCTTCGACCCATCCATCCTGCCGCCGCCGGACCCCTGGATCGATGCCTTGGAGGACGACCCCGGCGAGGCCACACAGGGCTACGTATGCCAGCGGGATGGACACTGGTTCCTGAAGCTGCTGCGGGCGGAGACGGAGCGCATGGAGGGCTGGTGCCGCCAGATGCAGCAGGAGGAGCTGGAGAATGACCTGCCAGATGAGAGTCAGTGTCCCGTGATGATGACATCACACGTCTATTATGACATCGCCATTTTACATATATATATATAAAAATATATATATAGTGTTTTTGTCTTCCTATCACAACACATTCTCCATTGAACCAGTGACAGTTATCACCTGAACAAACCATTAGCTTTTAGGTCTACCTAAATGGCATCAGTTCTGCTCAGCCCAAGGGAAAGTCGATGCACCCAGACAGATTAGCAGTTCCTGTCTCATAGGAAATCTTTCCATCAAGTCTCTGGGAGTGCTGTAACTGAAATCTGGTCACCGATACCCATTATTCCCAACCTCTCGGCTTGTCCTCCTGGTTAGTGCTGTTTATGGCAATGGACAGTCAATGAGGGGTGGGTATCTGCGCCGTCTCCGCCCCCTGCTGACATCCGACCCTCTCAACCTGCTGCCTTTGTGCACCAACGGTCTCCCCATCAATGCCTGAACCCTGGCCTGGAGTCAGATGCAAATGAAGAGAAAATGACTGCAAGTGTCACATACAGAGATTAAAAAATGAATGTGTGAGAGGCATGCGATCAAAAGCACACACACGCACACGCGTGCACACACACACACACACACCACAACCTCCATTTTGGTAGTGATCTGTTTCCACTTAAAGTTTCCTACAGGATTCATCTGTAATGTTGCAGCGAAAGCTTTTAAAAGTTCTCTTTAGCTAGGCAACACACCCAGACCCAGACACACATCCACACACACCCACACGTGCACGCATCTATGAGAAATCCTACCCATGACCCCAGTGATCATGTTTCAGAAACACACCCCCTCCATTTAGCCCGTCTGCTCGGTAATGTCAGCCTTAATGGACTGCTCAGAACAACCTACCCCCCCGTACACACACACACACACACCCACCCCCACAGCTCAGTTATGCATCGTTACAGTGCCTCCCCCCATATCCATTCATATTTCTTAATGATGAGTTTAATAATGTGTGATTATCTTTCTCTGATGATATAAGAATTAATCATCTCTTTACATACTTAACACATTAATACTGATTCAAAAAACACAAAGTAGTCTTGTAAACTCTGTTATAGATGTTAGCCAGCACGGTCCCCTGTCTGATCCTATTTCTTTTGTCTGTGTGTGGGTGTCTTCCTCTGTTAATGTGCATCTGTGTGTCATTGCCAGTCCTGGGAAAGATCCGGAGTGCGGTGGGCAGCGCCCAGCTGCTGATGTCACAGAAATTCCAGCAGTTCCGAGAGCTCTGTGAGGAAAACCTGGTGAGCAGTGTGTCGATATGCTAATAATCAATAGGGAGGCTCCACCCACAGTACATAGAGCGAGATGTGGGTCTCCACCCCTGGGCCACAGAGGGCAATGTGAGGCTCCACCCACAGTACGTAGAGAGAGATGTGGGTCTCCACCCCTGGGCCACAGAGGGCAATGTGAGGCTCCACCCACAGTACGTAGGGAGAGATGTGGGGCTCCACCCCTGGGCCACAGAGGGCAATGTGAGGCTCCACCCACAGTACGTAGAGATAGATGTGGTGCTCCACCCCTGGGCCACAGAGGGCAATGTGAGGCTCCACCCACAGTACGTAGAGAGAGATGTGGGGCTCCACCCCTGGGCCACAGAGGGCAATGTGAGGCTCCACCCGCAGCACTTAGAGAGAGATGTGAGGCCCCATCCCTGGGCCACAGAGGACAATGTGATGCTCCACACACAGCACGTAGAGAGAGATGTGAGGCTCCACCCCTAGACCACAGAGGGCAATGTGAGGCTCCACCCACAGCACGTAGAAAGAGATGTGAGGCTCCACCGACAGCCCATTGAAAGTAATTTGAGGCTCACCCCATGGCCCTTGGAGAAAGATTGGAGGTTCCCCCCACATCCCTTAGAGCAGGGCTGCCCATCCCTGCTCCTGGAGAGCTACCACCCTGCAGAGCTTAAGTACAGCCCTAATTTAACACACCTGATACAAATAATCAGGCACTTCAGTATCACCTCAGTATTAGAGTCAGCTATGTTGAAGTTAAGCTGGCTCTCATACTGAGATATAACTGAAGGGCCTGATTATGTATCAGGTGTGTTAAATTAGGGTTGCACGTAAACTCTGGAGGATGGTAGCTCTCCAGGAGCAGGGTTGGGCAGCCCTGCCTAAGAGAGGGATGTGAGGCTTCTGCCACAGTCCACACAGTGTGATGTGAGGCTTCTCCCACAGCCCATACAGTGATGTGAGTCTCCTCCCACAGCCCATACAGTGTGATTTGAGGCTTCTCCCACAGCCCATACCCAGTGATGTTAGGCTCCTCCCATAGCCCATACAGTGTGATGCAAGAGCCCTCCCACAGCCCATAGTGTGGTGTGAGACTCCTCCCACAGCTCATACAGTGTGATGTGAGTCTCCTCCCACATCCCATACAGTGTGATGTGAGGCTCCTCCCACAGCCCATACACAGTGATGCTAGGGTCCTCTCACAGCCCATAGACAGTAATGTTAGGCTCCTCCCACCGCCCATAGACAGTGTTGTTAGGCTCCTCCCACAGCACGTCGTGAAATGTGCGACTCATAGCAGCTGATGTACCTCTGAATCTGTACCCCCCCACCTGCCTCGACCCAGAACCCCAACGCCAATCCGCGGCCCATCTCACAGGACCTGGCTGGCTTCTGGGATATGCTTCAGCTATCCATCGAGAATATCAGCCTCAAGTTCGACGAGCTGCACCAGCTCAAAGCCAACAAATGGAAGCCTCTGGCAGTCCCAGAGAGGAAGGTAAAGCACATGCCCCCTTCTCCTACTCCCCCGCCACCTACACATATTGACTGTCAAGACTCAGTCAGCTTGTCTACTACTTAAAGCCCCAGCCTGGTCCTTTGGGCCTGATGTCCAACAGGTGTGTTAATTTCCACACTAATTACTGCCTGCCTGGCATTTTAAATGCAGGCAGAGGTGACCTTCCTTCAGCAGAGTAATTATGAGCTGAGGTTGACCTAAAGTGTAGCTGAACAGCGACCTGTATCACAAAGCAGGATTTCTTGCCTAGCCAGATAGCTTGTCAGATTTAAGGTAACTCAGTTTATTAAATGGATGTCATCTTTGTTCACTAACATTTAGCCCAGACTAAGTTATCTTGCTATCCCAAGAATCCACCTGCCTAAGATAAAGGCCTACCTCTTCCTGCTTTGGGTGGAACAAGCTGATTGGGAGTGCCAGTGAATCACAGTCAGGTTTCCTGTGCAGGTGTAGCACACGTGTCTGTCCTGCTACATACTGCACACACAGCGTTACAAGCCACACCGTCCTACACAACTTCAAATTAATTCTGTTTATGCTATACATCGTCTTTGCAGGGGGGTCACATAGCGACATGTCCATGTTCGTTGTCATCATCGTTGTTGTTACTGTTTTGTTCGTGCTTTTTAGAGAGTCACATGACCAACTCTGTCCAATCCCAGGGCGGCAGGCTTTGCTCTACATTTTATTTTTGCGTTGACAGAAAGGGGGGTTTTGAGGAGTATTTGGCAGCCGCCACCCCCACCTCCCCTCCCACACACACAATCTACTCACGGTTGCCCCCCCTTTTAATTTCACAAGTTAACCCACCCTACCTCGTGTGAGTTTTACTTATAAAAACTGGTCTGAGGGCAGAACAAAAAATGATTGGTTCACAGAAATAACCAATCAGATTGTAGAGGAGGTGGGTCCAAGCAACTAGAGGAGGCGGGATCAAGACTTCTGATTGGTTGGTCCCACTTGCAATGTATAATCTTATTGGTTGCCTCTCTAAACCATCTAATCATTTTTTGCCCTCAGAACATTTTTGTGTAAGTGAAACTCCCATGAGCCTTCCTGCCACACTTCGAGAGCATAACTGGCTGTTATATCTCCCCCCATGCAGGCCAGGAGGGTGGCCCCTGTGGTGCCCAGGAAACCCCCAAAGGGGCCCCTGCCCATGGCAAGAGACCGGTCCCTGGAGAGCACAGAGAGGCAGCGGCAGGAAGCACGCAAGAGGCTGATGGCAGCCAAGCGCGCCGCCTCAGCCAGGCAGAGCTCGGCCACCGAGAGTGCCGATAGCATCGAGATATACATCCCTGAGGCTCAGACCCGCCTCTGAACCAGTGGAACCGCACGGGGAACCACGCACACACACACAAACGCACGCAAAGGGCAAAGTCAAGGTGCTCATAACATCATCCCTTGGCATACGTCAGGGATAATATATAATATCAAATCAAAGGTAGTGGGCTGCTTCAACAACTGTTATCAAATAAAATGCTGAAATATAAAATCCAGAAAACAAAGGAGTGTATTTTTAATATGCGTCAAAATATACTGCATATATTAGGGACTAGATCTGTCGGATCTGTTACTCTTCCATTTTTACATGTTTATTGTTTGTCATTCTGCAAGCAGTATCTGAAATCGACCTTGTAGACGATGGAATGTAGGCTTCGTAGATGCCAGGTAGCTCTGGGGCTAATTATTCTTTCTGATGCATGCAGTATATTTTGTGCCAAATTAAAAGTATGTTTTGTTTTTCCTTTTAGTATCTTTTGTAAAGAGTAAGCTTTTATTTAGTTTTTACTTCCTATTTACCCCTCAGCTGTGGCCTTTTTTAACGTTTTGCACTCATCTGTCCTGTAGACTAGTTGAAGGTACGTCTCAGTCACGTGACCGCCATCAGTGGCGTTTCCCGCCCAGGTTTTAACTGTGGAGCTGTTGCCTCGTGATCCTGATGGTTTAAAGATGCTGCCATCATCCAGGGGACACACCTCGGTTTTGATTCAGTACCGCTGGGTCATACAGAACATTTTTAATTTTCTAATACTAAAAAACGAAAGCAAACCGACAGCACGGGTCAAAACGACCTCAAAACGGTAACTGGGCTGCTGGGCTAATTATACTCATGAACTTCGCCTGTGTGCAGCCCAATACCTTTGCTCCCGGTTGGCCGGAGAGTCACATGACCAGCTCCGGCCAATTCCAGGCCGGCTGGCTCGGCGCCAACTCTCAGGAAGGGTTTTCCCGGGAGACAGCTGTCACGTGCGTTTGTGTTTATACGCGCTGGCGACGGCGTGTGTGTGCGTGGGTGTCCGCGCGCGTGATGATGTGCGTGCGTCAAAGTGCTTCCTAATTTTGCAGACCCGAGTCGGCCTATCTTCAGAAATAATGAACGAACCTCATTCGCATCCTGTAAAATAGTACACCACCCGCACCGCTATCCATGTGCGTGCAAGAAGTACAAGGTGCGAGGAGAAAGCATAAAGACATTCTTTGTAAAAGTAGATCAGAATCTTTTTATTATTATTATTATTATTTTTTACAGTTTTAACTTTGCTCATTATTACCATGGGCTGTTTTTATGTTGAGTGTAGGATACTATATATATAAATATAAAATCATTTTAAATATATGTATATGAATATTTATCGCTATGTAAATATTTGGTCTGGACACATTTATTAAAATGAGTTGGCTAAAATAAAGCTTATAAGGTGAATCACGCTGCGAAATAAACAAGCAAGCGAATAAATAAAGGAATAAGTGTGATACAGATTTTGAGGTAGAGCATCCGTCGGATTACACTGAAAAACACTCTTTTGGACTCCATGTACACATAGACTACTGTACATAAAACTTCTGTTTCCTGTAGACTTTACAGGGGTGTGGTAAAGGTCCGGTCCCAGCATCACTGTGACATTCCCGGTTTTGGGAATCCATAACGCCGAATGATTAAAAAATACGTTTCCATTTATTTTCCGAGTCAGGACGCGAGTGTTTTAGCTGTTCCCATAACGCAGGCGCCAACCCGACTTTTCAAGTGTAAAGCGTTTACACCTGAAGGTCGTTACCGGTGTTCCGGTGTACCGGCTTCGGGCTGCATGCAATTTTCTGCATTTTGCTGTGACCACGACATATCCCGACCGTGCACCTGTTTCGGCGACACTTACGACATTTAATCTGCTGCAGATGCTGCCTCCACCTGTCTTGGAGCCGGCTGCTCGCTGCTTTATCTGCGTTAAAAAACGTCAGAATCGTACATACTGCTCGTATGTCTATCTCTCTTTACCCCACTGTAATCAGCCTTAATTTCTAATGCGATTGTTGAGCACAAATCAGTCTCAGGGCCAAGAGGATGTAAAGTGAGGGATTAAAGGCACTACATGTGTACATAACTAAGCAATTCACGGGAATCAGTAACTGGTTTGATTAAAATGCACCGTCTTTTATAAGACTGTTTCCACTCTTTCCCCTCCGTTTTATTTACACGCAGCCCCTCCTGGAGTGTGTGCATGTATATATGATTAGAATTAAAACCGGGGTTTTTACAAAGTGGGATCCCTGGCTTTATATCGGAAGGGCCACGCAGTTGGATTACCCAGTCATTTCTGCCTTCCTTTGTACCCCGTAATACACGGAGAGACACTATAATATACCTGATTACCGTCCTGTCTCCTGTTCATAGCTTAGCGAGCTAGTAGGGCTGGAAAACAGATGAATAACTTATTACACTCCATTGCCGAATGTAAACTACCACCTTATGGTTTTTGTGTGTTTATAAATAAGGAAATAATCATGACTTCAAAGATTATCACTGGTTTCCTTGGTAGTTTAGAACAGCTGCAAACTGAACTAAAATATCATGTGGAGTATTTCTCTTCTATTTTTTTTCATGTTTTAGAATCAAGCCGTAGGTGAGATGATTTGAATTAATTCGTTTCGTAGCAACAGGAGATGATCGGGGAAGCAAAGAACACGGAAACAAGGATTTTGTGACAATCGAGCGGATTTTATGAAAATAGTTTGTGTATAAGCAGATAAAACACATTTAAAAAACAATATTTGTAAATATATAAATGTTTCTCAATGTAAAAATAAATAAAATGTTTAAACACATACACATCTTGCGTTGTGGTAAAAGTTTCACAGGCTTGCATCTCACGATGAAAAGTTCTAAAATTTCAAGGCTCTGAACTTCATTGGATAATAATGACGTTTTTAAATAGTCCCTCAGATTGCGTCATTAGATCGTTAATCCAACGATGAAAACACTTCGCATTGATTATGGGGCATGGTGACGCAGTGTGCAATTTGGTGATCTCACACCTCTTGGGATGTGCGTTAGATCTCCGGCCCTGCTCTGTATGTGTGGAGTTAAGCCTAGTTCATACTTAACTTCCCATGTGCCGTTATGGTCTGAGGCAGACATGTTTCCCAGTGTACATGGGAGTCCCCTCCCATAAATAACCATAAAAACATGTTATACTGCATGTGATTTTGTGTCCGGCGATGGACTGGCACCCGTCCACCACATACTCATCCTTGTGCTTCCAGGGAAAGGCTGGCATATAAAATGCTACATAGAGCCAGAATTGTGGTGCTGTGGTTAAGGATTCAGCCTGAAAGTTTATGGTTCTAGACAAATCAGCAGAATATAGAATCTGAATCACTCTTGTAAAAGAGCCGGCTGTAAAAAAAAAATCTGGATAAAATTTGGGAATATGAACGTAGACCTTTAGTGCTCCTAATATATGAGACGGTGGCTCTGAAAGTAGCAATGTGGATGCATGTCTGTCTCTGTTGAGATCAGTTTCTTTTAGGTACTAAGGTTTCCTCCTTCAGTCCAAAGACATGCGGTTACATGACTGGTGTCTAAATTGTGTATAATGATTGTTTGCCGTGCGATACACTGGCATCCCATCCAGGGTGTCCTTACCCCATAGGCTTGGATAGGCTCCAGGCTCACCGCTGCTATACTGGGTAAGCAGTTCCGGAAGATGGATGAATACTGGCCTATATGGTCAGCTGTGAGGATGAGGTGGGAAAAATATACCTATGGGATATAAGGGGATCCGCCACTGTCCTGTCCCCATTCTGCACGGCCCATCGAGTTCAGAGCAGAGCCAGGGTAGTCAGCGAGCTTCCGTCATGGCCCAGGAATGCCGTCAGTTCGTGTGTAGGCACGCCGTACAGCATCAGTCCCGCTCGCTGGGTGTTTGGCAAAACTGATGCCTCTACTGCATCGTCGATGGGAACGAGCGTCTCCCTAAACGTGACGCATGCAAATGCTCTGTGTCCCTCTGTGTCGTACCCCTCGTTTCCACGGACACTTTTGCCCCATCCCGTGCAGGCAGGAAGTAGGTTTGCTGAAATTAAAGCCGGGCAGAGTTGGAGGATTATGAGAGAAAGACGTGCGCTGAAAAGCAGTGTTTGTAGAAAACAAAACTTTATTTGAACAATCGAGTGACCCATATTTGCCATGGACATTGCACAGTATGAAGATAGGAAATCACATGTTATACACAGGGTCCATTTCATAATTCAATACATTTTTGGTGGCAATATGAAGCCACAACATATCACTTTAACCAATGAAATTAGTGTTTACTTTTCCAGTTCACCTCACAGGTGTCTCTTATTGGACTCTGGTCAGTGAGGGGGCAGGGCTTCTCCTTGGCTCAGTCATTGGCTGTCGCTAATCGCCATGACAATTCAGGCAAAGCACGGAACTGCTACTACACAAACCACCTGACTGAGGGAAGGACGTGGGAGGTAACCACTTACTGTCTTCTTAAAAATGTCAAAAAATAAACAGCTACAGTAGTGATGGGCCATGTCGGAGAACAGCTAGACGTCTCTGAGAAGCGGAGACGTTGATTTCCTCTGTGGGAGGGAAACATGATGGGACGGCACTCCTCGGCAAATAAATCCAAAGAAAGTTAGTTTGCGAAGGAAGGAGCAAAGTCAGTAGAAAAAAAACCTGGTTTCCTTTCTTGGAAACAGAAAGAGTTTCACAAGACTGTCTCTCCTTTCTATTTTTGGTCCTCTGTGTGCAAAAAGATACAAATTACATATACATATACAAAATAAAGATTAAAAAAACGTCAGGCAAGGCACCAAACTAGATTTTTTTTAAAGAAAATCCTTATCGTCGTCGTATCAAAAAATAGAAATGATCAGGTTTTTGTGGTTATTTTTTTGGTGATGGTGATGCTGGTGTTTTTGCGCTCAGTCTACCGGCATCGCCCTGGCACCCAGCTCAGCCACTCCACTTTACTTGGCCTGTTGTAGTTCCGCCCGCATTTTGAGGGCCACATCCACCAGGAGCTGGAAGCCGCTGAAATCCTGGCTGAGATCTGGCGGCGTTGGGGGAGGGGTGTTAAAGAACCCGCCCTGGGGACTGGCATTGCGCTCTGCAGGAACCCCCTGGCCGGCAGCTGGGGACGGCAGATCTGTTCGATCATCTGTAAGGCGTGGAGGTGCAGTGATGGTGGTGTGGCAGATGACCGATGGCCTGGGCGGCACAGACCCTGGCGACTGGGGCTTTTGACGGGTGCTGGTTTCGAAGCCAGAAGAGTGGAGTGGACCTTGGTCATCCATCTCCATGGCGACGGGCCTGGAAGAGAGGGAGCTCTCTGCGATGGCGCCCTCCCCGCTCTTACTCCCCCTCCGGGATATGGTGAACTGGTTGGGGTCTTTGCCATCCTTCCGCAACATCTCCGGGAGCAATCGCCGGCGGGCGTTAATGAACCAGTTACACACCTACAGCATCCAACAACAAGATGGAGGAGAAGCTCAGTCGGCCAGCAGGGGCAGCAGTGGGTACGGCGCTTTAATTAGTAGTGTTAGCCAAGCATTACCGTGCACTGCTACAACCACGCATCAAAGACCTTTAATCAAAAAAAGTTTGTACGCAACATCTCTCTTCCCCATGAAAGTTTCGCTTCCACAAATACATCCCGTTCCTCGTTCGAGGGCCTGCCAGATGACAGCAGTCCCCTCTCCCCCACAAAAGGTCAGTCTGCAACATGTGGGTATGTCACCTGACCTCATGCACAAGCGTGTTGGTGTGGAAATGGTGAGGCATAGGAGTAGTCTGGGTTACACGTGTGTTAGACGTGCAAAAAACTATATTTAAAGCCCCAAGTGGTAACCCACTGGCCCCTCATGGTAATAATAATAATAATAATATAAAAACTGCACCACATTACATGGAAAGGGAGATACTGCATCAAAAATGTTTGATGCACAGCCAGGGGGCTTTATAACACTCACTACCCCTGTCCCCACTTGCCCCTCCCCCAGCAAACAAGTAGCGAGCTCCACCCTGCGTTACAATTCCAACGAGAGCGTTTGCTATCCGTTCAGGAAGACTAAGCACACAAACGCGGGAGGTCAGTCGTGGGGGGCGCCAAGGCGGAGTCTGACCTGTAGTGTGGAGAGGTGGGTCTGCCTGGAGAGGACGGCCTTCTCCTGCTCAGAGGGGTACGCATTGTAACGATGCTCATACAGCCAGTCGCGCAAGATCTGCACGGATTCCTTGGGTAGGTTGCCGCGGCGGCGCCGCTTGCCACTGCCCCCACTGGCCGACAGGTCCAAGGGTGCGTCCAGACTGTCCTCGTCCTCTGTCTCGCTGCCGGACGGCAACAGCACTGTGAGCGGGGCAAAAAACGAGGGGGGAGGAGTGGTGTGAAAAGCAGGATTTAGGGAGCAGATTAAGAGGTCAGGAAGTACCTGTCATGGAGCCACCCCCGACCAAGTTTATTTTGTAAAAAATTCCCAACGAACACATACAGAACAGTTGCCACACCATTATAACAACAACTGTACAAACTACACACAGTAGACAAAAAACTAAGCAGCTAAATCTTACATTCGTATGATTTCTGCAGTTATGGTTTAGCAAAGTCCAGGTGCACGATGATTAACGAGCAGCTGAGGCGCAAGCCGTCAGCAGCGCAGTTAATCCCGTATAAACAGCGAGCGCTTCCTCCGGCGTGTGGCAGCGCGGCGCCCGATCGCGACGCCTTTGAAGCGACTGAAGAAGCGGATACATTTCTATTAAATTTAAAAATCTAATTTTATAAATCTATCGCCCGTGAGAAGAAGTGAAGCCGCTGGTTTAGCGTTTACACCCCCCCAAAAAACAAGAACAGAAAAACAAAAACACGTATAAAAGCAAGTTAACTAGAAACTACATTTTATTTTAGTGTGTCTGCTTTAAATACTAAAATCACATCATCACGACATTCAGATAAATATATCGAGTATGTATTTTTTTTATTTTCCACTGAATATCGGCATTGTATTGTACAACACAAAGGGTCTCGTGTTAGTATGTATTTATATTAAACAGGATCTGACAGCTGAAGAAGAATGACGTCAGACCACAGGGTTTGGAGGAAAAAAAAACAGACAGAAACTGTAACGCCACCCGTGAAAAAACCCACACCGTAGCTTTTCAAAACATCAGACCCGCATGGGGGGGGGCACCAAGACGCGCTTTTCACAAGGGCCCGGCCGCGTCACCCTCCCGGGAATTCGCAGGTCCCATTACGGAATGGACGGCGTGCTTTCCCGACCGACAGCAGCTTGTAAGTCACACAAAGCAGAAGTGCAGCAGGGCCTCGATCAAGGAGGGGGCGCACTTCCAGGACCTGTTGCAAATCAGCGCATGTAGACTAAACAAAAGACCGTCGGTCGTAGACCCATTAAATAATAAAGAAACCGTGCATACTTTGACATTTTCTTTTAAGCCAGAATGTGGTTTGTGTGTGTGGGGGGGGTTCCCTCTTTTTTGGCCGAGACACAAGCGCGTGTTTTAATAGGATACAATGTTATAACCCGCGGATTGCGCTGCTGAAACACGAGGTCGGGGGATCTGGAAGGAGAAGGGACGCCAAGCGCACATAACAAAGGGGGTCCGAAGACACTTACTTCCCGGTCGGTGGGGGGAAGAAAACGAAGAAGAAACTCATGTTCAGAATAGACGTGGGGATTTACATCCGCGTCGGACTGGGAGCTACCAATGCCGTGTCGAGGGAAATCCCCATGATTTTAATTACAATCGAGCACTTCAGAGTTACTCCCAGCAAACGATCCCGTTTAAAGAGAAACAAATCCCATAAAACCCACGCCGTTTGATCCCGAGTCCCCAGTAGTCGACTGTATGGGTAGGACTGACGTTTTCAATTGATTGCTTAATCATAAATGCGATTTAAAAATAATCAGGAAAAAAAAAGTTTGGGGGAGAAAACTGTTTCACATTAAGGTTCTCGCCTATACAAAGGCGCCAGACGGTGCTCAGTTAGGAAGAGAAAAAAAAAACAAGAGTAAAAGCTGAAATTTCCGCGTTTTAAAATCCACAGTATCTCATCAGACAGAGGTGAAGGAGGAAACCGAGGGATTTTGACAGCCCGCCAGCGCATGGGAAGAAAACAGAGGCTGAGCTCTGCGGAAAAATGGCACACACGCCCGAACAATGAGAGTATCCGTTTATAAGGCAGGACGGTGAGTTTCACCCTACTTTTCCCCCAAAACACTGCCAATCGACGAAGGAAAAACGTGTTACACGCTTCTCGGTCGCTGTAGGGGCTCGCACCTACCTTTTTTTGTCTTCATCCCTGACCGGATTCCTTTTTTTTCCACGTTAGGCACAAGACACGTACAAGGTTCTCAAAAAATATTCCCACAGAAATAGTGTTTCTCAGTCCCAGTGAGAGCAGGAATAATAAAGGCGGAGGGTGCAGGGTATCTTGATGGAGTGTGTGGCGAAAGCAGGCGGTGATCATCTGCTAGAAGCGGCGGCGCATGGTCGAGGTCGCTGGGAGCCGCAGCTTGAGTCGGCCGGACCCCCCCGTTCAATGTGCGTTTGATCATAAAGCTGGGTGACAGCTACCCTTGACAGCTGCGCCGCTCGGCCGTTTAAGATCCACCCACTTACAAGGAAGGGGAGCGAGAGAGAGAAAGGAAACCTCTGACATCACATGCTGATCGCTGGCACATTGTCGGTACGCAGCGTGCTTGCGCTTGTTGCAGTTCAGAAATACTGTCGTTTTCTCCATAAGGGTTTTATTTTTTCTCCCCAAAATATGTCAAGAGATTCTGCTTCTGGAGTGTTTGAGCAAAGCAAAACTCGGATCTGTCTCCCTGCTCCTTTCTAAAGCAAGCTCTGCTTAGGCGTTGTTGCGTGGGTGTAAAACAAAAACATGGTGATGTTTTGACATGTGTGTGCAATGTCTGGCCTTCTGGGCACGCTGGTTCATCGTAATCGAAACAAAAAATAACTCATTCAAGATCCACCACGTCACATCGAGACATTAAGTGACATTAAAGTAATTTTTAAACACGATTTATGAGCACTGCACAGGAAACGCGGTATTTTGGACTATATGCCCCTAAAGCGTCCATGTGATTAAGATTAAAATGAACAGGTCCAACACGTAACCACGGTTTGAAGTCTCGAAAGCACATAAACGCCATGCTTTTGCTCAGCATGGCCGTTATTTATCTGCAGGGCCTAATATTGATTGCATATGAACGTCACTCTTATTTGGCGTTTGTAGACGTAATGACAGTACCGCTGTGTGTTCGTATTTTATACTTCATTAATGCACGTTAGCGTTTGTATTGCATGAATGAAAAACAGACCATGGTGCTAATTTTGTGCTTGACGTTTGTCGTTGCGCGACGGGACAGACATGACAGTCAGTAACCGAAACTGAACGCTTGAATCTTTCGCAGGTTGACAATAAAAACTGGTGCGATCCCGAGTAAAATGCACTATAGCCCAAGCACGTATCTATTGTACGGCGCTGTAAACCGGATTTGTAACTAGATGGCTCTCAATAACGAGGATTGTTTTGATATGTTCCGCTGGTAATATTATGAGCCCGAACAAATAAAAAGGGAAAGTATAAAACTTAAAGAAAGCGCGTATGTAATGTCTTAGGCAATGGAGGTAAAAAATGGTTTAGACCTAGCCTGACAATGGCAGTGACGATCCTGGCACTTGGAAAGGCGAGTGGACTCCTGTTCTGCGCTCTCCCAAACAATAGGGAGAGCTCATTAAACAACAGCCGTGCGGCAGCGTTTGCTGAAGACCAGATGACAGCATGACCCGATTCTTTCAGCTAAAGTACAGCAATGGGGTGTAGGATGCTTCTCATCTGGCGTCAGCCATCAGTTAGCAGCTGTGACTGGAAGTGCTGCCCCCTTGTGGAGGCTCGTTAGTTATCGGATGGCATTTTGTTACTGATTTTCCTTGGACCGTGCACACTTAAGATTATCTTTAAAATTATTACAGATTCCTTATCTAGCGAAATGCCAGGGACGGTTTATCCAAACTGTGATGGTCATTTTGCCAGATGTCCCATTTTAACCGTACTCACCCCTATGTGAGCAAATTGCCCAAGCAAAACGCTCTGTTTAAATGCGTGATTTTTTAGACAGTCCTTTAGATAATTGGAATTCGTAAGGCTAAATTAAACCATTTCATGGAAATGTGGAATGTCTTCTACGCTTCGGAGTACTTCAGATATCCTCGCACGTTTATTTTGTTTCATGTGTAGTGAATGCCTCTCTAAAGTATTACTCATACATGACCGCTAGGGGACCAAACGCAATTATAAACGTATATATTTTCAGTTCATCACATGTGCACATAACCCTGCCATGGTATTCGGTTATGTGGGGCCCATTTTCAATGTTTCCTAAAGATGGAAAACAACAACATTTTTTTCTCTCAACCTAAGATTCGCTGTCCTTGGCTCATTTTCTTTAAAGAGCATGGTAGGACACAATTAGTTGTCAAGTGCATATTGTGCCCCCCCCCCAACACATTTACATGTCACTGGTGGTGTATGGTCTGCTGGACTTGGGTGCAATGCAGGTGTGGAAACTGTCTATAAGACAATAACATCACTTTAGAAGCATTGCTTCCAAATACCCTCATGATACCCATCATACCAATCCTTTACATCACCATCGACTATGAATACCCCCATCGACTGCTCCACTCCCACCCGACCTACAATAATAACTTTCCCATTCATGCAGAATACCTAATCCCATCTTATGCCATGCTTATGCCATTTCGGGGCCGCTGCCCATTCAGGCAGTACATGCTGTCTAAGCCTGTCAAATATGCAATCAAGATCTGGGCTGCCTGTGACGCTGCTACATCTTATGCCTGGAACATGCAGGTGTACACTGGGAGGCCTGTTGGAGGAGCCTCTGAAAGAAACCAAGGGATGCGGGTCGTCCTGAACATGACACAGGGACTCCGTGGTCACATCATCACATGTGGCAATTTTTTTTTACTTCGCACAAGTTGGGACAGGAATTCTTGAAGAGAAAGCTGACAATGGTAGGAAATATATTAAAGAAGAAACCAGAGCTCCCACCTCAGCTGCCGAGAACAAAGAACAGACCAGTCAGTTCTAGTAAGTTTCTGTTTACAGCCGACATCCCTGGTGTCTTGCATCCCAAGAAGAGGAAGAAATGTGGTACTTATGAGCTGCATAGGGAGCAGAAAGTCTGTGGCGGGGAGCAGCATAAACCACAAATCATTCTGGATTACAATGCTACAAAAGGAGGAGTCGATAACCTGGATAAGTTAGTAAGTATTTACAGCTGCAAAAGAAGAACCCTAAGCTTCAAGAGCTGGGCAAGGATCTCATAAGACCTCAAATCCAGAAGAGACAAAACGTCCCAAGGACCCCTGCCTCTGCAGCCATTGTGAGGAGGATTCAGAAGGAGGGTGCTGGAGCCACAGGACCACCATCT
>JAODKC010000082.1:16545988-16562200 GCA_026777985.1 Mormyrops attenuatus
AGACGCAGAGATGTTAGTAGACTTTTAGAACTAACTAGCATTTTCATCATTCTAGGTTGCTACCAGTGGCTGCAAGAAGAAACGCTGTGATGTTTGTGGACCCAAGAAGGACAGAAAGACCCAGTTCACATGCAGAAAGTGCAAAAAATACATTTGCATGGAACACACACTGAAAGTCTGCTTTTCATGTGGAGTATAAATGCTATAAATTTGTTCAACCAGGCTAACTGTATCATTTCAATACATCCCATTCAATTCGTTCAGTTCAAAGCAATAAATATCAATAACTCTGGAAACCTTGCCTCGTTTATATTTGTCCATTATTAATAATATATTCCACTTATTCTTTATTATTGATTTCTACACAAAAATCTAATTTTCTAACAAGAATTGAACAGCACTTTCATTGAGAGATGCGATCTAGCAGAGCTTAATAATAAATACTAATCATATTTACTGACTATATTGTTTTTAAATGAGATAAAGTCAACATCTGTTAAGTAGTTTGACATTAGATATTATAGTTTTATTATTTTTAAAAAACCCCAAATACTGTGGGTGTACCAGACCCATGAATACCAGCTGAGTAACAAAAGTACAAATACCACACTTGCCTTTACACATACGTGAACTTTAATGACATCCCATTCTTAATACATCTTCACAGCTTCAACTCTTCTGGGAAGGCTGTCCACAAGGTTTAGGAGTGTGTTTATGGGAATTGTTGACCATTCTTCCAGGAGAGAATTTCTGAGGTCAGGCACTGATGTTGGAAAGAAGACCTGGCTCACTGGGTTGAGGTCAGGGCTCTGTGCAGGCCAGTCAAGTTCCTCAACACCAGACTCGCTCATCCATGTCCTTATGGACCTTGCATTGTGCACTGGTGCGCAGTCATGTTGGAACAGGAAGGGGCCATCCCCAAACTGTTCCTACAAAGTTAGGAGCATGAAATTGTCCAAAATGGCTTTGAATGCTACAATATTAGGACTTCCATTCACTGGAACCAAGGGGCCAAGCCCAACCCCTGAAACACAACCCCACACCATAATCCCCCCTCCACCAAACTTTACAGTTGGTACAATGCAGTCAGGCAAGTACTGTTCTCCTGGCAGCCACCAAACCCTCTAGACCTGCTCTAGACTCCAGTGGCGGTGTGCTTTACACCACTGCATCCGGCACTTTGCATTGCACTTGGTTATGTAAGGCTTGGATGCAGCTGCTCAGCCATAACCGTGGAGCATGGCTGACTAATTACTTCCACTTTGTTATAACACCACTAACAGCTGACCATGGAATATTTAGTAGCAAGGATATTTTATGAATGGACTTATTGCACAGGTGGCATCCTATCACGGTACCACGCTTGAATTCACTGAGCTCCTGAGAGCGACCCATTCTTTCACAAATGTTTGAAGAAGCAGCCTGCATGCCTAGGTGCTTGCTTTTATACACCTGTGGCTATGGAAGTGATTGGGATGCCTGAATTCAGTGATTTGGATTACAGTGTATTTATTGATAAGGATTTACTATATTCTAAATTGATTTTTATGATTATATTTACAACATTGTAAATGAATTTTGTTGACAGACGATGTTTCTAAGCACATCTTTCTCTGTCTTAGTGAATCTGGAAATGTAAACAGTACCGGCAGGTAATAGGCGAAGGGCGAGCATCTCCGCCTTGAAATTGGCTGGCAGATGTGCAGCCCTTCAGAAGATGACGCCCTAGGCGGTCGCCTGTGTCGCCTATAGGACTGAAACGAGGTCTTGGTTTGGTTCTCTTTTTCCCTAAGAAGTCTGTTTTCTCTAATGTATGTTACTATATTTGGGCAATAAAACGAGGACGAAGATCGCCCTGGTAGCGCACTTGGTATGATGACACACAGCACATCCCGCCTTTGGTCCTTAACGGCGGTATTTAGTGGTGTTTCACCGCGTGTTAAGTTACTTACGTCGATATAAAACCAGGTCCGTTCTCGCTTTGTCGAAGGTGACACATCGCCCATTACCGGTTGAAATGGAAACCGCAGGCATGTGACCTTTACGCGGCGTGCAAACGAGGCGTGTAATGATTATTTAAAGGTTGTAGCTCTCCGGCGAGTTGTCAGTAGCCTACGTATGATGCCACTAGTCTTACACGTGTTATGGCTCTCCTTTTCTAATATCCCCTAGCCAATAAATATGTACACACTCGATTATTATACGTTATTCTTTTTGCTTATTTTCTTTTACGTTCCTTTTTTAAAATAGAATTTATATAAGCCTACCTGTATATAACTACAAAACATAGTTACAACAGGCCTTAATTCTTACCAACCCGTCTTCTGGGGGGTTTAAAAATATATATAATGTTACAGGTGCCCTAAGCTTGTTTCCTTTTGAAACATTTAATTTTTCCCTCAGTCAAAATACCTTTTGACTATAGCGTGACCATTTCCGGGGAGAATTTTTATAAATTTACGGACGTGAGATCCCAAGAATGGAGGTCGGATCACTTAGGCGTGAATCACTAACTTAATGACGCCGCATTTCCAGTATCACATGATCCAGAACCCCCCCCCCCCCCATGTGTCACCAGCATTGCATCTTTGCTTTTCTTAAATTCGAGCTATCTCATTTGACTGTGGACAGTCCAAGGCATTGAATCTTCAGGTTAAAAGTGTTGTTGCGGTTTTCCACCGTGATAAGTTGCCGTCTTTAAGTGCTCAGTGAAACGCACGTCACCCAGGCAGAACACATTACACTCCCAGCGCCGTTTAATCACCTCTGCCCTGCGCAAACGCTTCTCCCTCCCTGAGTCGCCTGCCTTCTCCTAACCATCTTCTCCCGATCTACCAGATGTACATTTTCGTCTCAGCAACTAACGACAGTTCATAATAACGATAGAGTCATTCTTCTTCATTATTATTATTATTATTATTATTATTATTATTGCTGTTGTTGTTAGATGATACGATGCGTAGAATTGCTGCCCCACGTTTCCGGCGTTGCAATCTGCCCTGTACGTATGTAGTTCGCATTTAGGCTACATTTATAGTATTTGCCGCATAATTTCGTCCGAAAACGCGTATACACGTGAGAAAAGCCTGGGGTCAGAGAGCAGTTTGGGTTGAGTTCATCGCGCCACAGGATTTGAAGCCCTGACCTTGAACGCCGGACTGCTGAGCTACACACTGTCCAGTTAGTATGGGTACTCTGCTTAGGCTAATTGGTGTTTTGAAATTAGCTGTTTCATTGTGTTATGTATGTGTCCTACCTACTTTATGGACTGGCATCCCATCCAGGGTGTTCCCTACCTTGTACGTGTGCTATCGATCGTGTCCGGGATAGGTGATTTGAAGATGTATTATTATTATTATTATTATTATTAATAAATAATAATAATAATAATTATTATTATTATTATTATTGTTGTTGTTGTTGTTGTTACGCCAGAGCCTTTCGGTTAGCTACATGACAAGAGTTTGCCTTATGAGTTTACCTAAAGCATTGAGTAATTTTAACAAAACATATAACTACGGGTTGTGCGGTTTCCGGAAACATTCTGCCTCAGAAACGGTTCTGTATCCCAGATGGTATGAAACAGCAAATAATTCCCTCGAAAAATTTAGTTAATGATGTGGAATTTAGAGAGAACTGGACTTCCATATATGGATGTAAGTGGAGTGCTTCAGACGAGTTTTTTTTCTTCTTCCCCTTTTCCCCTGTTCAGAATTCATTACCAGATTCTGTGGCACATGTGATCCTATTCAATTCGCTCACCACTTGATTCGTACTATTAAGCAGTATGAAAGCACTCCGAGCGTGGATTTCCTTATGTAACTGCAGCCAGCGGTACTGCTTGCCAAGGAGAAATACAATGCGATTCTTTAAAGATCAATCTTCTGGGGCATTTTCGTTTTACTCATGCCAACCAGAAATATTAAGACCAATAATGTCGGTTCAAAGGCGGGACTTCCTTAATCCTAAGGGCCAGTGTAGTTTCCTCGTTTGGTTTGTATCTGAAGTGTAATTAGATCGCTGAGATTCGGCGAGTTTCTGGATGTCTGCGTCCCTTTCGCGTGGTTTGTTTTCATGAACCGTAAGCGCGTTGTGACGCATTGAATAGCTTCCCCCCCCCCCAGCTTCTCTCCGCTACTGTCGACTGGGATCGGCGCCGGAGCTTCTACCCTGGACGGAGATCCTAAAGGAGAGGTTCCGATTACATTTCCAGCGCTATAATTAGGGAGAACTCGACGCTGACGCAAGATGGCTAATGTTGGATCCTCACCGTGTATCAGCGGGAATTAGAGTCTGACTTAGTGGCGGCTCTTTGGGGCATCTGCGTTTGTCGATGGAAGTGTGTATTTTTGCGCGTTTTCATCATTTCGCATTGTAGCCTTGCTGCTTTCGTATAAAAGGAACGGCTCTGGAGATGCAGCTGTACAGCAGTGCATTGATTCATTACCCTGGCTCTTCCTGCAAACTTTCGATCCCCATTTCAAGTGTCACCGATCAGGTACCTACGAGCACGGTCACCAGCGTCTCTGTGATCACCAGGACTGACGGCCGAGGTGGCATCAGGCGTACGGAAGATCAAACAGGAGGGAGTGTATCTCTTGAGAACATGCCCGAGCTTTCCTGCTACGAAGCAGTACCCAGCAAACCAGCCCACTACACTTCAACTGCTGAGATCCTCGTAACTCGCCCCAATGGAGTTGAGCGCTCCGTCCCTGTCCACGTTATTGTGGGGCCGATGAACAAACTTTCGTCTTCCGCCCAATTCCATCGCGCCCAGCCGACGCTTGTCGACATAAAGGGCCCGTATGACCCGGACAGCCAGCTGATCGAGAACTTCATGGATGAGATGGAGGGCGGGGTGGACGCGCTGGACGAGTACCGCAAAGTGCTGGAGAACAACCTAATTAACATGGACAAGACGTCGGCTGCCATGCCGTGCAGAAACGGTGCCGGTGTGGGCACATTGGGCAGCGAAAGCGGAGAAAGGACACCCCCTGGGATAGGAGTCACTCAAGATAGTCTCGAAAACTTGGGACGTAGACTGGACCCTCGGGCATCAGAATTTTCCGACCTTCTGGATCCCAGAAGGAGTACGAGAACCGTCCAGATCACACGGCCAATCAGGGAGGAGGACGCGGCGTCCACGGCAGCGCCTCTCGGGGAAGGCAAGCTCGAAACGAGCGATCGGGTAACGCACTACCTCTCCGAAGTGGATCGTCAGAACCAGTACCTTAAAGACAGAGAGAAATATCGGTTCCACATAATCCCTGATGGCAACTGCCTGTACAGGGCGGTCTGCAAAGCAGTTTTTGGCAACCAGTCCATGCACAGGGAGCTGCGGGAGGAGACTATGCACCACATAGCCGATCACCTGGAGGCGTTTAACCCCATAATCGAAGGAGACATTGGGGAGTTTCTGATAAATGCCGCGCAGGACGGGGTCTGGGCTGGATACCCAGAGCTGCTGGCCATGAGTCAGATGCTGCATGTCAACATACACCTGACCACGGGGGGCAGTTTAGAAAGTCCCACGGTGTCCACCATGCTGCACTACCTTGGCGAAGAAGACTCTTCCAAGCCCACCATTTGGCTGAGCTGGCTGAGTAATGGTCACTACGACGCGCTGTTTGACAGATGTTTGCCTAACCCGGAGTACGAGAGCTGGTGCCGACAGACTCATGTCCAGAGGAGACGGGATGAGGAACTTGCCAAGTCAATGGCAGCCTCTTTGTCCAGGATGTACATTGAACAAAATGGTTCCTGCTGAAGTAATATGATTACGACCTGGATGCGCTGTATTGCATCGCCTTAATTTATTTTCTTAGCTGAATTTCAGTTTGTCTTTCATTTTATGCTACGCCGCAACAGGTTCCGCTCCGACTGTAAGTTTACTGCTGTATTTGTTGTTTTAATGAGAGGAGTAACCCATTTGTATGATTAAGTGAACCATGAGTTTTCTTCCAGGCTGTTACTGGAGTTTTATTTCTGTTGCTACTGTCTGCCGTGGTTGACAGTTTGAAATATCCGTTTAAAACCTTTATTTATCATATCCATCAAATCTTTATTTGGTCTGATTTCTGTCCTTACAAAAAATTGTTGAAGCACTTAAAATTCGGAGTCAAACCGAATTGTCACAGATTAACAATTTTGCTTATATTTATGACTTTAAAACCAGTGTAAGGTTTTGTATTAAGTACCTGTAATACGTATTTTTCCAAGTTGTTTGGTAGATGAACTTTTATAACGAAGATAGCTGAAATGTGTTTTTTTAACTGGGGACTTGGATTATCTCTGAGTATTAACGGTAATTTTAATGTAATATAGGTCTAATGCGATGAAATTTCCGTAATTTCCCAATTAATCTTGATCATTTATATCCGTGTGTTTACGTATTGCGATTGTAGGAGGGAGAATTTTATTAACCGCCATAACTTCTACGTTAACATGTTCGTTTACAGTTCTGGATTTCCTGTTGTACCTTCTTGTCATGTTGATGATTAATAAAAAGCAATATTATACACTTGGATGAAATAAAAATTATATTTTTACTGTATTTTGGTGCAGTGCAAATTATTTTTAAATGCGGGGAATAAGACGCAATGTGGCGTAAAGAGTAAAGTTAAATTATGCTATTTGAGTAACCGCACCCACCACAGACCCACAGACTTTTTTAATGAATGTCTTCTGCATTACTCGTATTTATATATTCAAATGCTACATTGTTTTTAAAACTAATAAACCATTAAGCTTTAAGAAAAAAATAGGAACCTGAGACAAAGCTTACTGCCATATGTAAAACACATAGGCCTACACTGATCAGACCTGCAGGTAAAAAGAACGGTAACTGTTTTAATTTTATGTTTTGTTGGTTTGGAATGAGTTGATTGATTGATTGATAGGCCTACTAATGCCCGTCCCATGTTTTAGTCGGCTGGTTTTACCGCTACTTTAAATCCGAGTTTCAAGACTCCGCCTAGTGGTCATATTGTGTAAGCAGAACAACACAGAAAAGATATCCGTGTAGTAACTACGGTGGCCCAGAAGGAAAAATCAGAATAACGTTAAAAACTAAATAAAAAGCCAATTCAAAAAATACAATTATATTTCTGAAAAAATGTAACCAAATGAAAACCATATACATGTATAACAATATTATATAATTAATATAATATAATAATTACATCACACAAAAGGCAATGAACAAGCTTTACAGTAGGCTATACCAGTGTTTCCCAACCCAGTCCTCTGGGACTCCCAGACAGTCCACATTTTTGCTCCCTCCCAGCTCCCAGACTGTGTGGACGTAGACGTTATTCATAATGACAGTACAAACGATACAGAGAGCAAAACACAGAGTTACATGCGAGTACTTGATTGATTCACACGCAGCTGATTATTCCTCAAAAGAGGAATAAATTGGTAAATTTCTGTAGGAAGTGATGAATTTGTTGAAATGATTGCACAAGTACGAAAACAAGACATCACATAGTTCATCTGGTTTATAGTTAAAATCCCCAAATATAATCATTTTCCCTCCCAGCTCCCAAACTGTCTGGACAAAGACGTTATTCATAATGACAGAATATATAGCTAATAACCATATAACCAATTTAACCAGTTTCATATAACCAATTCTGTTGTTCCGATTTTTTATTTTATCAACTCCTGGCCGCCGAGGAAGTCCAATTAACATATACGCCGCTCAGATTCTGCGTGCAGTAAGATTCCCATGTTTAGCTGGAGTGATTTTACCGCTGCTTTAAATATTCCGTATTCGGGGGCCCCTATAAAGGGCTGGGGCCCCTTAATCTGCCAAAGCGTCCATGCACCAGCGACGTCCCTGTGCAAACGTAGGCTATAATAAATGCATGACAATAATGCCCGCAGTTCCTCTAACTTACCTCAGCAGTTTTACTATGCGAGAAGCGATGAATAGACGCGCTGATGCCATTGTTCATGGCACCACGAAGCCGATTAACTATGTGCGCGACCCATTCACCCAGCGCCAAAAAAGCGCAACGAAATGTCCTTTACATGGACACTAAACCGGCTCCAGGGATTCTGAACAAAGTAACATATGCCCGCCGGATTGGGAAGCGGCGCACACTCATAAATTACACCAGTAACGTTTCTAGTTGATGAACGAGGGACGCATCCTTTGGGGAGCATTCATCTATTGTTCGGGTTATAGTAGCGGGGAAGCTGGATCTTATTCCAGACAGCCTATGGCACAGATCACGGGTACACTCTGGACGGGATGCCACTCCATTGCAGGGCACATATATATTATATGCATAATGATAAACAACATGTATAAAATATTTCGTAAACGTCTTGGGTATTTTATCTCATGTTTAAGTGAACCAAATACAGAGAGAATCCAGAAAGAATACCGAACTCACTGTCAACTCTACTCCGGTCACACGCATTCATATATTATGGGCACTTTTAAGACACCAGCAAGCTTAACTGCACGTTTGTGGCCTACGACAGACAACTCGAGAACACGGAAAAACTCTGCAAAACATGCAAGGGCGTGCTAACTCCAAAGCAGAACTGAAATCAAAAAGAGAATGCGAAAATGTATTACTCACCTCAGCGAAACATTTGTTGTGACCGACAGTGTGATTTGCAAAGATAAAAAAATTAACGATTAAACGCATAAATGATTTTGGTATTTACATATTTACGTTTCATTTACTGTATTTGCGCGTAGAGGTGCCGAACAGATCAGCGTCCTCTCTAGGTGGCGCCAGAGATACACTTTCACGGCTCGTTTACAGTAAACTCATTTGATGAAGTGATTTTTTTAAACCACTGATAAATGGAGGGGCACAAACAAGTTTATGATATCTGTGTTGCAGAAATAACTTGCAGCCGTCAATCGTGTTGTTTTTATATAGAGATCGAGGTTAAGGAATGCCGTGGCAGGTGGATGACAGAATAAAGGTCATATAGATAAAGTTATTCTGGAGCTTAAGGTGTTTCATTTCATGTCATCCTGTCTGGTCGCGCTGTCATGGTGAATGGTGTCTTGATATCAACAGCACGTTCACAACGTGGTCTTTCGGCTGTCAATGACGCGGTTAAGAATAATCCGTTTCCCCTACGATCTTGTTAATTAAGCACGGCTATGGAGACCATGGATCGCCTCGTTCCCAGTTGTTGACCAATTCGTCATTAAATTGCTGTTTACAAACAGATCCTCCAGCTGATCTTTAATTGGAAACGAGCTTGGTATTTCTCATGTGAAATCATTAAGTATTAAAGTACTTATATTGTCAGTTTGAGGTTCCGATTGGGAACCCCTATACAGACATTAATTCTGTGTTCATTTCAAGAAGGAAGGTTTTATACAGGCTTCGGAGAATCATGGTAAGACCTATAATGACCACTGGCAAAATTACTGACCTGAACAGGACACGCCATCTGAAGTTTATGCTGTCATCTAATTTTTAAATGTAAATTTATCATGTCAGTGGGTAGCACAGTTCTAGGGTTGGCGCTAATTTTTAACGTGTTTAAGTTTATCGCCTGTGTTTTTCGAAAAAGCCGCCGTCTTCTGACAGCAGCCCGCGGTCGATCACCGAGTACTTACACTAGAACAGGAATCAAAGTCTTACTCCAGCCCATATCACATTCGTCTTTTTTTCCTATAATTGGGTCTTTAATTGGGTTAAAACCCTTTCTTTCTTGTCAGGAATGGAGACAATTCTCAACGCTCCTCAAGCTTAAGATTTCAAATGCGTCCACGTAGGCTACTCATACACGGGGGACACCAAGACCTTCTCATGGTATATCGCCTTGTAAACAGACTATTAATACACAATTAATTGCCACCTGAAATACTTTTTTGGAATGTTATGCCAATTGCACATTTCACGGAAAATGCACCGCGAATCTGTCTTCAAAAGAGCAGATATTTCTACCCTGGCTTGAAAATAATATGTCGACCGGATCTGATGTCTAAGTTCCACCTGGGGATATTTCTTTTTTTGGATCCATTTACGAAATCTGCAGCTTCACCACGTCCTGTAGTATCAAAGCGATTGCACACCCCCCGGATCTCAAAACCGGTCATGTAGCTAAAATTAGCACGCCGTTTTCCCACATAAATATAACTGCTGGAAGAGAGATTAGCTGCTTCAGATCCGGAGCACGCCATCTCAGTCACCATGTGAAAGGGCTCAATCAACACTCCAGCGGCTGAGTCGGATTATGGGGAATTCTTAAACTCACAGCGCTAATGTAGGAGAAAATCAACTGCATACTGTGTATATTTTGTCATTTATCCTGAAAATCGCGCACATTAAAACCGGAGATGTTTAAAGCATGTCTACAGTTACTTTTTATGATGAATAGGAAAAAGGTTTATTGCTCAGTTGTACAGCTGACGTGCATCAGGCACAGCGGCGAGTGGGCCGGGGAGGGGTGTGTGTGTGTGTGTGTGGGTTCTGGCTTGTCAGGGATCTGGAGGAATTTGATCCAGCTGCGTCTCGTAGGTAGGAGACTTCGCAGGAAGGACCATGCATACAGCTTCATCACTCTCCCTCTTCCTCACTCACCTTAAGTTACACCGGTAACTTAGTGCTTATCGTCAATATTTTGTGAATTTGGAAATCACCTCGTAAGAGAGGCAAGGGCGAAGAGATTCATCGCGGTAACTTGTTTTATTTTCCCAAATCAGTTTCATGTATACGCCTTCCAGAAGGGGAACGGGCTTGGCTCAGCTATTCATTAAAGCGTGCAGAATCATATATATATATATATTATTATTATTATTATTATTATAGTAACATCGCCCCCCCTCGCAGAAGCAGCAGTTTAATATGGTGACGTAATCCCTGCAGTCATGTGAAGTTTTTTTTTCCCTCTCCTCTTGACACAAACCATCTCCCTCCACAGTGGCACTCTCTCTTCTCCCGAAAATGATCACGGTCGCATCCCCGTCCCCCCCCATCACACGGTCAGGTGAGCTGGGAGATGCCGTATCCATAGTATAGGCGATCCCCCCTCTCCAATGCAGCAGGAGACTCTCCGCCGCATCCAGGCGATCGGGAATAAGGGACCGGGGGGAAGAGAGGAGTGGAGGTAAGCATTGAGAGTAAGGGGGGTGGCGGTAGGAGTGAGCCGGACGTGAAGGGAAACGCCGCTGTGATCTTTCAACACTTCGGGAGAACTGCGTGCCAGGGACCGCTGCTCATCCCCGCCGGGGAAGGCGCTCAAAATGTCTGGACACCGAGTGCAGTTCGCCGACCTGCCGCCCCTGAATGACCGGAAAGCCTGCCCGATAATAAACAGTAAGAAGTTTAATATTTTTTTGTGGGGGGCGGGGAGTGTGTTTGTGGTGTTAGATGGAAAGTGCGTCCAACCTGACCTTGCGGGAATGTTGTTCTTATGGGCACTTACGTTTGCTCTTGGAATATTGCTGATGCCGACGTTTTATATATAAGTGAAAAATTATAGCGAGGTTATTTAAATTTATATGTGGTGCAATGAAATTAACCCTTTGAGTTCTGAGCCGGTTAGACAGTGTACTTTTCTAAATAATCTCATCATCTTGTGATCGTTTTGGTGCTGGGGAAATTAGCCTTTTGGACGTTTAATTACCACCTGCTTTTATCTGTCTCCGATCTGTCAATCGTTATTCTCAAACCTGTTGAATTTTTGAAAACTGAACTGTACTTTTTGTCATCTGTGGACGCTTAGATATATATTTCTTTTTCGTGTGGTTCACTGGAGAGGGAAAATGTTTGATATCCCGGTTTGACTTTTTGTTGTTGCTGGAACAAACTTAATGGGATTGCAGTATGACATTTATGGGGGTGACGTGGACTGATTGCGTTGAATTAAGACAAAATTATCTGGATTTGTGTTTCGGGTCACGTTTCATCCGAGGTAGTCAAGGATCCCCCAGTAGCTTGGATCTTGGGGGTCAGAGTTGGAGGAGACGCTTTTGCACGCTGCGTAGAGAGGCGCTCCTCCGCCAGGTAGCGAGCCGCGGGGACGCGAAGTCGGCTTCATTTACACCTGCGTCTATTTCTGACCGCAGCCTCGGTGCTTTTCGTACTGTTAATGATACTTCTAACGGCACCATGTCGAGATGCCCTGCATTTCAGTTGCAGGGATACAAGTAGCTGGTCTTTTAGCGTGACTTCCCACCCCCATCGCCTAGTTGTATACCTCAGTGTCTGTTCCAGGATATTAGGAGCTTGTACCGCTTCCAGGTAGCCACTGCTCGTGAAAACCGTGACCGTTTGTTCACAGGCGCAGATTACACACATCACCTCTGACATAGCGGCTGATCTGTGGTTCGCTGGGCTATAGGTTATGTGTTATTTACTACTGACGTTCAAACACACACACACACACACACACACACACACACACGGGTTTGTAATTATATTTCTGTGGGGACTCTCCATTCATTTATATGGGGACAACTCTAATCACAACATGACCTTAACCCCTACCCAGCCCTGACCTTAACCATAAGAAACCAAACAAAATACGAGACTTTGGGCATTTTTTTACTTTCTTTATTGCATTCACTGATCTTCGTGGGGACATGAAAAATTGTCCCCGCAATGTCAAAATTACACGTTTATATCACATTAGGGGGGACATTTGGTCCCCACAATATAATATTAACATAATCCATGCACGCACACACACCGACACCGACTCGCCACACATTGTAGTGTTTACGTTTTGAAGGTCGCAGTCAGAAATGTGACATGGACACTTAGTGTTTAACTGCTGCCTGACCCGTTGCGCTGGATGTCTGTGTCTCCCTCACTTACATCCAGAGGAGCTGCAGAGCAGGATGCCAAACTTCTCTTCTTCCTGCACACAGAAAGCTGGCTGTTGGCTCTTTTTTTTTTTCTTGGAGACGGTCGGGGGAGTAATTTATAACGGAGTAATTAAACACTTATAGGCTGCAAGTCAGCTGCGGCAGAAGCCACTGGCGCGCCCTGACTCCGCGCTCAGGGCTGACGGCACCTCGCCCATCGGGCTGCTCTGTCCGCCGCTATCTAACCACATCGCTTCCGCTCGCAGAACTCAAACGTGCCACAAATGCGGTATTGCGGTGAGCGCGTG
This sequence comes from Mormyrops attenuatus, assembly GCA_026777985.1. Classification (NCBI taxonomy): domain Eukaryota; kingdom Metazoa; phylum Chordata; class Actinopteri; order Osteoglossiformes; family Mormyridae; genus Mormyrops; species Mormyrops attenuatus. Next base: position 16,559,090 of record JAODKC010000082.1, read on the forward strand.
CCGGGATTTCCTCCGAGCTGTTCTCCTGTTTTCAAGGTGCGCGTTTTTTATGACCCTCTGACTAGGTGTACGACCATACGCTAGCACCCGCCACAGATGGGATGCGCTCATCTGGAGTGTTGGGAAACAGTGGGGTCATTGCAACGGTTTGGGGGTTACGAGTCGATCGTAAAGACGTGTTGGAATGTTTTTTTTTTTTTTGTGGAAAGTCGTAAGCTGCGGTTTGCGTGTCTTCCCTGTTTGCTAGGTTTGCGGGATGAATTACTGCATTCATCATACTCTCCGTTCAAACTGCCCTTTCAAACTAAACCCACTCATAACCGGCTCACTTGTCGTACAACCCCCACAGTGCTTGGGACTTGAACCTATGTCCTTTCTGTTTATCTGCGGAATCTCTCATCAAGTGTAACTCCATAACACTTAAACATGTGATGAATTACAAGAGTCTGCCATGAGATAGGACTGTCACCTACAGCCTGATAGTCAGAACGTCCATGTTTTCCTCTTGATGCACCGTATTACCTGCTGTTCTTCCTCGGGGCACTACCGACCTTAATCCGGTCCATGCTTCCACAGCAAAGTGGATCTCATCTGTTTGGGGGCCAGTGTCTGCCTTTGAGGGGTGCACCATGAGCTGAAGAATCTGCATCGCTTAATGGACCTGTTAGTGCACTGATCAAGGCCCAGTTGAGAATTTAGGGTGAACTAACAGCAGCTGGCGGGTTCTTTGTGTTAAGTGGGCCGTAAATGCATTTAATTCACTGAAGTAAAACACGGCTTGACTTTAGGGATGGCAGTCGGTAACACTGTAGTGATACCTGGGCTGCTGTCTGGGGTCTTTGGCCAGTGAGGGATGCAGCCAGGATCTCTGCCCTTACATGAGAAGTGGGTTCGAGTCCCGTTGTGACCTGAAAATGTTGCAGTGTCATAGAGAGAACCTGAGCAATGGCCAAAATATTGGGTGTGGGATGAACAGTGGAGTTCGGAGCACAGAGGGAGATTTCACTTGTGTTTTGGACTGTTTTTGGGTTGGCATGTGGCTCTGTGGGTTCGGACGCTGTGCCTGTGATTGGAAGGTCACCCGCTTGAATTCCAGAGTCGGCAGAATGATCTCACCACTGGGCCCCTGGGCAGGGCCCTTAACCCCCAGGTTCTCCAGGGACCGCCTGACCCTACTTCCTCAGAAGTGTATCTTGCTTTGGATCAAAGTATCTGTTAAATAATATTTTAAGATTGCAGCCCTGTGTTTTGTATGTCCTGTTCTTTCAGGGTTGTTACCCCAAAACCAAAGGCTTTGCAATTTCATCTTCTCAAAATGTTGGGTTTTTTTTTTTCTTCCCGTTGTCCGCCAGTGTGCGGGAGGGTGCTTGGGGTTGAATCCTCAGTCAGTGGGTGCCCTCTACTGGACAGAGTTGGACAGCGGTGCTGGTTGAATGGGTGAAAGTCCACTATTGTCCCTGAAGGGTAAATGTGCGGCAGTATGAGGTGATAAGCGGGATGTTGGCGAGTGTGTGTGTGTGTGTGTGTGTGTGTGTGTGGGGGGGGGGGGGTTGTGTATTTTTTTGAAGGGGCTGCCCAAATTCTCGTGCCAGAAGGTTGACCTGCTGAACATCTTGCTGTCAGCGCCCTTATTAACGCAGCACTTGGCACTCAACGTAACCCCATACAGGGGACCCGGCAGACTGGGGTGGTGGGGTGAAGGTGACAGCAAATGCTCCACCTGGGTGACTGCCGGACCTGCTGTTGCCTCATACCTCAAGGGTTGTGGGTTTGAATGCTAGCACTGAGCTTATGAGTGCCACCCCATTCAGGGCGGCTCTTGTTCCCTGTGTCTCCTGGCATGGGCTCCAGGCTCACCTGGTTAGATAAACATTTATGGAATGGATGAATGAGTGCCACCTTACATAAGAAATTTACAAATGAGAGGAGGCCATTCGGCCCATCAAGCTCGTTTGGGGAGAACCTAACTAGTAACTAATAGCTCAGAGTTGTTAAAATCTTATCTAGCTCTGATTTTAAAGGAACCCAGGGTTTTAGCTTGCGCTACACTAGCAGGAAGACTATTCCATACTCCAACTACACGCTGTGTGAAGAAGTGCTTCCTCAAGTTCATTTTAAAATGTTCTCCCACTAATTTCCATTTATGGCCACAGGTTCTAGTATTTAAACTAATATTAAAGTAGCCATTTGGCTGAACAGCATCCCGCCCTGTTAGAATCTTATATACCTGGATCATGTCCCCCCCTTAGTCTCCTTTGCTCGAGGCTAAACAGATTCAAAATGATGGGTTTTGTTCGGGAAGTTGAGTGGCATCAAAGTAAACTGTCAGTCATTGGTGTCTAGGTGGCATCGCGGGGGGGGGGTAAAGGTCGGCTGAGTTTGTGTTAGGGTGAGGAAGCAGCCCGACTGTCAGGCAGTCTGCACTGACCAGGCACGAGCTGGGGGGGGGGGGGGTCCAAAAATAACTGAGTGCCACTGTTTCTACGTCGCCGTTCGAGATGACATCCTGTCTGGGAGTCGGATGTGGTTTCCAGGGGAGACGGCAGGAAGGTTTAGGCACATGAAAGGCCGAGGCGTGGAGCTGGGTTTTTGGGGGCGGGGCATCTGCATGCCCTGGAGGGGGGGTTCAACTTGCTGTAGAAGCGGTTTGGCGGGTCTTTGTCTAACTCCGTTATGAGCTGTGTTAACTGGGTAAGTTCTATCTTAAGGCATTAGAGGATGTTCTGAAGACAAACAATAATGTGAGTTCTGGGGGTCAATTTCATTCCTTTGGATAGCGAGCATCTCATACAAAGTCACTGGGGATGTAGCGCTGCTGTGTTCAATCTGTCCAGCTGGATGTCACGTTTCCTGTGAGGATGCCCCCGACCGGAACGGTGAGCGGAACTGTGTGATGTGCACATTTATCCATGGGGCCCCATTTTGTTTTATGGTACCTGTTCTTAGACTAATTAAAATAGGACGGGGGCGCATGATTATTTCAGGTATTAAGGGAAAACTAACTTTGATGCATAACTTTGATACCTGCGTCACCTGCCCCAGCCACCCCCCCAGCGAATTAATAACCTCAGTGCTTATTTCTCTCCATCTTGCACCCCTGTCTGGTACCCT
>JAODKC010000082.1:16568945-16579186 GCA_026777985.1 Mormyrops attenuatus
CCCCCCCCCCCCCCCCCCCCCCCCCCCCCCCCCCCCCCCCCCCCCCCCCCCCCCCCCCCCCCCCCCCCCCCAGGTAGGGCTTACATTGTGGGACCAAATATCCCCCTTATTTTTATGTTATTAGGACCATTTTTTCAGTCCCCACAAGGGGAAACTCAGTTTTTTTTTAATCTGTGAATGCTATCAAAAAACTAGGGATGCCAAAACTCTCGTATTAGGGCTGGGTAGGGGTTAAGGTCATCATGTTGGTATTAGAGTTTTCTCCATAGAAATGAATGGAGGGTCCCCACTAAGATATAATTACAAACCTGTATGTGTGTGTGTGTGTGTGTGTGTGTGTGTGTGTGTGTGTGTGTGGTTTGCATGTTCTCCTTGCATCTGTGTGGGCTTCTTCCAGCCTCTCTGGTTTCCTACCACACTCTAAAGACTGCGGTCAGTGGTGATGTTCACCACCATTCAAAGCACGCATTTGCAAGGGGGTCCTGTGGTCTGGCCCCCTATTGGCCACAAAGCTGTTTGTTTATTTTTATTATTATTTTATTTAAATCTGAGGGGGGTCCCAGAAAGGGCAACCCCCACCCCCCCCCCACTGAGGTTAGGTGAATGGGTATCTCTAAGCTGTGTGAGTCACCAGCAATGTCCTGTGCCCTCTTGTTCCCTGTACTTCCTGGAATAAACTCCAGGCTCACCATGACATTATACTTGATAAGTGGTTATGGAAGATGGCCTAGTCATCTGTATCTGGTAGCTCTCAGAACTGTAGAACTCTAGGCTGAACGTTCTGGAACGTTTCTGGAGCAGCTGAAACATCCTGTTAGAAATAATTAAGGCGGAAAGAAGAAAACTCTGATCCCTTTCTGCTCTATACGCGCGAATATTTATTTCGATGGATGGCGAACCCCGGCAGCATTCCGGATACTCGCTAGGTGGGCCAGAGTCTGGGAGGATGCCGCCCAAGGTCATGGCAGGCAGATGCGTATCCTGCTGTAATCGGTTCCTTGTGTCGGGATCCGCCTGTGTGGTTCGTCTTCATCCCGTGCAGCGTCCTAGAGGCCAGGCCAGAGGCGCTTGGGTCCGGTAACCAATATTTTACGGCCTCTTCGGCTCATCACAGCAAATGTTATTATTCCATCCTGAATCGTGCCAAGGATGTTTAGCAAACTGTGACCGCAAACTTGATGGAGATCTTTGGGTCAGAATTCCCAGGATAATTCTCTCTGTATCGTGATTATCTGTATGTCTCTCTCTTATTCTCCCCCCCCCCCCCACCTTCACCCTGGCTGAAATCCCTGGTGTTCTGGAGCGAGTAATATTTCTCTACATTTTATTTTTCCCTGACACTGAAGGTGGGGGCCACAGTCCAGTCAAAATCAAACAAATAACCCATAATTTATTTGTATGTCATTGTTGGTGTCGATTACCCTGCATGGATTTCTAAACAAGCATAAGAGAGCATTCACATGTGCACTGACCCAGACCCGGACAAGCTGTCCCCTGTTCTGACTGGATTGCAAACTAAAGCACATGCAGTAATGACTAGTAACTTCAAGCAGTGACGGAAGGGTCCAAAGCATCGGAAGATCGTTCAGGTCGGACAAAGGGTAGAGGAGTAACATCGGAGAACTGGAGGACTGACTGTCACCGGTGGCCAGGGCACTAAAAAGTCAGACGGAACTACATAGTCCTGTAACAGGATGGAGATTAAGTGTAGGTCTAACGGGTCAGGAGATGTCGGACGGAATGTAGAATCCAGGGGTCGAACCTAGGACCTTCTTGCTGTGAGCGCGAACCACTGGACCACCGTACCGCCCCGATGTAAGAAATGACCACTAGAAATCAAAAGTATAAAACTGAAACACAATCCTCAGGAATAGCTTTACACTCTAACCATTTTGAAGGACTTTATGGAAAACATGGCACAGAAATGATGAACTCAGATGAAGGGAAATGTGACAATTCATTGAAGGTTTTATGAAAGATATAGACATTTCAGCTGAATTAGCCAAGGTGGGTCTTATATATGGACAGTACATATATGGACAGTAGCGCCCCTGTTTGACCGATTGACATGAAAGTTGGAGGGTTTGTCTGTGGTCCAGTCCTACATTAGTTGGTCAAATTTGGTGATGAGTGGCTGAAGCATTCCCAAGATATAGCTGTCTGATTGAAATGGGCGTGGCACCCGTACGGTCTGGGTGTGGCTGGTGGTTATACCGTACCAAACATTTTTAATTTTTTTATAACTATTTATAAGGACTGTCTCTTGATTTTGAATGATACCAGATTGATGTAGGTTGGGTGAAAATCCTAGGACTTGCAAAAAACCCTGTTTTCGGACTTATATGAAATAGGCAACAACGGAAAGATGGAGAACCAAGTCCTATATGTTGTTTGATTTGGCACAACTTATTGAGTTAGCCTGGTAATAAATTTCACCTCTGTGCTTGACAGTTCTGGAGAAATAGGCCTTCTGGCAGACTGAGGTGTCCTTAGCGGGCTGGGCTGAGGGTCGGAGGACAAATATACCATCCAGATTTGGTTTGGATTGGTCATTGTTAAGCCTGTCAAATAGCTGCTTGATTTTGATTGGCTGATGGCGGCCAAAGTTTTATGACTGCCATTGTACGTGTCTGACCTCAGGCTTGGTCCTAGTACATATCTGCCAAATTTCACTTGGATTGGCCAAGGCAGTCAGGAGATATTGGCAGTTTTCAGTTGTAGCGCCCCCTATTGACAAAATGCGGCTCGCCTTGGACCATGTCCCCAGAATTGTGTAGGGAGGTAGGATTCCAAATTTGGTTAAGGTAGGCCAAGGCACGGGCAAGTTATAGCAGTCAGACTAAAACGGGCCAAATTTGGGCAGGGTTTGGGCGTGGCTAGTGGCCGTACGATAGACAAATGTCAGACATTTTTTATTAACTATTGATCAGCTCAGAGGCCTGATTGTTTTGACACCTCATTTGTCTGATTTGGTCGGACAAGGTAGGACTTTTAAGGCAGAAGTAGGATTTGCAAATTATGCAAATTAGCAAAAAATCTAAGTAGGCAGACCTTAATAGTCCAAATGGCAAGTTGGTAGGGCAAGGCTGTCTGTATCTGCAGAAAAAAAATTTCGACTGTAGGACTAACAGGACAGGAGATATCAACTGACTAGCATGGGTCGGATGGTCTGAGCAGTGGATTGGAGTAGCCATCTTCCTGCCAAATTTGGTCAACCTAGTTCTTACGGTTTAGGCTGAGCATTCAGTTTTAGGCAAGAATAATAATAATAATAATAATAATAATAATAAAAAATACAATAAGGGTCCATTGCACTTTGTGCTTTGGACGCTTAATTAACAGTAACTTAGGATTCCTATTCTTTACGTGACTTTGCACCAATTGAACGGATTATGCATTATTTTAAGGGCATTTTACAGCTCGTTGCCTCTCTCTGTCCACTGCAAGCACTGCACAGGGGAAGTTCTCCTGATGTGGTACTGGCTCCCTTCTAGCTAAGACTGACCCAAAAAGGAAGTGAACAGAGACCCCGGAGTGTTATCATTTAGCTCCACCATAAAGACTGTATATTGTGCAATGATGGCGACACTCTTGTTAATGGAGACCCCTGGCAATTTTGGTGTTCTGGAATAAAGAAGGCTCTCAGGATTGTCTGAATGGTACAGAAGGTGCAAATGGGTCCAGAGCTTTTATAAAGCTATATATTGAACGTCAGTAGATTCTCTGTTTTAATCAAAGTTAACGGTGAATAATTAAAGTAATGGCTCCTTTAAGGCGTAGGGGGAAGGGGGGTCGGTTGGATTTGCGGTGAAGCTCATCCATCAGCAAGGCACAAGGCGCGGCTTCCCAGATAAATGGCGTAACGCGGTTCTCTGCATGCGCCAGGCAGACGCCTTTGGGACAAGGACCGCGGATTGAGCGTATTAATATTACAACTGGGGCGGCAATCTCTGAAAAACCCACAGAATAATCAAAGATCTTGTTTAGACTTCAAATTTCAAATTTCAAAAGCATGTATTACATGGGTGCATTTACTATTCCTAAACGGAAATGCATTTGCCACATCCCTCAAGTAATTAAATATTAAAATAAGTTTGTTTTACTTCATCAATATCTGAGACGAGTTGAGAAATACAGTAAAAACCAGGACTGAACTAGTCGGCAAAGGCACAGGGTGGGCTAAATGAGATGGCCAATCAGTATGCCAGGACTACAATAATGAACAGCAAAATAACCAATCAGTACATTTTAGTCTACAAAATGATCAATCACAATGAAAGGTAATTGAATTGCTTACCTGACTCTCAGCCAACCCTAACTCTGGATGTTCCACTTTTCATTTTATAGATGATATTATGTAGATGTATAGCTTAGGCGCCATCTTTGAGCTGCTCCGAGATTATTGTTGCCCCAATATCAGCTATTTAGCTGCTTTTGTCTTACGATGTCCTCTGAGATATTATTCTAATATCACTGTAAAGAACGGAGTCTCCTCCGTTACTCGCTGACCATGCCATCCCAAGCACAGCGCTGCCTCCAAGCCTAGGGGGACTTCAGCACTAACTAGTCCCAGTGTCCAACCTCTCAGGATGGAAGTGTGGATTTCTGGGACACAGTGACTCATATAGGCCATAAAACACCCCAGTTGTTTAGTGCAGGCAGAGTATTTAATATTAAATATTCAGCATTTGAGTTCCATAAACCTGAATCTTATTACCCTAAGTTACCCCCATGTTCCCTGCTTGGTTCTTTGTTTTAGCTGTAGCTTCTTGTTGCCCCAATTTTAGTCTCGTTTCCACTTCCTGTCTATGTCTCACATGGTTTTGTTCACCCACAGTGACCATTCCCAAAATGCAGAGGGAAAATAATTCATTATATATTAACCCATCATTACTATCTGCACACTGGCCTGGAACAACTAGTTGACCAGCTTGTCATTTTTACCCCAGAGTATAGGGGGCGCTGCATCTTGCATTGGACACAAAGACTGCTTTATAGGGAATGTCATGGGGTACCAAAGTCATGCCATTATTGATGGGGTTGGAAACAGGGCTGCTGGTCCAGATTTGCCCCCGGGTGATGGGCTCCGGGGAGTGTGAGTGTGTTATCTGAGAACGCTCGAATCACATTGGAAAGCGCCCCGTGAGCCCAATCGACAGGCCACACGATCGAAGGAAGATGCCACGGGCACTAGCTGGCGCTTGTTCCGGAGAGTTTCTGCATTCTTCGAAAAAGCACGCGGTCATCCGAGCTGGCGTTAATCCATACTGCAGCAGGAGGCGCAGGAGCAGAGTCTAGGAGAGACGACCTGGTGTGTGTGGAGGGGGGGTAATTGTTGATTAATGCTGTTGTTTTAGGTTTCTGTACACACTGGGATATCGTGATTCAATGCAAAATGTGGTTTACTGACAACTTTCATGCGTTTGAGGATGTTCAGGTTCAGCTGCGCAGGGTGGAGAAGCAGCGGTGTGCTAACTACAGCACATACTAGGGTGGGGCCGGAGGGGTGTGCTGTTTGAGTAATGATGGAAGGCCCTGGAATCAAGCTTAGGGGCACCCCCTAGTGTTTGGTTTAGGGTAGTGCGCACAGTTGGGTAATCCTGAAGGGATCCCCGAGGCTGTTCCAAGCCATCCCGTGGCTCCATGTCTGCTGGCTGAAGGCTCACAAGGGGGGAGGGAGGGGACTGGTTCAAGTGGCTGTGTCCAATCACAGCAGTGTGTGGGTGAGTACCATCCAATAGAAAATCACATGACTAGGAAAGATTGGTCTGATTGGAACGCTGGCATAGCAGAACGTAGTCCTGACTACCAGCCAGTGAAACGAGTTTGGGACAACTGGGAACAAGGAATAACGGCGGGGCCAAGGTGATGCCCTTAATCTCACTGGTACGCCAAAGCTGTAGACAGAAAGCGCGCCTTACCATTTTGATTTGCTTTTATTTCCTCTGACATCCAGATAGGGGCAGCTGAGTGCCGGGGTACATTTAGGCTCTGCAACCAGTCTGACTGGGAGTCCCTGCAGTGTGTGGTTCGGGGCCAGGCCTCACTGGTCCACTTTCTTCTGAACATGGGTGGGGACCTCCCAGAAGCTGGCATGGCAAGCTTTTCAGAAAGGGTGTCGGTCACGCACCGTCTCCATGGCGTCACGGGGCCCCGCTAAGCTTGGGCGGTATCCCCCCCCCGGGACACAGACAGCATTTGGCGGTGTAGTAGGAGTAAGCTGTGTGATTCTGGGCAAGATGACGTTCAGTGCTTAAGTCCAGCGTGATGTGTGACGGCGCCTCCCGATGGCAGTCGTCCTGTATGACTAGCAGCAGGATATATTCTGGGCGCACAGTGTGCTGTGAGCCAGGGAGCCAGCGGGGGTGTTGGGGGCGGGTGTGATTGAGGCGCTTTCCTCGACACTCTGATTCATCAGCAGTTTTTCACAGACCGGTTGAAATTAACCCTTCCCTCCCCGGGCTGCTGCCTGACCCCATTGAAAGGTGGCCAGTGTGTGTTTGGGGAAGAAAAATGTGGTTATTTTCACCAACGACGGTTTTACTTCACAGTTTGAAGGCTGGAATCCATCCTGCCATCAGTCCATCCTTTGATTTCAAGTCTCGAATCATGTTTCCTGCACATATATGGTAATAATCCGTGCAAGCATATCGCCCCCCCCCCCACGTTCCAGCCTTAGTGGTCCGGGGGGGGGGGGTTGGGGGTGGATTAAAGATATCTCAGCCTCCTGCTTCAGGGAGGGGGGGGGGCATTGCTTTGTCCACCAGGGACACTGTAAGGCTCGAAATAGTTGAAATGTCACAGTCACGGGGCTTAGCGTGTTGTCAGATAGGGTGCATTCTGTGCCCCCCCCCCAAAGAGGAGCCTCGTGGACTCCAGGTAGGCGCGATTGTAGTCCTTCTCAGGAGGATGTCTCCCTGTAACAGTCTAATGATGTTTGGGGGTGTTGTCTTTGCGGTTGTGGTTGGCTAGGTCAATGTTTCCTAACCTGGTCCTTGGGGGCCCCCAGATTCCCTCCCAGCTCCCAGCCAGACAGTCCACGATTTTGCTCACTTTCAGCTACTATGTGGGGGTCCCCATGGAGTGAGAAACACTGAACAGATAACCCTTTTCCATATTCAGATTCTTTGTTTTCAAAACAGTAAGTTTATTTAATGAATTCTTGGGATAGTTCCTTAATCTCACCCCCCCCCCCCCGGCCCCCAATGCTGCTAAAAATGAAAATTGCATTGCTTGACCTCTGATCCCCTGGCACCATGTTGGCCCTGGATGGGCGGATTGGGTCATCCGGCCAAGTAAGTAACAAACCAATGTGCAGGGGCCTATAAAGCTGACGTTTGACGGAACAATCCGGATTCCGCCTGGGCATGAATGAAGACTCCCCACAGGCAGAGCTTCATGCGGGTCCCACCCACCCCAAACCCCGATTGAACCGTTCTGCCACGTGAGCCCCCCGCCCCGAGCTGTCCAGTGATTCCAGTGCCACAGATCGATAGCGCTAAATATCTCGATGAAGGACCCACCATGGAAAGGAGAGACCCTCTGGAATATTCCGTCCCCTTTTGCAGGATTGCCATGATGCCACCGTTTTAAATGCTGTTTGCGTGTCTTTCAGCACATTTGAGGGTCACTTCCATGCACCGCCCCCACCCCCCCATTCTGTGCGTGTTAAGCCCTAGTGGTTCCATTACTTTGGAGCAACAAAATTACTCACCTGCCACAGATAACCCTGCTCAGGACTCCACAATGGAGAGCCTTTCCGGCAGCTTCTACCGTGTGTTTTTTTTATTGATGGGAACTTAAAGGCAAATCAGTTTCCTTAATAAAAAGTGAGTGGAAGATAGATAATGAAAATCTAGTCACTTAAAATGAGATGGGTTAAGGTTCTGGGCAGCTCAGTGGGTAGCACTGTAGGTTCTGGGTTCTATGCCCATCCCCGAGTCTGTGTCTGTGTGGGGCTTGTTTGAGTGGTTTGTTTCTGACCTTGACTAGTGTCATGGTGAACTTTTTGATGCCCGGCAGGGATTCTGGCACCAGTCCCTGATTTTCCAATTAAAATAAAATACCTTCCCTGTGGGCCTTGACCCAATCCAGTCAAATGTAGGGAAGGCCTCTGGCATTGACACAAAATCATTAAAAACGGAGACGCCGAAGATGATTAAACATTTTTTGACGCCGAGTGACATCACACAAAAAAGACAATGCTACATAAGACTGTTACATCGGAGTGAATTAAAGCGAATAAACGCGTCAACATCTCGAGTGGCTTTCATTAGAGTCATGTGACCTGGGAGTGTGCAGTCAGGTGACTGACCTAGTTTCCTCAAACGGTATGAGGACAGAGTAGTGGCGGGTCATGTGATCGAGGCTGTAAAAGGCGTCCCTTAATGTGATAAATAATGTTTACCGCAGTTGACTGGAAAGGAGAGACCAGGGAGGAATGTTCAGATCATGTGGAAGAGCCTTGCCTTCTTTAAGCTCAGATGGTGCTTTAAATTAGACTCTGGGTATCAATCTCGCTGTTTGGATGTAGGTTTAATATGAGGGGATGTTTTAACCACCTGAATGTTAATTTTAATCCATGTACTAATGTCTTAGAATTGGGTGTAGGTAGACCTGTCATCTTATTTTGTGTTTATTTCGATGCATGTAGAGTCCACCTGTACGTCTATTAATTCCTCTCCGTGTCTTAAAGTTGCTCAAACTCCATGTGAACTTTTTCTACCTTTAGCAGTTTCTTGTAACGATAAGAATAAATGTCTCTCAATATCCTACTTTTTCCACTGCTTTTCATTTCTCTAGTGATTCCTCTGCTAGTGCTGATGCATAACAGCCACCTGGGCGAATAAGCGGAATTTTCTGGAATCTTCCGGAAAGCATCATTTTCATTGGGCTTTTCAGACCTTTCTTGTAAATAACATTTCTATTGAATGATATATGCAGTCCCCCCCCTTCCCCCCCAGTCATGCACTTTAAAATTGCTGGTGTCATCCATCCAAATGCTTGTTCTCTAGTCAAATTTGGCTTTTTTTTTGGACATGTTGATGAGGCCACACTGGGACACATGGCTGCTTCTGATTTATTTTTTCCAGCCCATTCAAAGCCGAACAGATGGTTTCTGAGGGGGGGAAAAAAATCACACTTGAGGCCTGATTGTTAAGCTGCAATGATCGTTCCATATCGACAATGCAGTGCCATCTCTTAAATGGAGGAGATTACTGGGAATCAGTATCCCAAATCCTGACAAATCCTGATAGGTCACTAGCCTTGATATCCGATATTGTGCTCTAGGTTCCATCTGTGATGTCATTCAGTCATGGGCCTCCCTGGGTTTGGAATTTCCCCTTGATGGGTGACCTTCAAGTGAACCTTGTATTCCACCACAAGCCAATGGGCTGTTGGAAAGTGGTGGCAACCTGACTGGGGGCACTGGATGCCTCATGGGTGACCTGGGTGCACATGTGGGACAGATCCTGGTCTTAGATGTTCAACCAACCTTTTGGATGCACCTTTATCATGGTGTCGGGTTCTCTGTAGGTCTCGTGACTCCTCGGCCGGGTAAAGAGCTGACTGTTGTTAATTTCCCAGCACGAGAGCTACTGTTGTCCTATTAAGAGATGATGTCTCACCTCTTTCTCCTTACTGGGACTCTTTGGTGATGCAACGCTGATGCAGCCTGGACCTCTGGGACGTCCAAAGAGGCTGCTAGTGACTTGTGAGGTTGAGTGTTCTGGGCTTTTATGTCGAGTTCCTGCCCGTACGCTAAAATAAATACCCCGTATTCGCCCTCAGAAAATCGACAGACCGTCTCGCTTCCGAAAGGCTGGACTGAGGCCTGTTTTTGACTTTTTCTAATGTGAAAGGGGGAGGGAGATCTCCAAAATGATTACAGGGGCACACTGAGCCTCAGTGGGGGTCAGGATAAGAGGAGCGAGGAGCACGTTTAGATGTCAAGGTGTTCGATGCATTTAACCTTCAGTGGTTTTATAAATGGAGGCCGAATTTTGAAATCCTAGGGGGATTTGAAATTTACCTGTAAGCTTGAAGTCACGCTTCCGTAGTGATTTAATTTGGAGTCCGGGTTGTCTTTCTCTGTTTGGTGGGACTAAAAATCTTTGAATATCTAAAAAATATGTTATTAATATTCTCCTGGCATCCTGTCCAGGGTGCGGGGGGGGGGGGGGGGGGGGGGGGGGGGGGGGGGGGGGGGGGGGGGGGGGGGGGGGGGGGGGGGGGGGGGG
>JAODKC010000082.1:16602498-16614128 GCA_026777985.1 Mormyrops attenuatus
AATTGGCAGACCCTTGAGGGTACAGCCCCAGTGACAAGCAAAGGTACAAATTTGTACCCTTTTTTCTTAGAGTGTAGGGCCTTATCCACGAATCCCTCTAAGGGGCTGCCGCAAGGCGCTATAAAAGACATCTGGTGATGGGTGGCTCTCCTGAGAGTGTAAGGAGAGTATCGAGCTGGCTGAACATCCCCCCCACCCTCCGCCACTGCCCCATCAGTGGTAAACAGTCTAGAACAGCAAGAGGGCGATTCTGGGCGTAAGTTCCAGTGAGGTCTGGAAACAGCGGGGGGTGTTCCATGTATGTGCGATACCCATGGACATCTTGTGCTTGGGGATGCTGGGATCTGGAGGAACCCTTTCTGCCTCTGCCCGTCTTAGTGGGGAGCCGCTGAGAGGCTAAAAGCCTTCATGCCTGTAGCCAAATGGAGCGGCCCATTAATAGACCGGGGAAGGGGGGGGTGGGTCTTGCCGCTTGGCTGCCGCTGGATCTCAGTATCCAGAATGCACGTCATCAAAGCTAACCTTTGCATGACTGTGGAAAAACTAATACATGCTTTTGTTTTGCATACAACAGATTACTGTAACGCACTCCTGTCTGTTCTGCCTAAGAATTCTATTTCAAATCTGCAGCGGGTCCTGAATGCCACTGCTAGTGTTAACACGCACTTGTCGCAGGGATCACAACACACCTACTCTTTCAGCCCAGCACTGGCTTTCTGTGGCATTTAGGATTGATCTATTCGTCTTGCTCTGCCCTACCTCAGTCACATGACTGTAAAGCTGCGTCTCACAGGCAGATCTCCCGCATCATCTGACTACAATTTACTGGTTATTCCTTAAACCCGGCTGAGGAGGGAGGAGGCAGCTTTTAGTCACTATGCTCCCCAACACTGGAACACTCTCCCACAAAACCAAAAAGAGCTACTGAATGTCTTAGTACTTTCACAGCTAAGCTAAAATGCATCTTTTCTCCACTGCATATAGTAACTTTGGATGTTCAGTTTATTATTATTATTTTCTGTCATTGGCTGAGCCTTCACCAAAGTGGGGTTTAACCTCATCTGTCCCCTTCTAGGGCCTTCTGGCTGGTGTTTTCAGCCCTTTGCGCTGCATTCCTGCCTCTTTTCCATCTGAGATGTGCGGAGCGATTTTTAGGCTCCAGTTTCAGGAACGTTAATGCTGAATAGGAGGAAGCCCTTCTGTCATAGTCCTGGGCTGTTACAGACTTCCTAGCCACCCCGCTAACAAAAGGCTCATAAATCCGTCAGTGGCACAAGCCCTCACAAAGCCGTTTCTGTTTACGGTTCCTCCTTTGAGACCATGAGGGCCTGTTTTGAAGAGCTCGACCACGCCCCCCCCCATTTGAAGCAACATAAAGCTTGTTTGGTTGTTTGTCTATCTGTAGAACAGACTATATATAACCTAACCTAAGGTTCCTAATAAGATTATCCGGTTGTTCCTAATAAGATTACCCGGTTAGCGGCGAAGGCGATTTCTACAGCAGGAGATCAGCTCGGGTTAAATACCTTGATAAATTTCCCGGACATTATTAACGTTATGTGTCTCTCTGCCACTGGAACAATTTACGTTGAAGTAAATCTCATTTTTATGACTCCACATTGCGAGATCGAACGTGTGAGATTTAACGTCCAAACACATTATTTTGCCGTGGTATGTGGCAGAAGGACCGATCAAGACATGGAAACAGTACGAAATACCCTAAGTTGACCAGAATTACAGCATAATGAATGACTTGTTATAGAATTTACACAATTACACTATTCCCTTTATCAATTAAATGCAATTTGAATTTCATTTGTGTCTTTCGTCTTTATCTTTTTTTCTGTGTATGCAGAGAACGGGTCCTTCACGAAAGGGGAGTAAATATTGAATTAGGTGGTGCCTTGTTGTGAATATGGAGATTAATGTAAGTCCAGTGTAAATATTGATAGATCGCTACATAGCTTACCGTTTAATTCTTGTTTTCGGTCGATTCCCCGACCTTTAAAAGTATCTGAATTGACGTTGGTTAGTTGTTAAACTCATTAGATATTAATTGCACCGTGTATTAATAATGTACAGTCAGTACGGGGCTTGTAGTTGAACGTATGTACGTTATTCCTACAAAGAACGGTATCCCCAGCGACATTTGCAGGCTTATTAAGCTGTTAAAGCTATTAAAATGACTATAAATGACCAAATTACAAAATGTGCTGGCTTTAACATTTAGAGAGATATTTTTTATTTAATTTCACCATGTAAACTTAGTTTGGGCTGTTAAAAATTGTGCGAGTCTCTTTTATTTTGACCTTTACCAGAATCCCGTTTCCGCTTTTTTTCTCTTTGCAAAAATAATAAATATTGCAAACAGAGGACATCGTATTAGGAGGTAACATGGTGAATGGAGACCCTCCAGGGCGATAAATGGGGTTTTACTTTTGGACTGAACATGCACAGAAAAGGAGAAGAGGAGATAATCGCTGTTGGTGTAGGCGAGATTCGTCCTCCTGAGATCTGTGCGCTGTCTTTGACCGAAAAGCATGAACCGTCTGGTAAGACTCCCTTTCTTTTCTCCAAAAGGCTTTCTATGAAATTTACTATGCCTGCAGTACCTTGCTGTGGTAAATCCTTCGGCAATGCTAGTGTTTTTCGCTAGTTTGCTGCGATCCGGCTCGCCGGCTGGGATTTATGTGTTTACGTCCGATAGGGAATTACTGACAGCCCTGGGACTGGAGCGATTTAGGCTTCGTGTCCTGAAAAGCGATGCCAATACACTGTTATTGTCAACCCTTTATATTAAAAGTTTAGAGCGTGCTGGCATTTTTAATATGCGACAGCTCTTTATACTTAATTGCAAAGTGTTTCCCAACAGTAGACGTAAGGAAAAACTCGTTATACCCACAGGGCTTAAAGCAGGACAGTTCAAATTAACTATAAATTTGCCTTAAATTTGCCATTGGTTCAAATTAAACGTTGTTCTTTCCATATACTTGTAAGTATAGGGCGGGATAATGGGGGATGGGTTGTCACATAAAGTCAGAGTCGGAACATTTAGGGACACTGTCATGAGGTGCTATGTGCTATATACCAAGAAACGCAGAAAAGTAAATCAATTCTCAGCATGCATGCCTGATTTTACGTATGTTTATGTTATATGTATACACATCACACACACACACACACACACACAGATATATATATATATATATATAGATTAAATATATAACATATATAACTAGCGCGTGTGTGTATATATATAGTACGCTATGCGTCATTCTATATACAGATTGAATGCTATTGCAATGGGACGCTATACCTGCGTTTAAAATGTTGCATGTTCACATGTATGTACTGCCGCTCCGAAGTCATTGTTCTGCATTAAAATATTTGCGTGTAAATTTGTGAGGTGCTGCTCCGGGACTCTGATCAGAAACAGCGGACGGTCCTGAGAGTGGGAAGCGGGGGTTGGGGGGAGGGGGGGCAGCAGGATATTTCTCATGGGGAGCGAATGAACTGCTGCTTTCCAGATTACCCGCAGACCGCATTTAGAAGATTTAACTATACTTTATATATATTTAGGTCGGTTTAACAGATATGACTCTAGCATAAATATCTTGCTCTTAATTTTTCTCACTACCTATTCACATGTGTTAGAATAATTACGAAAAGGTCTGATGGTGCATACGTGTAAAGGTATTCTTATCTGGGAAAATGGTTAAGTATAGATTTGGTTCATTGGGAGGTTCGGCTTTGTCGTGCCGGCGGGTCATAGTCCTTAGCGCCAAAGCTACGGGAACGGTCCTGTGCTTTCTGCCTGTACAATGACCGGAAAACTGGAAGCCCTGCCAAGGAATAAACAGCGTGTCCCCGTATTTCTCCGCTGCTCCCGATACTTTGTGGAAAGTTCACTTCCTAGAGGTATGTTTTAGTGATTTGCGGATGGGGGACGGGTCTCCCCCCGAACCGAAACGCCGCTTTCTGTCGTCAGGAATTTCATGCTTAAAACCTTTACAGCGCTTCGTTGCTCTCCGCCTTGTGGTTTTTAGAAGAGTGGAGCAGAATTACCCTCGCCCCCCCCCCCTCCTCTCAAGTGGGTAGGAAAGTTTCTCATTTAATCTCAGGCTTCGCAGAGCATAAAATAAAGCAGATAGATATGCGTTTTTAAAAAATGAACAGAGATTAAGGTTTAAGATCCCCCTTCTCCGGGCTGTCCATAATTTATCCTCTGGGACATAGTGTTCTTGATGTTTTATTCCAGTCCATAAAGTAGAAAGTTTAAATCTTTGTAATATTTGCAGCAGGTTAGTGTGCACTAGCTTGATTGTGGGTTTTGACTGACAGGCCTATATTTGTGTTTGTGTTTGTGCCGTATACGGTTATCCACAGGCATTTTACGAGGTCTGGGCACAAATTGCGATCTTTTCTGGGGAACATACTCTCCATGAGGGTCACACACACGCATACACAAGGATGACGGAGCGCGGCTCGAAGGGGAAAGAGATTTATAGATGGAGGTACGGGTACCACTTCCTTCAAGAGAATGGGAAATTGTGTCCTAGTGCAACACCCATTTTTTTCAAAAGCAGTGTACTTGTGTTCTTTGTATGGGCTGGTACAACTTCTCCGGGACAACTATGTGCGTAAAAACTACAAAAAAGGCTTTGCCCAGACAATTAGAACATGACAATAATATCGGCATAAGTAGACAGCGGACGCAGGCTGTCTTCTTTGAGCGCGCAGCATTCCTTGCTCCGCTTTAAACTGGCAAACATCTTTCCTCATAAAACAGGACAGGTTTGTCTAATTTGCGCAATTTAGCTATTATCAACATGTTGAGAATAAGGTAACGAAAACGGACAAATTTAGTGATGGTACACCCCCACGCAATTTGATATTTGTATCCATTTAAATTGGATTCCAGCCCACACAGCCAATTGCGCAGTTTATAATAATAAATAAAAGCTGCCGTGTCTGTAGGAACTCACGAATAAATATAACGTGCATTTACACACTAATATGAGTCTGGATAGGGGTAATGTTACTCCCGATATTATATTACACTCATGGGTTATACTAGTGACTGGATCCTATTAATACTCATAAAAAAGTAGAGTATTACAGCATATCTGAAAAAAGTGTGTGTGTTTGTGTAATTAATGAATGAATGAATTCATTCATTCACATCTGTCTGTTACATAAATGAGTGTTTATCCCATATTTGCACCTACCTCTGTGAAGTTCCTGAGGCTGCTTAGAATGCTCTTCTGAAGGTTGCCTCTCTGGAGGCCGAGCGGCTCAGTCAGAGCTGTACAGAGGGCTCATGGTGTTATCTAGGGGTTACTGAGGCTTGGAATGTTCCGGCAAGGCACTCCAGAAGCAGAAGGGATGTGGCACCTGGAATCTGCTCAGAGCGCACGCCCCGTTAAACTGAGCTGAGGGCTAACGGCGGCATGAGCAACGGAGCTGCTGGGAGCTCAGAGAAAACTCCGGAATAAGGTATTTGTCCACAGGTCTGGTGTTTATGGGATAGAGAGAAGACAGAAGCTTCAGAATTGGCAAAATGTCTTTATGGGGGTGGGTACAGGGGTTTGCAGTCCAAGAAAATGGAGACTGAACTGTGTGGTTTGGAGGGTGTCGCTTTTGGATGCCAGTGCAGCACTTCTACCAGAAAGTACCACCCCTGCTATGAAAAGGTGGGGATGCTGGTGTCCTGGTTTGGCGGATGCAGCTCAAGTGGTGCTGGCTGCTAAGCTGTGGAGAACCTAAGGAGATACATTACAGGTAGAGGTAGAGAGGAGCTGAAGATGCCCCTCTCAGTGGGACCTGGTCTGGCTTGGAGGTGTAATACTCTAGAACAGACCAGTCAGATCCCAGATCTCAATCTTTTTCTCCACATGACTTCTGAGACTCCATGATGTGCTCCAGTGGGTCACCACAGAGCTTATGTTAAGGAAGAGGTTCATGTTGCACCAACCAGATGTTCAAAGCTGGTTCAAAGGCTTGTTCGTAAGAATCCAAGTTAGCCTCTCCGCTGGCGCATCTTTCAAAGAAAAAGATGAGACAACCTTTGAGGACCTGGATTTCATCTTTTGGCGTGCTGTTGGGCTTTGTTGAGGGCCAATGGCCCATAGGTCCATCATACAATTGGCTTGGTTTGTCTTTCATTGCTCTCTTGTGCCACCTGCTGAGTGACCATGGCATTGCAGGTGGGGGGTGGGGGGGCTTAGTGCCGGTAGGCTCTGCTCCAGGTGAGATGTGCCAGTCCAAAGGCAGCTGGCCAGCAGCACACACAGGGGAAGAGGTGTTTGCCTCCAGAGCTGGCATGGGAGCAGTGTGGTTAAGCCGACTGCCCTTTCCAGAAACTGGGGGGCGGGGGTGGGTAATGACTCGCAGCTGTAATTTTTACTGAAGGTGGTTTGACCAAGCATTGGATGATGGCGGTGAATATCTGCCCAGCATAAACGTTTAGTTTTCATTAACAGCTTAGGATTCAACACTCCTGCTTTAGTTTTGTCCAACTGTCAGAGAAAATCTTATTTAAACACATTTAATTATAAAGCAGCCACAGATGGGAAGATGTGAGCATAAACAGAGAGGCTTTTACGATTGAGCGTCTGCTGCCTGTAGCCCATTAGCATGTTTAGCGTGTTGATTTTGTAGCGCATCAGTTGCGAGCGTTAAGTCACCAGGGCTAGTTGTGGTGTATAAACATGCCCTTTCACTGGCCGCCTCCTGCCCCTCCCAGTCATGCATACTCACTCATGCTCCTATGGGTACTGATGCTCCTATCCTCCCGACAAATCACGCTGTCCGTACACCTGGCCAAGTTCCACAAGCCCCGCCCCCTTTCCCATTTATTCTTCCCTTTCGCTCTGGTCAGGCCAGGTGTTTGTCAGCTCTGTGAGGGGGATGGAGCTTAGAGAGATTAAGGCCTCTGCCTTGTTGCCCCTTAAGGTCAACATTCATGCAGCCAGGGAGGTTGGTGTCCAGCACCAGGGTGAGAAATCAGTAAAGGGGACTATTTAACATCGCTGTGAGAGATTGAGGCCCACTTATATCTATGCACTCCCAGCATTACATCACATTAAATGCTTAAACCCTGATCACATAGTTGAGCAGAGCTGGGAGTCACCCTGTTAGGGTGAGGTTGGGTGGGGTGGGGAGAGGTGACGTAATCAACAGCCAGTCAGCCGCCACTTGGCCAGTCCGGCCCAGGCGCCCGCAACAGTTACAAAACAGTGGCTGATTTGGGCCAGATTCGGGACCGGAATGATCCGGATCATCCCGTTAATGTGCTCTGCCGCTGCCAAAGAGCATCCTTTGGAAACAGCAGCGTGGTTTTCAGTTTGGCCAGCATGCAGCTTTATACTGCAGGGACTACAATGCCACTGGAAAGGAGATTTAAGGAGGATTTTTGTTGTTTTTGTTGCTGAGTGTTGCTCATCGCCATTCACAATCCACACAACAGACTGCTAGTTTCATCCCGACCACTAGGTGGCGATGTTAAGATGGAAGTGTCGCAGGTGGGTACATTTGGTGATGCGTCTGAATTAGAGGTTCCACCAAGGGGTTTTCCCCTGTGTTGTTCATCCTTAGTTTAAAAAGTAAAATTTAGTTCTTACACAATACCTGTCCTGCTGTTTGAACCTCTAACCCCCGTCACTGCTCCCCCATGGCCGCTAGGGGGCATTGCAAGAATGCGGGGATACTCACCGATTCCACACGCTGGGCCAAGTACAGCATGCCTAACATGAATTTGCTGCATCATGCCGTTTCGTTTGCGATCAGCCTTGTTTGCACGCTTTATTCGACACTTGGCCAATCAAAAACATCCGAGGTGTGGCGCGTCCTCTACTGACGTGTGATTCCCGCCTTTACGGCGGCAGCATCTTTTTGTCTAAGTGACTTTCTGTCCCTGTTTATGTTCCGTTCGCTTTACTGTGGGATTGCGACAATATGCACCTGGCATTTGCAGTGAACTGAGCCTCTCCCGCTGAACTCGCCGATGACTGCCTGGTGTGGTATTTACTGCGAGCAGCTCTGTGTCTCTTGCTCATGGGTCTTCGGGCTCCTGCTGGGAATGTATTCCTGGTGTACAAAATGACAGTAGCACTTGTATTCGGTGAAAAGGGGAATAAGAGAGAATGGATCAGTGGAAGGTTTAAGGAGTTGCTGTTTTAGTTTTTCAGTGCTTGCACTTGCAGTGTATGGCCTGTAGGTGGCGCAGAAAATATAGCTCTTAGCTGTCTCTGGTTTGTGAGTTTTTGTCTCTGCTGTGCATTGATTTTAATTACAGTGAGCATATTAATGTAACGGGAGTCTCCATTTCACTGTGTTTTACACTGATTTTGTACCTTTATTCTGGGATTTTTTTGGCGGATGCCAGTGTTTAGCTTTGACAGCTCTGATGTATGCAGGTATAAGTGATGATGATGATGATGATGATGGTGTTTGTTTAGAAGTAATCAAGGTAAATATTCCCGGTCAATAAAAGAACACATTCTTCATTTTTCTCTTTCTCCCTCATATCTTGTCCCTCCTTCTCTCCCTCTCTCCCTCCCTCTTTCACAGAAGACAGCCTTGGGAATCGTCTTGAACTTTGGCTTTCAGCTGCTTATCTGTCAGTCTTCTGACAGGAGTTTATTCGCGTATGTTTATTTCTGTTGGGTGAGGGCAGGAAATGCAGTTACAGACATCTGTTCCACCCCTCCTCCCCCCCCAACCATTTTTTTTTTTCTCATGTCAGATTGCGTAATCCGTCTTCTGGCACAGTAGAACCTGGCCAGAATTGATGGGTCCGAGAGCCATAAAACAGGAAGCCCTATACCTCCGGAAAGCAGCGAATATTCATAAGCGTTCAGTACAGAACAAGCAGAAGAATGTAATCTCGATAAAGCATTCAAGCCCGGCATTAGCGTAACGCTAGCTTTACTCAGGAGTTTCTGTCCACCTGCCTTTGGCCTAAACGCTTCGATGTGACTGTCTAGTGACTTTCATTAAGATTTCTTTTGATTTGGATGGCGAAGGGCGGGTGGAGAGGAGTAAAGAAATCGAGAATGTGGAGGCTTGCTAAGGATGCAGGAGGTACCATGCCTTTGAGCCTTCCTCTGTGATTATGGGATGCCTCCATGGGCCTCTGTAGTGTGTTGTGAACTTGCAGTGCCCTGGGTGTTTCTGTGGGTAAACGCCGGGGTGGAGCACGTCAAACAGACTACAAATAAAGGCGTATACCGTATTTACCCTAATATATGATGGGTTTTTTTTTCAGTTACATTTTAAAAACTAGGGTCATCTTAAATTCAAGGACTACAATTTAAAAGTCATTATACACATACAACAGTAGATGGCATAAATAATCTGCCTCCCAGCCATACACTTCACACTGAATTGACGTCATTTTAGCAAAACCATTTTGTTCACCGCCTGCGCAGTGCCCCCGAGGTGAACTTTGTCATTGGTTCTGATCCCACCTGCTGTTCACGATTGGCTGACACAATGTGATGCCACAGGGTTGGTCAGCAGGACTAATTATGCAGTTACTGGCAAGCACTGCACCGCACGTATCTGTCAACAGTCTAACTTACTATGTGTATTAGTGTATTTATGGTGATGGTAAATGTCATAACTGTGTAATGTTTGCTTGCTGCGGAATGCGTGTGATTCGGCAGTGTCTAACCATGAGTGTCCTTTAAATGTGCTGGCATCCCTGGCTGTGCCGCAGCTAGTACTAAACCAGCAGTGACTGTTAGTAAAGAAACTTTATTAACAAAGTAACTTCCATTTTAATAATAAATTAACTTCCATTTGAAAAGAGCCGTCTTCTCCTTTGCTTAAATGACTCACACACTCACCACAGTACATTTATTTGCACTCTGTATGTGGTTCTGCTGCATCTGCTGCCCCCCCCCCAAACAATACATTTGTTTATAGGAATAGGTTTACAGTTAATACACTTATTGTAATCGTCCGCCTGTGGTTGCGGTTTGCGTTGTGGTTAACTTATGTTCTTGACAAAAAATAATATTTTTCCAAAAGTAGTTTACCAAAATGTATTAGGCCACCTTATAATCGGTGCTGTCTAATATTCAGGCCAAAACAGTATATTCTACACACGATTTTCATTGGAGGAGAAAGACGTTACCCTCACACTCCTCTGGGTTACTGCTGGGTTGCAGAAAGGAAGCGTCTGATGGCAAAAAGTGCTACAAACTCATGTCGACTCGCAGGGGACTCTGGAATCAGCCCATTTGTCCTCCTGGTGCTTCCACTAGGGGACACCATCATATCTGACTAACTGGGAAATTACTTGCACAGTCATCATGGTGGAAGCAGCCTTAAAGATGTGAAGGTCGACAGGTGGTCGTCAGCGAAAGTAGTGGTAGTAAATACAGGAGACGTATTCCTCACATTGATCTCTGGGGGGCACCGTCACAGGGTTTTTATTCAGCGGGCACCACCCCTGATACAGCAGGAAAGGACGGAGTATTAGGCTGTATAGCAGATGGGTCTGAATTTTTTGAGTACGCCTCTCTTAGCTCATCCAACCATTGACCTGCTCCGTGGTTCATATTCTGTCCCTTGCTTGCAGCCACTTGTCTGTGCTGGATCCCATTGTATTTTTGTCTAGCAGGATCCTGGTTCTCTTGCTGACTTGGATTTCATTAGCTCTCCTGGTAGCTGCTTGTGGTGTTTTGTAATGTTGCGTGTAGCTCCTGCTCCAATGCTAACTTGCACTTGCTACTGGCCACTCACCGTAGCCTAGGGGCACATAGCCCTGGTACGCCTGTGATATTTCAGCGGGTTACGACACTGTGCCTGTGAGCAGAAGGTCGCCGATTAACAGCATGACCTTTAACCTCCAAGTGCTCCAGGGACTGGCTGACACTGCTGTCTCTGAATAAAATGTGAAATGGTTTCTAAATTCCCAATCCAGTGTCACCCTGTACCCCAAAGCATTTTAATCTTGGAGGGAATCTTGGACGCAGTAAGGAGCTTGGTTCCCGAGTCATGTGAAACTGGTAATTTGGAGGCTCCGACTGTCCTCAAGGGGGCAGTGTGCAGTCTAGCCTGTGCTCAGGGTGTCATTAAGCTGGCTGGGATGATGCTCAGGAATGTGTTGCTGTGGTCACAGTGCTTCCAGTTGCGAGCTGCAGTCGCCCGGGGCAACCAGGTACCGCATGATAGGTTTTGCTTCCAGAACTGAACCAGTTACATGTGGGCTGCTCTGATTGGCAGGAGTTTAACACGTAGCATCACTTTGGATCTGGGGGGTGTCACACAAATACATATTAAAACCAAGTAGAGATGTGACTGTGTCCAAAATGTGATAAGTTGTGACAGGCTGTGCCAATGTGGCTCATGAAGCAGTCTGATATCTGCCACCTTGTTGCTGTTTCCTGGGAATACAGGTAGCGCAGCATGCCATCCGGCCCGAAAGGAGACACCCCCGCGAAGGTTCACAGTGGACCAGCCTGTCAGCCACTGCCACAGAGCATGCCAGTGATTCACTTACTCAAGTCAAACCTTTCAAGAATAAAATTCTGCTTGAGGGGGTGGTCTGAAGACTAATTAGCTGTGTGAGACTGTGTGTGGGGGCGGGGGGGGGGGGGTTGGATGGAATATTAGGCTCA
>JAODKC010000082.1:16618520-16629812 GCA_026777985.1 Mormyrops attenuatus
CCCCCCCATTTTAACCTCAGGATAATTGGGGAAGGAATGTAGAGCTGGACTGGAGCCCAATATCAGCAGCCAGGAGCACCCCCCCCACAGTTGGGCCATTAGGGACGTGTGTATGGGGGGCCCCATGTTTGGCAGCAGGCTCCGTCTAATCACTAAATGTCCCAACTGCCCCAGCTTTTGGGATGGGGGAGGTCAGGGCCCCCGATTCCCAGCGGCCCGTAATTCCGGAACAGTCCGCTTGGGCAGGGCGGAGGACCGCTATGCTTTCCTAGGATGTGGTTTTCAGAGAATTCCTGTTAATTGTAATAAAAATAATCGCTGCAAATGGCGTGCGCACATCCAGGAACTTACTCTCTACTCAGCCATTAATAACCGGCTGTCATGCATGTTCAAAACGACTAAATGAAATGTGCATCTTTGGACACATGACTGACAAGCTGTATAACAGAAGCCTGATGTTTTAAATATTTTTATACTTGCTAAATAAATTTTTCATTTTGCGACCTGTAAATGAGATGTTTATACCTGGACTAGGATGCAAATTGATTTATATAATTTTAAAATTTTTGAGCATCTTAATTTCTGTAGTTTTTCTTAACCTACAATAGGGCACAGCAGTATGGGATTTGAACCTAAGACCCCCTAGCTTCAGATACTTGTATCCTTTTCTGTCTCTGTCACAGAACAGCCCAAGGGGAGCCTGAGATCTGCCTCCCCAGATGATGCTGAGCTCCTGGGGCACAAAGCCGACTCAGCCAGCGGGAGTAACCGGCCAGACCCCAAGTCCTCTCGGAGTGCTCCACGCCGCCACACGGTGGGCGGGGCACGCAGCTCACAGGAGATCCTGGCCATGCAGCCCTCTGACATGGACAGGAAGCGCGAGGCCTTCCTGGAGCACCTGAAGCAGAAGTACCCCCACCATGCCGTCGCCATCATGGGCCACCAAGAACGTCTCCGTGAGCAGGTCAGGCTCACCACCTTTGGCCGGTCACCTGGGCAACGCTGTCAGGGAGGTGTATCTGGGGGAATGGAACAAATCCTGAAATATTTAATCCATAAATGTTCATAGATAGTTGGAGACATTTTCTCCTATGTGAGCATTGAGTGTGTGTGTTGAGGACGCCGCTGGGGAATCGTTTTGTTTTCTGTTTCCTTACGGCTTGGATCTATGTTTACGTTGACTCATATTTTTACAGTGATTCATCTGACGTTTTAATCCAAAGAGACTTACAGTACAGGGAAGGGTTACATTTTGGTTTTGCTCCCTGGGATTTGAACCCACGACCATTGCTTTACTAGTGCAATGCTCCACGTGTTGCGCTTCACTTAATGATGCGTAAATGTGTTGATGATTCCATACGGATAGCGCTTATACAGGATGACGTTAACATGCTCAGCGGACCAGCCCTCGGACTGGACGCCACTTGGCAAGGTGAAAATGATATGTTTCCTTAGACGCAACGGCTATGCAGCACGGCATCGCCGGCGAAGGACTGTGACGTTTGATCGCAGCGTAATATGACGAACCCGAGTTTAGCTCTGTACATCGTGACTGACGTTCGCAGTTTGCCTGATTTATTTGCTTGAATTTGTATCCTGGGCTGATGACTGACATGTCTGGTTTTTGTCAGGCACAGGAAACCTCAAGCGGAGTTTAACGGCAGGCTAACTAGGAATGTACCCTCAGCTGTTTAAATCAAACATAATCAGTGTAGGGCTAAGTAAGCGATGGATTCTTTGCTTGCCAGCTTGCTGTAAATCTAACGGCTATGGTCAGCCCGGGTACTGCAGGTCCCTGCCGCCTGTCTCGGGGCTTTAATTACGCGTGCTGCCTTTTCAGGACATTCCACACTACCCTACCAGCTTGTTTTGAATAACTCCAGTGTGACCGACTCTGGGTCTGAGGAATGCGTGGGGGGGAGTTGCCCCCCTTCCTCCCCTCACCAGGGCAGGGAGGGTAGGCTTTGGAACCTGGGGAGGATGGGTCACCTTCGGCTGGGATGTGGGGGGGGGGGGGGGTGACCTTAAGTTGAAACAATGGGCTCTTGAAGATCTTTTAAACTCAAGGCCACCAGAGATGCATGAAGTTAGATGGGGGGTGCAGGATCGTGACTCCCCCACAGGAGAGATAAGCGTGGGTATTTAAGGCCGCTGCTTCCCGACTTTGAGTGGGGATGGGTGTACTTTCTCGGTGCCAATCGAGCGTGCTTGGCATTGCCCTCGGCTTCCCATGGTCGCGCCATGACGACGGCGGTGGCTGGGCTCCGGCCCAGAGCACTGAGCGCCATCTGTTTCCAGGAGCAGCTCTTCTGCTTGTACACGGAGGTGTAACTAAATCTCAAAGTTGTCTAATTCACATTCTTTAATTAGTAATTTTGCTTTACTCAATGGAAACTTGGTATATTGTGGGCTCATATCTCGAAATTGTGTGTTATCAAAAGTTACCTTAATCCATCCATCCATCTGTCTCCCGATCGTTTGCCCAGTACAGGATCATTGGGGGGGGGGGGGCGCTGGAGCCAACCCCAGGCAGCGCAGGACGCTAGGCTGGAGATAAGGGCAGTGCAGAGACATTTTGAGGGGCGCAAATTCAAGGGTTTAGTAAATGAGCCTCTGGTGCCTAAAAAGTTCACATTAAGTAGTCTGGGCAAAATGGGCAGGTGTTCAAGCACCCCCAATACCCCCCCCCCCCAGCAGGAAACACAATGTGGGCAACTTAATCCTAATCCTGGCGCTGTAAGGCTGAAGTGCCGCCCCACTGCGTCATTCCACGCTGTCACACATTCCTGCAGTGACCCCAGACTAATCGAAGACAGAGGAGGGCAATTAAGGCAGTCTTATTAAGTCTCTGGTCTGGCACAGACTGTAAAGTCTCTGTTTGATGATAGGATACCGTTATGTTACACCCTGCCTCTCCAGATGTTTGCAGCTGTTCACACCATCCCTGGATATTATCTGAGTGCGTCTGGTCTGCCCTCTTGGATAGGAAGGGTTAAAACAGATCATCTTTTAAAAATGTCACATGGGAGAGAGGGAGAGAGAGAGAGAGAGAGAGAGAGAGAGATCATGTTCGGCAGCTGTTTTCTTTATTCTGAACACAATATAAAAGGTGCTCTAAAGCTGGGGGTGCAGCTCATGTCTGAATGCGACCTGCCTCTCTTATGTATAATTAATAACCAAGATTAGGAATAGGTATTGAGCCTGAAATAATCTAAATTGAGTATTCAGTCCACATACTAACTGAAAACCCATCAGTTTGGGCGGATGAGCAATTAAGACAGTATTTCCTGCTATACAGACTATTTTCGCTCAAATGGAATTAGGGGTTGATGAGATACAGGGTAAGAGGAATTTTCAGAGGCAACGCCAGTGGGCGACAGTCCTGCCTAATTATGGGAATCTTCCAGTTTCTGTTGCAGTTATCTGGGTGTTTTTTTCCCTTTACTCAGCATAATGAGACTACAGTGCCCTGCCCCACGGACATTTGAAATGGGAGGGGCACGTGTATAACGGGCAAAGAGTCAACGCGCAGGGGCTCATCCAGCCTGTGATGAGAGCGTAAGGTGTTAGTTTGTATAGAGGGACTCTGTGTGGCTCTGCGGGAAAAGACTCTCAGTTTGTGATCGGAAGATTGTTTGTTCAAATCCTGGAGCTGGTAGAGTAATCCCAACTTTGGACCTTTGAACTAGGCTCTTAACCACAACGGACGCTGGCTGACTATAATCTCTGACATTGCTGTGGACTAAAGCATCCAATAAAGAAATATAAATATAAATAATGTAAAAAAAAATAATCGGACCTGTTGGATGTTGGATCGGACCTGGTGCAGGTGAAGGGGGCTCCGGTTCTGGGGGCGGGATCTGTCGCCATGGTGAGAGGTGATGTCATCACCTGGGCAGCTCTCTTTACATGCCGCCTGCGCCAGGCTAGAGCGCATGGGAGTGCCGGGCTGGGATCGCAGCTCAGCGGAGGCATGGAGTCCCATCCGCACGCATCTGCACTCTTCCTGGAATATAAATAATGCTTTTGTAGGGTGCAGGGGAAAAAACACACACACACCAACAGTCGGAAAGTAACTGCGCTGATCTTTGGATAAAGGTACAGTGGAAACGCACTCGCGGATCGCAAGCTATTTCTTTGACAATAGAGATTAGTTTAAAACGATCCGACTTGCGCTGTGTTGATGTAGTATTCAGGTTTCTGTGTTACATCGTGGCTTCCTAATATTGGGTGCTTGTGGTGCCGCTTATATTCGCGCAAGAGTTTTTCTTTCATTTTCTTACTGAAGATAGAGTCCGGAAAAGTTCGCTCTGCTTTCCCCCTGAAAGGCAAAAAATGCTGCGCTCAGCAGAAAGGAGAGAGTGGGCTGAATTTGGAAAGCGGTTCTCAATAAGGTGCTGCGCTGGTCAGGCTCGTATTTAAACATCGCTTAATGGAGTAGCAACTGTGTGCATGTAAATGCCATTTTGGCCTTTCGATAAGCCGTAACTGTTCCTTCCCCTGTCCGATATCCGTGTTTAAAGTGTTGATAATGAATATGGGATGACATTCATTTTAATAATAGTAACAATAACGGATGGTTTAATGTAATCATTAGTGCGTTTCATAAATGATACATTAAAGCATGGCTTGGTGCAAATTAATGTGAATTACAACGTCTATATAAATTTTAGTTGTTTTGCATGTTGCGTGTGACATTTAAAACCCGAAAGTAACTGCGAAACGTGAGGTGTGTCTATGTCCTGACTCCGCTGCGGTATGTGTCGCACTCTTGCGGGGACACTTTTGACTCATTTGCCAACAAGTACGGGCCTGCGGGAGGTTTCCCGGGGGTCAGTTTCCCGGGACTGTCAGGAGACATTTTTGCATACAATCAAACGACACACATTCGCAGAAATCCCAGAATTACGATTGTCAGGACATGTTGACTTACATTACTGAACATGGGATGATGCAAGAGAATCGGCAAGCAGATGGCGAAATCTGTTTATCGTTTTGGGTGGGAAAGTCGGGGGTTGGACTTGTGTCCAGTGTTTTGTCCTGGGACGGATATTGATATTCCGGAGTGGTTTGTTTGTCACTAGCTCCCTGCTTAATAATAATAATTATTAAACAGCATGTAGGTGCAATATGTGCGTGAAGTATTACAGGGTGTCCCTAGTCCGTCTAGGGGCAGAAAAAGTCACATTGTCAGCGATGATTGTTGTTAGAGTGGCGCTTATCTGCCCACGATGGACATATATAATATTACTGTTATTGTTTTAAAATGGTGTAACTAAAACCCACGGGCACACTGGGACAGCTTCGGCTATGTGTCCATGTCCAGTTGAGGTTTTAAGTGTTTTTTTTTTGGTCCCCAAGAGTCATTAGACTGATGAGCCTAGCGACGTAGCGATCGCAGCGGTCACACGCATCCGGAAGAGGAGGCTGCTAGGCGGCCCGTTGGATTTGGGATCGGAACCGGGCTCTAGTGGGTCGTACCGTATTTTTCGTTGTAGGAGTTGCATTTTTCGTCGTTATTTTTACCTGTGCATGCAGGGCGAGGGTTTGCGGCAGGTGAATGGTGGCAGTCCGAAGCCGGTTGCATGGGGTTTTTTTTCGCCTATACTTACTTGTCTAGCGAGTTCGGCATCACGCTTGACAGATGTGATTAGTTTTGTTTTGTTTTGATTTTATTTTTGGCTCGGATCCCTGCGTCAATTATAAATCTGTTTGCACGCCCAAAGACCTTGGGAGGACGTCTTGGTGGCATTGTTCGCGGCGGTAATTGTGAGCGTTGATACATTTGAAATATTATACAGAATCATTCCCTCCTTTTATAAACGCTTTCTATGGCGTAGAAAAAACGAGAACTCTTCAATACCTAAACAGTAAGAGGCGACGATTAATAATGTAGGAAAGTTTTTTTTGGCTTTTTTTTTTAATGTTTGTTTTGATAATGTATCAGGAGCGTTATAACTCTGGTCTGCCAGTGTGGTGCATTTTTCCAAACTGGGGAAACCAGCTTTACGTTTATTTGTTTATTTATTTGGGATTTGGTCAAATTCTAATGATTAATTGAGCCCCGGGGCTCTTATTCTCCTTTCTGGGCCTGTTCTTGCCTGTTCTCCTTGAACTTTCAGCTGGCAGCCGTTTGCCCCGGTGAAAAAGAGCAGCCGCACCCCAGGAGGAAGACACCTCCCGGTGTTCAGACGCCAGGGCTGCGCTGGAGCGCCTCCCTGCCCTAATCGCACACAGGCAGATGACAGTGCGCAAACTGAAAGAGGAAGCAAAGGCGATTTCTTTATTAGTATCATAAAAGGAGCAGGAACTCTCGTTCATCTCTGAGGTTCTTCGGGTTCTGAGGTTTTATCAGCCACCTTGTGTCCTGACAGCAGATAGATATTGTCTGGGGATGGGAGTCATCAAGAAAAAATAGAAAACTGGCCCGGGTTATATTTTATACGTCAGAATGTTTTATATCAATGTCGAATAAAGATGCGAAAAATTCCAGGTCATTATTTTTATTAGTTTTTGAGATATGTTGAATGAAATAGCTCAATATTTTTGGCTGACCTGCTGAAAAAGAGTTGCCATTTAATGGATGATTTCAGTGTGGCTTTTGAAAGAAGTAATGACAAGGCATGATGAGTATACGCCTACCTTTTATTGTCATGAAAAATGAAATTTTAAGTGTGACACTTCTGAAGCATTTCGGGACAGTTTCTTACTATCCTCCAGTCACTAAGCTGACCTCCCATTACCTACTCAACATGCTGCTCAGACCTCGTATGACAGGTGATCTTCACAGGTGGTATTAAATGCCACTTAGGCTCCGCCCTCAGTTCTTCAGAGGCCCCCTGTAGCCAAAGTGACCCTGAGACCAACTTTAGCACAAGAAACCAGTCGAGGCAGCTGCAGGCCTGTCCTTCATACTGGGAGAACTTGAGACGGTCTATGAGGTCGACCTTTCTGTTGGAGTTTGCACCAATTACAATCAGCCTCCTGTTTTTAACCTTTTAGAACAGGAATGTGATGGTGGCACTCTGTAGTGCCTTCTGATTTGTGATTGGTTCAGCATCTGTGTGGTATCCAGCCGTTGGCCTCCCATTGGTCAGGGTCAGTGTCATTCATGTAGTCATGCACCCTCCCCCCTCATTACTTGCTCCATGTCTGATTCTTTAAACCTGTGTCAAGGTGGTTTAATTCCTCTCTCCTGCCAAGGCTTATAGCCCTGGCCAGAGCCCAGGCCGGATAACGTGGCTGTGACCCATTTGCGTGCTGGCGGTCAGATTACCATGGTCGGATTAGCGTGGTCGACAGTCAGAGTGTCCGGCCCTCGGATTCAGGGTTTCTGCAGTCCTTTTAGGAGCCCCCGCTCGTGGTCGCATCACAGAGCCCTGACCTAATCTACCATAATTCCCCTCCCTCTTATCGCCTCTTGTAGCTCACTCCCATTGGCCAGTGTCAATGGTGTTGGTTCCATCAATCTGACATACAGTCAGCTGTGGTTCAGCTGTTGGCACCCCCCCCCCCTTTTCCATTTTGTGTGCGAAACAACTTCTTTGTGCCCAGGGGTGAATTCTAAGATTTTTCTTTAAGGTGGGGAGGAATAAGAGAGTCCATAACTCATACAAACGGGCCAACCTTAGCATTAGCCAATGATTTGTCATGAATCGGTGAGCAACATGGGAGGGGGTACTCCGGGGGCCAATCAGGGGTACTGGCCCTATCTGAAAACTGTAGCCCTGCCCCTGTAAGTGCCGCCTGTTTGCGCCTTTGCTGAGGCACCTGACACCTCCTTGTACATCCACCCGGCCTGTTCCTCACCTCAATGGTTGGCGAGATGTGATCCAGCCCTAGCAGATGAGGGCAACAAGCTCGGCAGTGAGTAAAGTATTTTTTAATAAATGCGAGATTGGTTAAAAACATGTCAGCTAACGTGTGCCAGTTGGTCACAGGCTTCGGGTGGAGAACATACTTATTTGAACCAAGGGGATGAAGCTGTTATAAATTGGCGCTATTAAATATTTAGGGCCCCCCGCGGGTTCTGGGCTCAAAGCCCGGTTTTATATGCAAAATTGGGGGGAAAATAGATTTTCTTAATAAAATGAGCCACGGTGATAAACCAGGGAAGTAATTTCTGTTAAAGGGCCATTTTTTCCTACTTATGTCTTTTGCTTTTCATGAAGGACAATGGTGGGGTGATACAAGGGGGTGGGGCCTGTGTATTTAATCCCACATTCTGGTTCTGCTATTGAGATTTTGCCTCTGATTAATTTCTGGTCTTTTTTGGGTCCTTTATCCGAGTCCCTCTTGCTCATTGGCCTCCTCGACCCGTCGCCAGGTTTCCGGGCTGGTCGTCAATGGCAACGGCAGGGTATTCTTGACCTGCTAGCTTTTGGGAGGCGGGGGGTCCGGTGTGGTCAGGCTGTCCCAGAACAAGTGGCAAGTGGTTAATCCTGGGGTGTTATTGGTGGTGGTGGGGGGGGCTTCAAAGACAGAGACCCTCCCTCCAAACGGGTAGTGTGCAGCTCAGTTTACTGTAATGAGCAGCTCCTGCCAAACTGACACGCACAAATGTTAATGTGAAGGACCGAGGCCTCCTTTGGTTGCAGGTACGAATCCCGCCTCGCACGTGAAGTTTGCGTGTTCTGCCTGTGTGGTGTGGGCGGTGTTGGGGAAGTTACTCAAGAAAGTGATCCATTATAGATAGAAGTGTAAAGCTCGGGTCCAGAAAGTACAAATCCAGACCAGGGTTTTGATTCAACCAATCAGTTGAGTACTCTGTGACTGTGACTCTTTATACTCAACACTGGGTGAGGGTCTCGTACAGCTACTCCTGGTTTCCTCCTACCGTCTGAAGAATTACCTATAATGCATCTGTGTCCTGCAATGGACTGGCATCCTGAGGGGGGTGTACCACAGTCTTGAACCCTGTTTCGGCTGAGAGTGGCTTCAGGCTCCCTGCGGTCCCAAGATCCTGACCAGGATAAGCTCTTGGATGGATGGATGGATGGATTGAGATGTGCTACCTCTAACATCATGTATCATACATATTTGTCCTATAAGGTTGGCTGCCACACTCTTAGACCACTGGACTGCATGATGATCGCTTCCAGTTAGATGACGTTCATCCTGCTCTGTTGTGATTTGCCCACTTTCTTATGGAAGCTGGTACTTAACTTTATGATATTAATTCAGAACAGCTGCGATGGACACAGTAATGCAGCTGCCTAAAGATGTTTAGCACCGAGGAGGCGGGCCGCCCTTTGCCTTCACAACAGCTCTAGTTCTTCTTGGAATGAGGTCAGGCAGCTCCTGAACTGTATGTTGTAGGATATTGATCTTTTTTTCTGGAAGTAACCCCCCACCTCCCAGTTTTTTGAGAGATGAATGAGCTGGACTTCTGTTTCACACTGTGCCTTGCAGAACTTTCGGGATTCAGTGGCGCTTGTAGAGACCGCGGGAGCTGTTTGACTTCATCCTGATGTTTGTGAGCCCACGATTGAATTGGCTTGGCAGTGATTATGGGGGAATTATCTTCTTGGAATATGTGAACATCAGGAGGCAACTGATCTGCATGGTAAGGGTACTTCTGGTGCTATAAAATGGCCTAAATCGGACTCCTTCACTGCCCAAATACTGCATTTTCAGTGCATCTTTTAGTGAAAGACGTATTACGTACCGTATTACGGTACTTTACCTGTTGCATGGTTTTGAGCTGGTTATGTATCTCTAGGCTTCACTCTCAGATCCAAACGGCAGCCAACCTTAAATTCTGACTCTGCCCAGGTCTTGTCGAGCCTGGCTCACAGAGGTTCTCATTCAGTGCTGTGCTCATTTCCCGAGGCTTTATTTTTGTGGCGTTTATCATCCGTCCTGTTAAGAGTCCACCTGTCCCTGTAGGTGAGTGTCGACTTGCTTCCGCTATTCCCCTTTTCCGTGGCAGTTTTCCGGGTTTGTCGTATCCTGTGCGGATATCCGAGAGCAGTCCCCTCGACGCGTCAAACGATTCCACTCTTTTCTCGACTGATGTAGCGCCAATTCCGCCAGCACAGCCGCTCAGGCTCATGGGAGCTCTGTAGCATCTCATATTGCTATGAAAATGTCTCAAAGTGCCGACTGAAGCGAACTTCCATCCGGCTCCACCTTGGTCATTGTGATTTTATTACCTCAGAGTTACTTCCTGTGCCGTTTCTGTTGTTCTGCTGGGCTGTATACAATAGCGTTTAGGACAACAAGTTTCAGTTGCAGGCACACAATGCTATGTATGTTGTCTGAATCACCTTATCTAGTTTAATTCCTTAGAAATTGTGACTTCTGCTTTTGAATTAATTTACGTAAAAAAATTGATCTTCATAGGAGTCTTATTTGACCCCCCTACATTGTGTCAACAGGACGCCATCGGTCGCTAACATGCATAACAGGACTCAGACCTCAGGTGTCGTCAGGCGTTTGAGCCGTACCAAGCGCCACTGGGGGAGTGGGGGTGTGAAAGACCCCCTCATTACAGTCTGCATTAACCATCCATAATCCACTAATACACCCAACCTGTACAGATTTTTACACGCTAGTCGCAACCTTCAGGGTGCTACACAGGCAGAAAGAGTGGGGGAGAGATCAAAGGTCACAGATATGGGGGGCCTGTGCTTTAGCCCGTGTGGCTAAAACAGGCTCCTGGGCTCTTATCTGTCCCCCAAAGGCCGCTTTAAACCGATAAGTGCATCTCTGAATGCCTTACTGTTTTAGTCTTTTAAACTCTACACAGGAGTAGTTTCTCTTCTGTTCCACAGAGGCATTTAAATTCACGCTGGAGTGGTTCGATGTGGGAAGCGTGCTTCTGCTTTGTTTCGTTAGTCGCTGATGAAACACTGGGGTCAGCACAGTCACGGTCATCGTTGGCCCAGTCAGGGTCACCGTCATCCTGTGTGTATCGTCACATCCAGAGCCCAGCTGGAGACGGGGCACGGCCAAGGGGCACTGTCCAGTCTCGGGCACGGGGGCAAAGGACAAAGATGGACACTGTCACCATCTGGGACTTAAATGTAACCCAGTTGGCAGCATAATTGGCTAAATTCATTAAATATCGCCCTACTTTTGTGCTGCATTGTCTCACACCTCCAGGGTTGTGGGTTTGAATTCCAAATCAACTCTCTGTGTGCGTGGAGTCTGCATGTTCTCTGTGTGCTGTGTTGGTTTCCTTGAGGTACTTGAGCCCAAAGACCTGCAGTTAGGCTAATCGATGTCAGTACATTGACCATTGTGTGTGTGTGTGCGCACTTCACTGAGGCCGGACCAAGGCAGCGATAG
>JAODKC010000082.1:16642038-16661143 GCA_026777985.1 Mormyrops attenuatus
CCCCCCCCCCCCCCCCCCCCCCCCCCCCCCCCCCCCCCCCCCCCCCCCCCCCCCCCCCCCCCCCCCCCCCCCGATTGACACAGGACACCAACTGTTCTTTTCAACAGGAAAACAGGCTTTATACTTGCCTGTAAGTTGAAGAATGAATATTATTAATAAAGCATCCATCCATCCATCTATCTATCCATCCATCCATCCATTTTCTGCCGCTTATCTGGGGTTGTCGGATACTTAAAGTATCAATTTTATTAAGAATTAAACAGCAGCTGGATTTCATTCATTATTATTTAAGTATCATTCCATGTCGCATGAGGTCAAGAGATCGAAGAGCTAATCCCATTTGTGATTTGTGCCGTTACCTGTAACTGCCAGTGTGGTGTAGTTATTGCGTGATGGTACACTTTAATACTGCATCAAAATAAATGATTATAGAGGGCAGGATAGCTGATGCTAATCACATTAATGCTGATTCTGCTATGCTAATCACAACATTGCTGATCATGCTAATGCTAATTACACCTATGCTAATGACGCTAATGCTAACGATGCTGGTGTAGATATGTACAGCGTATGTGCAGCAGAATTCGACCCAACTAAGCTGTGCTGCCTGGTGCTGGTGCTCTCGGTTCAGTTTCCTTTTTCCGGATGGGTCTGGACTCGCTGAGGGGCGGTGCCTCTGTCTCACTCGAACAAACATCTTCACTGGCCCGCCGCGGGCCCTCATGCTTTGTGAAACTGTAACCGTGCTCTCCGCAGGCCCTCTTAGCCTGACTGTACCCTCCCTGTTTGGGATTAACCATTTATGGCCTGAGAATGAGGGCGTGGAGCTGCGTGGAGCTCAGAGGTGGCTGATGTAGAGCCAGAGCCATCTGGCGCCACGTTCTGGGCCAGGCTACAAAATATACAGCCGGAGAAGCACAGCGCTAAATGAATGTCCATGTTTAGCTTCCACAAAGTATAGGTTCTGTAGCCCTGTACTTTAGAGATGACGGTGTCTGTTTTCCCGCAGAGCAGGAGGCGTGTGAGCATGCCCGCGGTCTGTCACACTTTCTTATTGCTCACTTGTGTTTCGGTAGCTCGTTGTACTGGTGAAACCGGCCCGCTGTCTTTTTGTTATTTTTATTTTTCCCGCCGCTAAGCTACATGTGACACCTGTCATGTCAAATCCGAATGAGGCTCATCCCAGGTCTCAGCTGGCTTCGATGACACTCCAGAAGGGGAGGGAAAAGCGGGGGGGACCTTGGGTCGAGGTGTTTTGAAATGCACCTTTAACGAAATTTCAGGGTGGTCAGGCCACTTCAGACACCGGTTGGTTCACGTAGGCAGAATACAGAAGAAAATAGGTGACCACCCAGGGTGCCTGAGCAAAAATGCACAGTGCCCAAAAACCCATAATCAAAGGGAATGCATTTGCCCAGAAATTAGAGTAATTAATGTTTTACTACCCCCCCACAGATGCTGTATGCTTCTCGGGACGGTCAGCACTCTCTAAGGCAGCCGCCCTCCCCCCACGTCATGCAGGGCCCGCTGTCGCCTCCTTCCCCCCACTCCATGCCCCCCTCGCCATCCCGGATCCCCTACGGGCCACGCTCAGGCGTCCTGCCGGGTGGAGCCACCCTCCCCAGGGAGCGGTTGGCCAATGTATCCCCCGGGCGGGCCGCATCACCCTGCCCCAGCGCCATCCTGGAACGGCGGGACATCAAGCCGGACGACGATGTGGGCCTGAAGGGGGCGACGCTGGCACGTGGCGACTCGCTGTATGGGGACCCCTACCTGCTGCATGAGGGCCGGCTCAGCATTGCCTCGTCGCACAGCAGTCACCCCGGCGACCTTGTGGACCATGTGCCCGTGCCACCTTACCACCGCCGGCCTGGGCCGAGCCCCTACGAGGATCCTGCCCTCTACAGGCAGAAATCCAGGAAGTTCGTGGACCCCCAGCTGCCCAGCCTGGCCTGCAAAACCCCGCCGCCATCCCCGCACCGAGGTGAGGCGAGTCTCCAGCTGGAGCGGGCATCGCCCATCCGCCAGTCTTTCCGGAAGGATAGCGTGGACAGCCTGAGTAAAGCCCGTGGGAACATGACCTCACCAGATCTCCTGCCGTTGCAAGGCCATGGGACCCCCCCAACTCCAAATGACCCCCAGACAAGGTAAGCCCCCCAATCCCATCCATCACCTTATCAATAACTTAATGTTTTCCCTAAGTCCCACCTGTCTTGCTCCCTTGCCAGCTTATGCTGCACAGAAATGCAGATCTGGTGGCTTAATGGTTAGGGACACGCACTTGTAATTGAAAGGTTTCAGGTTCGAATCACCGACCAGCAAGATGCCACTGAGGTACCCTGAGTAAGGTACCACCCCCAAGCACTGCTCCCCGGGTGCTGAATTAGCTGCCCCCTGCTATGTCACATATGGGTTAAATGCCAAGAACACATTTTGGTGTGGTGTGTCAACATTGACAATTAATTAATCACTGAATTCTACAGTACTCTGAACCTAGGGGGCTCTGGTTTTCTGGTCATCATCATGAAACACAGCTCGGTTTTGGGGTCGACATAGAGGACTGGCCTACAAATGACTGTCCCTGAGAGCTTGTCTTCCTCAGGTTGAATTTAAATCCCAAGAGCAGTACATGTCAGTCTGTGTAGACTACCCCAGGCACCCCCCTGGGAAGTCCCTCAGTCTGAGTACAACAGTTGGAAACTGTTGCTTTAATGATGTCCATATCAAATCCAGAACACTGGGTTTTAAAAGAGAACCCCTGTGAAAAAATTCCACATGGCTTTTGGTCATTTTAATGTTTTATGCATTTTATATTTTATATATACTTCAAGACTGTGGAATTTATTGTGCAATAAATTTTTTTAAAAAAATTTCTTTATTATGTGCACACCTTAAACTCGTTTCCAGTGTACTAGATTATATTTTTCTTAAGTGTTCCATTTCACAATACAGGCTAAGGAGAAAAGCAGAGATATCCAGAGCCCTTTTATTTTGAAAGGAAAACGAAAACTGTGCGATCCAAAGATATTTTAGCAAGCTCCTAATTTCAGTGCAGGGATTTCACAGTAAAAGTCCCCTTTGCCATATTGCACAGGGAGCGGATGAAGGCTATGGAACAGCAGATTGCCAGCTTGACTGGACTGGTCCAGCACGCATTGATGAAGACGCCAGGCATCCAGGGAGCCAATGAGCTGAGCGGGTGAGTGGGGGCGTGTGCGGGGGTGGGGGGAGGGTGTGTGCATGTCAGGTGCGTGAATGAGTTAAGCGTGTGGGGTTGACTCGGGACGGGATTAGTGAAACTGAAGGGCGGCACATGAAACGCGAGATCGCCCCCCTTCAGGCCGCTTGGGGTGTGTCCCTCTTGGAGGGATCCGCTGGAGGCTTGTGTGTGTGTATGTGTATGTGTGTGTGTGTGGGGGGGGGGGTGTTTGTCTGGGTGGGACACTCAGGGTAATGCAAAACTGCACAAATACCGCAGCCGCACCTTTATTTTTCGGTCACGCCAGTTTCCAGACCTACGTCGTACACCAGCATGTCTTGAGCCAGCCGCCCTGTCCCCAGCGTGTGACTGTTAATAATAAAAGGTGCAAGCAGCAGCCCATTTCAGGTGCTATTACGCAGATAAACTTTATTAATCCCAGAGGAGAAAATGAGGCCTTAATGAAGCTGCCAGATGTTGGGAGGACAGAAACGCCTCGGATGTGTCAGATGCCTGAATTTAGGATGAGGCCTGCTGTTCAGGCTGAGTGTGAGATCAGCGTCGCAGTGCCCCGCTGTCTTCTCGTGTGCACGCCCTTCCATAGCCTCGCCCATCGGCCAACCTGTCTCTCTAACCCTGCCTGCCCCCCCACCCAGCTGGCCCGCCTTTCTGTCCATATTCCTCCTTGTTTGCCTGTCGAATTGTTCATACCCCCACCCATTTATCTACCTTTAGCCCCGCTCACCTGTTGTCCATATCCCGATTGGCCACCCACCTGTCCGTGGCTCTACCCATTTGCCTGGTCCCTCTCCCTTCACTGTTGATTGGCCCCTGTAGCTATGACTGACTCCTCTCCCTGCGTTTCTCTTTGCAGCGACTGGCCACCAACAGCATCGTCTCCAGTGCAGAGCGTGAGCTGTGGCGGTGAGGCTGTTAGCCCACTGGGCAGCTTTCCTTGCACAGGTAAATTCTGCGTGCTTTCATGGGCCGGCTTTTACCAGTTATGTGTGCTGAAATCCGGAAGGGAACCTGTGCTGTGTTCCTTGTGGGATGGAGAGGGAAGGAGCTTGACCTTAAGGAGTGTCACGAAGGAAATTGGGTCAGCATTCGCGTTCCTGGCCGAGACGCATCGGAATTCCCACAGACGTAGTTGGACCGGATTTTGGCTGGGTTTAAAAGAGTCGGTGCCCCCTCCCACCCCACCCAGCTGGCGCTTTTCTGGGATCGTGTGCCCGTCTCCCCCCACCCAGTACAGACACATTGGGTGGGGGTATTGTGTGAGTGGGGGTGGTCCGGCACAATGGCACAATGGTTGGGGGGGGGTTGAGGATCACTGCCATGCATTCTTCACATTCCCCACCCCCCTCCCTGACGGGACAGCGACAGCCGTCCCAGTCCAGCTCGGTGTCGCCGTTTGGGACAGTGATTCTGAGGTGTGTGGTGACACTGACGCCTTTTTGGGCACGATGACATGCAGCATCAGTCAGCATCTGGCCCAGAACCTATCAAACCCCAGGACTTCGGAGAAACACCAAGCTCGGGATTTACCACAAGCCTCTCCACTTTGCCCCGAGTGCCCCCGGGCGCAGGTGCTGGCAGAGCCATTAAAAGGGGGGGGACCCTCTGTCACTCAGTGCTGCAGAACAGTAAATGATGGCAAAGCCCCCCCAGCCCACCCCACTCAGCTCAGAGAGGATGTGTCCTTGTTCCTCTCAAGTTCTGCCCCCCCATCCTAAAATCCCCCGAGGCCCTTATCAGGAGCTGTGCTGGACCTGCTCTTACTTGGCGCAGTGTGTGTGTGTATGCGTGTGTCCGTGTCCACTCTGAATCCAGCCCAGCTGATAACTGCTCTCTGCATTTCAGATTTTCGGCAGAGCGAAGGTCTCTCTGCGTGCAGAGCCCTTTAATTATTATTTACACATCTCTCAAACCTCATTTAACCCACTTATGCTACTGGATTTAACAAATCTGTTCAGGTTTTTGTGCTGTTTGTGCTTGACTCAGGACATCTATTCTTTCAGGCACTTAGTTTCATCCACCCCCTTGTTTATCCACAGCAGTGTCCCCAGTACACGGGGTCCAACTGGAAAGCACCCCTACTCCTCCCCCGACGCCGTTAGACCATGCCTCCATTCAGCTCAACCTGACCCATTTCAGATGCAATGTGACCGACCTCCGGCTGCAGCTGGACCAGATGCGGCAGATGCAGGTGAGGGTGCCGCTCCTTTCAGTGTCTCGAATCTGCCTGTGCTCTCTGGCTCCTCCTATGTTCCCTTTTGTGCATCACTCTTTAATACAGCTGGATGGATGTAGGCAGCTCAAGGGTACAACAGGCCCTGGATGATGCATGAACAGGGTTTCCATGACGAGGGTTCTATGAACATGATTTCCATGATGAGGGTTCTGTGATCAGGGTTTCCGTGACGAGGGTTCTGTGAACAGAGGATCTGTGATGAGGGTTCTATGAACATGATTTCCTTGATGAGGGTTCTGTGATCACGGTTTCCATGACGAGGGTTCTATGGACAGAGTTTCCATGGTGAGGGGTTTCATCGCCAGGGATTCCGTGATGAAGTGTTTTATGAACAAAGGCTCAGTGACAAGCGTTTCCATGACGCAGAGGTTCTGCAAGCAGGGCTCCCATGACAACAGCCTCCCATTTGCGCGGGCTGTCAAATGTTATCAGCGTTGTCGCACGTGTCAACTTTTGACAGGCCGTGTGTGCAGATCCACTTTGAGGGCGAGCTGGCGAACACTGTCAAGTGAAAGCTTCCCCAGTGCTGTCTGATCTTCACGTTATAGACATGTCAGCATGCTTGTGAAACATGCTTACGGTGCTTTCTGAGTTGCTGTTTGTAATCTGGGGACATGTAGCAGTGCTGCTTATCATCACTTGCTTGAGGTCCCTGAGGTTGGTCCTCTGCTGGTCACAAGCAGTCAATACACCCCAAAGTGACTTTTTTGCGTGGGGCCACAGAAACAAACAGGTGCTTGGGAATGCATATTTCACATTCCCTTGTGATTGGCTGCTGTGTTATCCAGGCTCGCGTCATCTGAATACGAAGGGAATCTGAAAAGGGTAAGGGGGTGGTGGGGGGGGTGCTCGTTTTGGATGAGGGGTATGGTTATCTCTGGTAGAATGCGTCACACACGCGTGTATTTCTGTTAAGCAAATATCATTAACGGGGATAGACACTGCTTTGTGTGACTTCCCCTACGAAAACTTTCTGCCACAACGTCACCACTCTTTATCTTTGCATGTAATTGATCGGGCAGTTCCTGGGTTAAGAATGCATGACTTACGGACAACTTGTACTTACAAACAAATT
The DNA here is from genome assembly GCA_026777985.1 of Mormyrops attenuatus. Taxonomy (NCBI): domain Eukaryota; kingdom Metazoa; phylum Chordata; class Actinopteri; order Osteoglossiformes; family Mormyridae; genus Mormyrops; species Mormyrops attenuatus. Next base: position 16,648,567 of record JAODKC010000082.1, read on the forward strand.
GCCATAAAGCCTATTATATAAAAAATCCAGGTTAAATACAATGGTTTGCAATAACATATACACACACACACACACACACACACACACACACGACTTGTGACACTTGAAAATATTGTGTGGCTTCACCAGTTCGTCAGCTCGAGGTACAGTACAATGCTGTCTGTACGTACATTTATTATTATCAGTATTATTATGTACTGGATTATAATGTTTAATACTTACCTATAAATACGGGTTGGACATACTTATGGAACACATCTCGTTTGCAGCCTGGAGTGTCTTTAGGAGGTGAAAGAAGGAGCCGCATTGAAGTTTTAAGTAGCATTCATAGAGATGTCCCTGGTTGTGTGTGTGTATGTGTGTGTGTGTGTGTATGTATGTATGTGTGTGCGTTCTTTCACACAGCTCCAGAACCAGGAGACCCTGCAGCTGATGCTGAAGGATGCAGAGCAGGAGATCGGCCACAAGGTGGCGGAGACGCTACAGCGGTTGGAGGATCCAGTGCAGAAGCAGAGGGCCCTGGTGGAGGAGGAGCGTCACAAGTATCTGGGCATGGAGGAGAAGGTGCTGGGACAGCTGGGGTAGGTACTGGGTGTGGGGGGAGAGGGCAGGGGCACAGCTGGGGTAGGTACCTGGATTGGGGGGGCACTGCTGGGGTAGGTACCTGGAGAGAGTGGGCAGTGCTGGGGTATATAGGCAGATTTTTGAGCAGATGGAAGGGCCCCAAAATCCCCATTCTCAGTGCCCCCCCCCCGAGTGGTGAGTAAACGGAGTATGGCTTCTGTTCAGTCAAACCTGGTAGCATGAGATATTTACCACCACTACACCCCCCCCCCCCCCGAAAAACAGTGACTGATCCGTTTTTAGATCAGACGTTTAAGCAGCAAGGTCAGACTGTACATCCAGCAGACAGCGGTAAACATGATGAATATCACACAGAAACCTGTCGGGGAGGGGGTAGAAGTCTGTGTTGGCATTGGTGCCTGGCCAGGAGCCTCGTCAGCTCTGCGGCTTCTGCTTAAAAGGTCTCAGGAAAACAATCCTCAGGAAAGCCAAACTCAAACTACTGAGTGTGCCCCCTGGAGTCCAGGATGACAAGGGGATGACAAGATTTTTCTTTGTTCCAGCATAAACAGAATACGTATTTCTGAAAGTTGTGACCTCTTCTCCCAACGGTTAAGCTCAAAATACTTCTGTGGATTAGGCAAATTTTAACTACTTAAGCGTAGATGTGTGTAGGTGCATGTGGGGGAGTCAGGTCAGAGGTCAGATACGTTTGTGGAGATGCCACCGGAGAGCGTCAAGCCTCGTTAGTGGGTTTAACGCTCACCGCGCGCCGAAAGTTTGCGCCTGTTAAACTGGTAAAACTTGGTTCCACTCTGTTAGTGACGAAATTGACACTCCCCCAGGGTGCAGGGTGGGGATGGCTTGTCAGTTGTGAAACAAAGGCTTTAGTTTAATCCTCTGCGGGCCTGTTCACGTTTCCACCTGCTGGTGGAGCACGTAATCTGGCAATCTCCTGTGAGGAGTTTTAGCTGGTGCCTGAGCTGGCACATCTGTCATTATGGTCCCAGAGGGTCCAGTGGCTGATGGGAATTGTAGTTCAGTTAAATGTCCAGCTGAAAATGTAATAAAGTGGCACAGAGGTTTGGCTTGTCTTCAGCCTCAGTGTCTCGCCTATGGTTCATAGTCCCCAGCAGCACAGTAAATCTAACACCAGGACTGGAAGATGGTGAGGTTTCATCGTGCATCTTCTATTTGCTATATTGCATGTAATATGTAGGACTGTGTGCTTTTAAAGGGAGATAAAGGGAGCTTTTCTCTCACTAGGCTGGCAATTTGTGAAGTCTCACATCTGCAAGGCACTCAAAGGTTAAAGCATAATGAAACACATGTACTAACACTGCCCCCCAGTGTCTGTACTTAGGTACTACAGCTGCTGCTCTTTCTTATCTCAAAGAATTTTATTTTTTGCCAGTATAAATGTTTTTTGATGGGGTAAAGACACTAAACTGAAGTAAGTAGTTAAATTTAGGGTAATATTTGTTAAATTACTCAATTTTTCTCCTGATTGAAGCCACAGGGGCCAGCGAGGAATCAGTTACATATAACTGAGATTTTTATTAACAATTTAAGTTGCTACCACCCCCCAGCCCCCCGATAACATCAGCATAACTTAGGGAAGGGGGTAAGGCATAAACAAGTCGGTCTTCTGCTGTGAGGCCGGCCTGGTTCGACTCGCAGGATGACTGGTGACGGATCTGCGGCCCGCTTCGCTTTGCAGGGACCTGGAGGGGTACGTGGAGAGCCTGCAGACAGACAGGGCCGTCACCCTCAAAGACGTGGAGGATGGAGCAGTGGGCCTCCAGAAGGTCGGCGAGGCCCTGGCGGCGCTCAGAGGTAAGCTGAGCAAAGTCTGAGCCTGGTTGGGGGGGTGGGGCAGGGTTTAATCACATTTACATGAATTCACAGGCGTAAACAAACCTTGGGCTGCATCCACTGCATCTCACTAGTCTCACAGAACATGATACACTCTGTACTCTGCTCTTATTTTCTTGAAGCGTCTGTGGGTCAGACACTCAGATTTTATTTGGAAAGGTGGATAAGTCACAGGGTTGGTGTTGACAGGATGGGGGGATGTTTGGCGCCAGCTGGGATGTTTGGACTCAGACTTTTTTTTTTTCTTATCATTGATGTAATCATAATGCTCGTGCTCCCCCAGGGGAGTTCCCAGCCCTGCAGGCAAAGATGCGGGCAGTGCTGCGGGTGGAAGTGGAGGCGGTGCGCTTCCTTAAAGAGGAGCCCCACAAGCTGGACAGTATGCTGAAGAGGGTGAAGATCTTGACCACCATGCTGGGAGGCCTCCAGAGGTAATGAGGTTACTGCTGTTGGACCCTTGAACGAAGTCATAGGTCATGGACGTTTCCTTAAGTCACGCCATTGATACTGAGGAGCAGGCTGGTCACCAGGTGATGCTGGACCTGCTTGTTCTTCAGGGCTCAGCACTGAGGCGGTCTGCTTTAGGTGTCTTTGCCAAGACAGGTACAACAGTAGTGTCTCAATGGTAATCAGACTCCTGCAGGGAGCGGTCTGGTTTCTGGCTGTATTTGGCTCTAAGTTGAGGGCATTGGGGGTGAAAATAAGCCTCATAAGGTATCTGTGTAGGCCTTGTTCAAGTTGTTCTTCCCCCATGGCTGTGAGGAAGTTTTCATTCATTAGAGTGGTCTGTCCTCTCCATGGACACCCTGCTGTCTGCTCCACCCCCCACCCCCCTACTTCTTCTGTCCAGTTTTACAAGGATTATTAGATCAGCCTAGAGGTCATCAACTGTATGGTTGTTGGTTTGAGGCTCAGGAGGGTTTTGGTGTCGAGAAGGAAATGTAGCATTTGAGCAAGCACAGGCTACAAGGCCGTAGATTTTCTGAAATTGCATGCCAGTCCATTGCAGGGTGCATCGACACTCACTACACGCTAATTAAAGATAATTCCATGCACAGATACCGCAGGAAGGATTCAAACCCACAACCCTGTTAAGCTCAAAATACTTCTGTGTATTTAGCACATTTTAAGCACATAAAGTCATCTCCCTAATACTAGCAAATAGAGGAAGTATTAAAAAGAAAAGATTAAAAGTTTCTGCACTTTCTTTCTGTAGTATTTTCTGGATCTGAGCACATGTACAGGTAACATGAGGACAAGTGTAGATGGCTGTAGTTTCCTAGCAGCCAGTCAGTGACCAGTGCGTTATCCGCTGACCTGCCTACTTAACCTGTATTGCAAAGATTGTCCTGCCTCCTTTCCCGCCACGTAGGAATGGCACAGTGGAAGATCAGGAAGTCTCTGTGCCCAGGATGGAGCTGGAGACGGAGCCCCTGGACGCAGATATCCCAGATCTGGACCGCTCGCCACCTACCCTCTTGCCTGAAGGCCAGGGCTCTGCCATCCGCTCTGAGTTCATGTCTCCGGCCCCGCTGATCATCCAGCAGACTCTGAGTTCACCTGTTCAGGGGCAACAGCCCCAGCAGTCCATTGCCCCTATGTGCCAGGCTAGCCCCCCTTCAACACCTGCAGCCCCGCCCACTCGGGAACATCCCACCCCCATCCTGGAGCCGCCAGCTACTGACACCAGGGCCCTCTTCATTGAGGAGATCCACACCAGGAGGGAAAAGAGCCAGCAGAGGGCCATGTCTATCGAGGTAGGCCCCAGACTGGACCCTTCCCAAAGACGGGACACGTCCCAGCATTTCTAGGCATGTGTTGTTGACCTTTCGCCCTGTGAAGGACTTTTATAGCACATTTTTCATTTTAACGTGTTTAGCATTTTAGCTCATTTAGAATTTAGAATCATATTTACCATTTAATGTGTTTAGTCCTATTAGAGCTTCACTGAATACCCCCGGGAATCACATTCCAGGAAAATCTGTCATATCTATAAAGTCAAAGTCAACATAATAAATTAACATGGGGGAGAAAGAACTATGCCAAGTGCTGACACAAATCCCACATGACTCATCACCTCTCATTCCCAAAAGGCTGCGGAGCGTGACTGGGAGGAAAAGAGGCAGAACATGACCCACTACGACGGCAAGGACTTCGAGAAGGTCCTCCAGGAGGCTCAGGCCAACATGATGAAGGGCTTCCCCAGCATGGAGATGACAGTTCAGGATGAGGCCTCTCCAGCGCCCCCTGCTGACCAGCCGAATGAGGTTGATGCCCAGGAAGTGGTGTGCCCTCCCTCAGGTGAGAGCCTTGACCCGCTTTAGAGCTGGCACCTCAGCGAGTTCGTCTTCAAATCTGAACACACCAAGCCAAGTATGCTATCTAAGCAGAAGGCACTGTTTTCTAGATGTTTCTCAGGGAAGATGCTGCTCTTAGGTAGGCTGATGGCCACCATCAATGACAGGACGACTCTGGTGACACCACTTTGGCTCTGGTGATGAATGCAGACGTAACTGTACTGCTTTTCAGCAAAAGTAGTCTACGTTAAGGTTGCATAGGGGTGAAAAATTTCCGGAAACCTTCCAGACACTTTGCACTCCATGGGAAGTTAAGTTGGAGAATTTTGGAAATATTCCAAGTTGGAAACTTTCCATGGGAATTAACGGGAATATATGGGACGTTACCGGAAAATTCCCACATTTTGCAACCCTACTCTACACAGAGAAAACACCCACATCCAAATATGCACGAATCTATATAAACTCCCTCTTATGTGTCCCTGCCCAGGGACCACAGATGTAAATTAGCTATATAGCTAACTCTGGTACAGGATTTGTTCTGTACGTGGCCCCTGTTAAATAAACTAATAAATCTAAAACAGAGTGATGTACAGCTTTCTGTGTCACCTTCCCTGTATAACATGGACCCCCACTTAGTGACAGGTGACCAGTGATCAGGATCTGAGCACATGTACAGGTAATATGAAGCCACTCAGTAAGCAGCGGGAATCCAACTCGCGTCGGATTGTTGGGGGACAGAGCCAGAATGTCGTCGTGATTCATGGCGGATTTGGGTGTAATTTATTCTGAGTTTGTTCGTTTGGGCCGTGTCCCTGTAGGGTCCATTCCTCCCATTAGCCTGAACCAGCTGTGAAAGGCTTCCCAGGTTAGTTCAGAGAGATTTAGCTTCACAGAGCCTTACAGAGTACCCAGCATCCTCGGAGTGTACATGCAGCAAGCTAAAACAGAGTGGGACTGGCTTTCCGAGAGCATAGCCAATCACCGCAAATGTAGGAAAAGTCCCCGGTGCACTGCTAACTCATGTCAGTCCATTCTGCATTGTTTGTCATGTTTATGGCAGTGAGTCTGTGAATTCCGGCAGCAGTTCTGGCACGATCTCAAGGTGACCGTTCAGGAAAGACAGAAGATGTCAATGACATAGCGGCCGCTAGCCACTGGATGCGTGTGTCAAACTGAGATAACGCCAATCCTGTTCTCTGCCTGTCGCCCCTGGGTAGCCTGGCAGGAACCCTGTCGCTTACTTCTTGCCCATCTAATCCTTGACTCCATCCTTCTCCTACATCTGGGAAGGATCTCATCTTAGCATACCTGGCAAGAATGGTTGGAGAGGTGGACCTGAGAGCCTTATTGTGATTGGTTCCTTTATTGACAACAACATATGCAGGTATTCCACCACCAGAGAGCGTACTAGAGCCCAGAACAGAGAAACCTGCCCAGCAGAACCAAACTGGTAAGCCACAGAAACCCCCTAAAGAGCCCAAACCTACCTTGGACAAGCTGAGCCGAGCCGTCACAGACAAGGTCAGCAAGCTGGGGGCAGAGAAAACTGGCAAGTCCCCACCCCCACCACCTCCAAGGAAGACCTACACACTGGGTTCCGGGATGACCACGGGGAGATCTGGTGAGGTCATCTTTACCGCTAGGAAGGACTCCGTCACTACTCAGGTGTGTGGTCTGAACAGACTGCATTAATATTCTGAGAATGTTTTAAGAAGTTTAAAAAAGTAATTGATTAAAATGTCCCATTCATCCTTCTGTATATGTTCCTCCTCCTAAAACTAAAATGTTTAAATTCGTCAGTTGATGACATGAATTATGGTTATTGTAGTGTGATTTAGTGACATTAGCAGCAAACATGGCCCATGGGATCAAAGAAGAATCTCAGTGGAATTTGTGTTCTATTTGTTACTTTTTACTTTGCAAAGTACAGAAGTGGTTGGCAGGTGTCTTACAGTATAGAAGGTGCATATGTACAGCCTTGCACTGTTTCCTGCCACTCAGAATGAGGAGGAGGAGGCCACCTCCCCCCAGCGAAGCAAACCGAAGGCCAAGTCGCCCACGGAGAGCAAGCCCAAGCCACTAAGCCCGCCCCCTGTCGCGGCATCCGGCGTGCGGGATGAGGAGGACGACAGCAACAGGATCATGGCAGAACTGCAGGTACCGGGAGCAGGGGGGATGCACTCAGGAAACATGCACATGCATTTACACAGTGCCCAGTGGCCTCGGGTTCACATGCTACGACCCTGGCAAGGCTTCCACCTGTCATCCGGAGAATATGTCTGGAATGGGGCCTGTCCTCAGCATCTGCTCAGTGACGGGGTCAGGCATCACAGCAAGCACTTGACGCAATGGCGACGCTTTTTACGGCCTCTTAAAGGGCCAGGCATGGACACCATCCCCACTAGGGGGCCCCAGAGACGTGGCAGACGGATCCTTTGGCACCAGGCCACCCCTAGCCAGGCTGTTCCTGTTGGGAGGTGCTTCAGCTCCACGGACCGCTATTCGCCCCTGCTGGTGATACTGGTGAATTGCATCCTGGACCACATACTAGATACAGATCCTTCCAACAGACTCCAGTTCCAGGCCACAGGAGTCCACCAAGGTCTATGTGTCCAGCAACGATGTGGATCAAAGTCAAACGTCCTGAGCTTCAAATGTTACACAAATAGATGCTGACGTCTAGCATGACGCATACCTTGTGTTGTCATTGTATTAATTGCTTAATTAGGGACAAAGGGGCTGCTCACGGTCCGCTTGGGTGTGTCCACGACCAAGCGGCCTGTAAACGCCAACTGCGTCTTGACCCCTTCAGGTCTTCCAGAAGTGCACATTCAAGGACGTAGAGGCCAAATGTTTTGTGGAGCACGCTCGCGTCGAGACACAGGTCCGAGAGATCCGACCCGGGGCCATGGTGTCACCCAGAGACCACAAGGTAACGAATGTGGCGACGATCCGGCTGCTGCCTCTGCTGCTGCTGAGCGCCTGGCTTGACCTCTGGCTCCCCCTGCTGGCCATGACTTTAATGACACCTTTGTACTCATACCTCTACTGCCTGACCACCAGCTAACATCCTTAACGGCTCGAGGGATCTCCTGACACTCCCAGTATTTTCCCTGCCTGTTTTTTTTTTTATTTCTTCCCTTCGATCCTTGGACTTCTTCGGAATTCCTGCTTTGACTTGTTTCCTCCAAAATCTATGGCACGTTTTGAATGGGGAGCGTGACGTCTTAACCATGTGACCACTGGCTGCATATTAATAAATGGTTCCAGATTAAATCCGTCCAGGCTGACTTCTTTTCGTCTTTTGCAAATCACAATTCACCTGCTTGCTCTGTGGCTCGTGTGCTGGGTCCTAACTGCCTGTATATGATTCTTCTGAGGGTCCAAATGAGTTAATTAAGAGCTTAATTACTTACCCGTTGCCTGAATAAAGTACCATTTCAATTACCAGCCCCCAGAGTTTCCCACACATATTTTAATTATGAACAACATTCAGTCCTGATCTGAAGTTAATAGTCTTCATTAATGTAATTTTTTTTTTTAATTGACAGGATCTTCTTGGCCTGTCTTAGATCCATAGAACTGGACTCGCTGTTTTATTGGATTCTTTCCCCACAGAGCGCCTTTGTCCATCTCAACCACCATATTGGACCATCTGCTGATTTCCTTTGACCTCCTTCTTATCTGGCTAACCTGATTCTCCTCATCATCCTCCTCTTCAAAATCTCTTGGTTTTCTGGCCTTTTTTCGTTGGGCAACTTTCTCACATCTATGGTTGGGGAAAGATAAAGCTGACATTTGTAATTGTATTTCCAAATTCTCTTCCTTACCCCTGCCGCCTTTGTTTTCCACATTGTATTAAAATGTGTTCTGTAGGCTCGAAATTAGTGGTTGTGAAACTGTGGTATGCTTATCACTGGTGGTATGTGAGCTCCTTCTAGTGGTACGCAAAGGTATCTCCTTTCATGTCAGTCATAATGTTGGTCCATATTTTTTGTGGTATGCGGTTCTCAACCCCATTCAACAGAAAGTGAAACTGAAAACCAGAACCAGGAGCAAAGTCATCCACTCTTGTCTCTGGACTTAATTACCCTCTGTATTTGGTTACTTGTTTTCACCACTGTAAGACGTCATTTCCAGCTTGCCTTCCAATGCTGGGCATAGTTCATGAGTTACCATCTTTTAAGAAGCTTTCACATCCGCGGTTCAATCCCTCCTTTTAAGAGGTCTGGAAGCTCCAGATTCCAGGCTTGTTAAGCTGCTGTTATGGGTGTGTTAATGAGCTTATTAATTCCCGCTCGCTCCATAGGGTAGGCAGCGGAGCTTTAACGGGTCTGCCTCTAAACCACTAAATGCACACGACCGTAGAACTCACAGGGGACATGTGGAGCGTCCCCTAGCCCATCTCGCTAAAACAGCACCGCAAATTAATGCTTGCAGTGTGGTGTTATGCCGTCTGATTGGCGGATGGCTTCTCGCGCTGCTTTGCCTACTAAAAAATTAAAAAACGAGCTGATGTGAGTGCGAGAGTCCATGCGTTAAACAGTCCCGCTGTTAGATTGGCTGACGAGGCCACAAAAGGCCCTGGCCCGCCACAGACAGCCTTGCTGTAACGTTGTCCCTTCCCCCCCTCCGTAACCTGTCCTAGCAGAAATCCGGGGGCCGGCCCGACGACCGGGAGGCAGACGAGAACGGGAGCGGCCTGGTCCGCCAGGGCCCGGGGGTACGTGACGTGATGCATGATGGGTTTCTATGACGACCGCTAATCGATCGATAACATGTAAATCTCTGACAAATTATCCATCATCCTTGGCCAGATTTCTTTGGTTGGCCTGATTACATAAACATCTTTAATTGCTGTGTTAAAGTATGTTGCTCCAGTCCACATGGAGGGTAATTAGGATTTGAAGCACTCCCCCATGCCACGGGAAGGGTCGGCGTGGCGTGAGCCTGGTAGGTGAGCGCGTGTCGCCCCCTGGATGTTAGCGCGCGGCTTATTCGCTGTGTCTCCCTACATCCGTAGGTCATATATTACGTCACGGGGCAGATTACCAAAGAGCAGCCAGCCGACGCCACGGAAGAGCGGAAGGAGGGCAGAAGCTCCGGCGCGGGCCCCTCACAGGTTGCACATGTCAATGCTTTTGACGTTTCCCCAAGGCAGCAGGAGGGCGGCGCCGATGAGCCACCTGCCCCCCGCCGCCTGCTGGAGGATGGCCCAGCCAGCCCACCCATGGTCATAACTGCAACCACAGAGTCCCCAGATGGGGGCCATGGGAGAGAGGACTCAGGGTCACATGAGCTACCTCTGGGTGGAGGGATGATTGAGACACTGCGAGGTAGTGGTCCGAATGAGGCCACACCTTCCACCTTCCCTGTGGAAAGGTCTATAGGCCCAGAGCTCGTACCATCGAGTGTCTCTGTGAATTGGGTGATGCATTCTACAGCACCAGCAGTCATACCTCCAACCATCCTAGTGGATAAGGTTGTATCCTATACAAGTCCTGAGGTCGTACCTTCGACCATCTCAGTGGAAAGGGTGGTGCCTTCTATTGGTCCGGAGGTGATACCTTCTACCATCATGGTGGATAGGTCTTTGCCCTCTACAGGCCCAGAGGTTGTATCCCAAACCATCCCGGTGGATCGTGCGGTGCCCAGCAGAGTCGCAGAGGTTGTAGCTCCGCCCGTTGTAGTGGAGAGGGCTGTATCCTCTACAGGTGCAGACATCGCACCTCGGACCAGTGTCTCCCGTGAGTTCACAGAGGAAGATTTCAGTGATGCCACCCTGAGCCCGGACCTCCCTGGAGACGAGGGACCACCCCCACCAGACAACATTGCCTTCATGATAACTGACAGCAAAGTGCAAGCCCTGTCCTGCAGGGAGTACCAGAAAATTGTGAGCACTAGGGCTGGGCAAGTGCAGACGGTGAAGGTGGACAGCGACCAGGAGGTGACCTCACAGGAGGACGGTTTTGACGCCAAACCGGTCATCATCATCTTTGATGAGCCCATGGACATCCGCTCGGCCTACAAGAGGCTCTCCACTATATTCGAGTGTGAGGAGGAGCTGGAGAGGATGCTCTCCGAGGAGACTATCGACGAGGAGAACGAGGACGAACCCAAAATGGACAGCGGAGGCCAGCAGGTAAAACTCGGAGACGCGGTGGGTAGAACTGCAGACGGGGTTGACGGCCAGAGAGGCCATGGCACTTCGCAGCCCGGGGCACGAGAGTGCATCACGCGGGGGAGGGGCGAGGGGGAGCGGGGCGAGGGTAAGCAGGAGACCAAGAAGAAGTTCAGGTTCAAATTCCCCAAGAAGCGGCTGGCGGCTCTGAGCCAGGCCATCCGCACGGGCACGAAGACGGGCAAGAAGACGCTACAGGTGGTCGTGTACGAGGAAGAGGAGGAGGCTGACGGCACCATCAAGCAGCACAAGGAAGCCAAGTGCATTGAGATCGGCCGCTCCAAGGACCCACCCGAGCTGCCGCCCAAATGTCGGACAGACGACATCCGCAAGAGCACCTACAGGACCCTGGACAGCTTGGAGCAAACCATCAAGCAGCTGGAGACCACCATCAGCGAGATGGGACCCAGGTCGTCGGAAGAGCCCGCCGACTCCCCGACCAGGGTCGGTGACCCCCTGGCCAGGGAGGAGGAGGCTCCCTCGCCACATGCAGTCAAGCCGGTCCCCAAGGCTCGTAAGAGCCTGACCCGTAAGAAGAACAAACCAGCTCTACTTCCCCGGCCTGGCACTGCCACAGTGCCCACCAGCCAACAGGTGTCCTCTTAGCTTCTCCGGCTTTGCACTGGTGGCTTGGTTCATCTTTGGGTCCTCTCGCCCCCCCCCCACTTTCCTAACAGCTGACTCTAAACCGAATGTATTTCAAGGTGCTGGGAATCGGTGGGAGACTCTAACTGGCTGTTTATTTACAATGATATTACTGAACACCCCCCCCTGCTTTTTTTGCACTTCACTCTTAAAAATGCTGAAAGAAAAAATAAATTCTGGGGTTCATTCTGCCATTTTTTATTTTTTTAACCTCTCATTTAGCTGAAATCAGGTGCATGGGAATCGCCTCTGGGTCGCGGTCTGCATGCGGTCCAGTCCTATCCCATAATGCACTGGTGTCTGGTGCGAGCTGTGCTCTGTCCTCGTTGCCCTGTCTTACCTGCTGCCTCCAATATGGTTTCTCTTTTTTTTGTTTTTCCTATCCCCTCCACCTTCCCCACCCTCCGTCTGAAACCCCGCAGAGCGCCAACCCCGCCTCCTCGACTAGTCGGATGCCGGTGCCCATTTCTGCCAAGTCCAGGCAGCCAGCAGGGGGTGCCGAGAAAACAGGAAAGCAGGCAAACCTCCAGGATCCACACAGGCAGTTCCGACAGGTAGTTTTGCTGTAGGCCGGGCTGGGGGGTGGGGTGGGCCTTCCACTCGCCAGAGGATTGCGATGGAGAGGCACTAAAACTAGTAAAACATGCACAGAGAGAGAGGGACCGTGAAGAGTAGAGCTGTGAGTTTGTTGTGTCATGGGGGGGTGAGGTTGCCCCCCTGCCTGTATCGCTCGGACGGCATGCCCCCCTGGTGCCTGGCTGCTACCTCTTAAATGCCATCCGCTTTTGCATGCCCATGCTGTCCACGACTTCTCACGCGCTCAACTGGGACAACAACGGGAACAGGCAGGAAATAATGTCATAACGACTTCCGCACCCACCTAACACCCACTGCCCCAGCTACTGAATACATATCGTTCTGTAACACCTCCCATCCCCACCCTTCAGGGTGCCCCGTGGGGGGGGGGGGGGGGGGGGGGGGGGGGGGGGGGGGGGGGGGGGGGGGGGGGGGG
>JAODKC010000082.1:16661979-16672291 GCA_026777985.1 Mormyrops attenuatus
GCGTCGACAATAAAATTCCACAGACACATTTTTATAAATCGACATTGTCGATTACGTCGAATAATTGTCCCAGCCCTCCTCCTCATCTTGCTCCCCCCTCTCACCCACCTCCCTTAGTCACAGTGGGAAGAGCATCCGAACCATACATACACCCAGCTTTACCAGCCACAAGCCGCTCAACGGGAAATACGGCGTCCCGCCTTCCTCTGCCGCCTCCAAGGACGCATCCTGATTGGCTCGGTTAATATCGAGGGGCGGAGCCGCGTTCTGTCTCCATTGCTCATTGGCCTCTCTGATTTGGTTTTCTGGCATTCCCATCTCCCATGTGTCATGCAGCTTGGTGTCTCTAGTCTGCTTCGGGTCCATCGCTTGGGGGTGCAGTGGGTCGAGGGATCCTTTAGCTCCGGGGCTTTCAGTAGCGCTTTTCGCTATTCTACGTTTGACATTGCGATACTTCTTATTTGAAGCATGGGAAGCGGACAAGCATACCTGTTCCGAGGTGTAACCCGAATGAAAATGTGTAAAATGGAGAGGAAAGCGGTTTATTTTTTGAAAAACAGGATGAATATAGTATATTTTGATCTAATATTAGTTTTTTATGTTACCAAGAACTGAAAGACTAACTGACAGTCGTACCTTTCTAGATTAGCTACGATCACGGTGTGAGATGAACGCTGTGTAGCGGATAACCGCCCTCTTTGTGTTTTGGATCCCGCCTGCTACCGGTTTGTCAGCTTAGTGAACCCAGGAACTGGGTTATATTAGGTCAAAGTCCTCCGTCTTTACTAGTTACCGTGCCTATCTGCCTAAGGTGTTTGTACTTTCATTTTGGGGCTTAAAATCGGCGATTTGGAAACACTGTGTGGGGAGTTTTTGTGTAAAACAGGCCCAGTATACCTCCCCGAAAATAGCATCACTGATATGTGTGCTCTTTAATTTAATAGTTATCGATGTTTAAATGTATACTGAGTAATAGTAACCACTTACTACCCGTGTATATATAAACTGGTGTACGAAGAAGCATAATATACTTTTGTTAACGTACCAAAGTTTCTTTCTTAGCATGCTTTTCTGATACGATAGGAGGGCGATCCGATGCCATTGTAAAAGAACACGTCTGTTTGCACAGAGAGACTTTTTGTAAATATTTGGTTTCCCTTTCATTTTGTAAAGCTTCAAGCCATACCGCTCGAAAGCGCCACAGTGACAGAAGAGTTACGATATTAAAGGAAATAAAGGACAGCATCCTCTTGTTCGTTTGGTCATTGTATACGTCTCTGGTGTTTTGCTTCATGTTAAAATTACTCTGGATTGTAACGAGAAATTTTCTTATTCATTGAAGTACAGTAGTATCTCGGTATGCATCCTTAATTCGTTCAAGATCCTTGGACTTATACCAAACAAATTTTTCCCATAAGAAATAAAGGGGAAATGATTAATCCGTTCCCATGAAAAAAATCCTATTGTTATTGGCATATTATACGTTGATGGGGTTGTACAAATAAATTAGGTGATATATTTAAACCGTATAATGTATTGTATTAATCGCTATAACCTTTCATGACGTGACGGTGCTCTGTGTATGTGGGTGCGTATCGTTAAAATATCCTGTTGGTATATGGCAAGAATTTGGCCGTCGGTCCAGAAAAAAGGATATCTCAAACAGGGCTCTGCACTTCCCATCCATGTCCATTAGATGGCAATGAAATCCTATAAATTACATTTCGCTTTAATTTTCACTTCGTAGGTGATACTTTCATACAAAGTGACAAACATGGCTGAAACCTTTACTTATCTAAAAAGATGATAACCGAAAGAAACAAAGTTTCTGCATTTGAAAAAGTCCTGTCTACTACAACTCTACAGCAAAGATCATTAATGCCATTACTTGTCATAAAATTAAGCATTCATATACATATGCCTGACCAAAATCTGGTATTAAACGTTTTCTATTGTTGCAATGGTTAACACTATTACCTCACGACCTCCCCCCCACCCCCGCCCACAGTCCAAAATCACACTAAGGTGAATTGCAGTTTCTAAACTGTCCCTAGGTGTGACTGTGTGTGTGAATGGTGTGTGTACCCTTGTCCTTGGTTCCCTGCCTGTAGTGTCTGGGATAGAGTCTGGACCCCCGTGACCCTTCATAGGACAAGTGGCTTTTGGGTGAATCTTCCTTTTGTGATTATGGTCACATGTTGATCTGACACATACTGGCATCCAATCAGAATGATGGGCCTGTGGCTCTGCCCCTTTGATCTTCACAGGTGTGGCAGCTCATGGGGCACATTACAGATACCTCTCGTGGTGGTTGGGTGGGAACATCTTTTAACCAACAATAGGTTCTTATTCCATCATGTTTTTATGTATGCTGTATAAAATACGGAATGTTGTTTTCTAAACTATTCAATGTAAACTGCTAAATCGTATTTTTTTTTTGAGAACTCATCAAGGGACTAATTCTACAGATCATTCGCCTGCTGTTCCTTGAATTTTATATATGGAAATCGATAAAATTTGAAGAACATTATTGAACACATCCTCCATTTTCCATTTAATTAGGTGATATGACAAAGCCAAACTGGGAGAAGCGGTAATCTATACTAAATGGTAATGAGCTATTTAACTGCTTGGGGAGATGCTGTATAGTATCCATGCCTTGCTAAATGCTGTTTGAGTGTCAGTTTTTAACCCTTGTTATGTATTCCCAGTTCTGCAGGTTTTAGATCTGGCCACACATTTTTGTATGAAGTTATGTGACCCAGGCTGGTAGAAGCCCATTGTCACCATATTGAAAATTTGTCCAGGTACCCACCAACTTATGCATGAATCTGAACCCCCATTACACCCCCCCACACACACACATATATATCAAGGACACCCCTGCCCAAGACCAGAGGCCAAAACGTTGAACACCTAGTAGCTCCCATTTGGAAAAAGGTGGACTGTGCTTTCAAATGTGAGGCCTTGGATGCAAGGTGTAATTACAAGAATGCATGGAGCACGCAAACGCTTCGGAACACAGAAAGATGACAATGGAGAGAGAGAGCCAAGTGAGCATTTATAATGAGCGCAAGCATGCACATAGGTAATCCAGTTAACAGATCCGTAAATCCAATTAAATTTCCGTGGCATGACTGAATGAGGCCACAGTCTTTGCCAAAACCAGAAATTTAGGGGAAGATTGAGATGTAACTACCCCTGAAGGTGTCTCTACCACACTGGATGCCACCTCCTGTGTTCTAATTATGGTCTACAAAGTTCTAGAATGACGAGTGCTGAGGATGTGGAAAGTTAACTGAAAATATCAGATTATGATGTCAAAAGGCAAAAGTCTGTATAAAATACCTAATATGTTCTACAAAGGCCACATCTGTAGGTACACAATCACAGAAGGGAATTTTTACCCTGGAGTAAGGTCCTTAAGCTGATATGCTACGGTTGAAGTGACATCATTTGACACTAGGGAGCAGTGCTATGAAGCATGATGTGTTGATTCCTTGCCCATCTGATTTGACGTAGTGCTATGGCCAGCTCAAAGCTTGCTGCCAGCAATTGTAAGGAAGGACCCCAGAGATCTGGCTGTCCTCTGAGCCAAAAATAAAATTCCCAATCAAAAGGGATCATTTCCTAGCAAGATGATTTGAACTTGGTAATTAAGAGCTGTCTTCATCAGGGCTGAGACTGACAGCTCGTGCTGGATATTTTAGCTGAGGATTTGTAACATACAGAACTACACAGATACCTGAGCCGAATTCACCAGAACCCACAAGTGGATCCACCAATGGTCCAGGTCTTCCGGTACTGTGAGAGGGTTGTCAACAAGAGAGACACGCGACTGAACTCAACTGGTAAAATCACCGCAATATGAAAGAGTCATCGCCTTCCTCCAAGTGCCACCATGTCAGATAATTTAGATGTTAAAACCACCAGGCACACGTGGAAGGGAGCTTGGGGAGGCCGTGAGCCTTGGCAGGAGATGAGAATCTTCTTCCTCTTTGTAATTATTTCAACGGATTTTAATTGAGAATGCAAATTATTCAAATCAGCCTTATTCCTCACAGGAGCATGCCTGAAGTGGAATAGCGAATAAAGAAACGATTACAGTGTCCTTCAGATGCGGGGGGACCTTTTATTCCACTTGCTGGAGGGCATGCTGTCCCTCTTGACATTGCTTTTTGCCATGGGGGGGGGTGGTCCTGATAAAGGTGAAAGTGCGAGAATCTCATAAATATATCACCGCCTGCTTTCTGTAGTAGCGACCGCAGGGAACATGGGCAGATCACAGGGAGTCATACTCCTAACCAGGCCCTTACAGACACCCTTGGGCATGTCTTTTGTTTTGGGGCCCTATTCAAGTCACTTTAGCCCCCCCCATGTAGTGATTGTTTTTGGCCAGCAGGGGGTGCCATGCAAAACGTTGAATTGTAATAAATGGACATAGACCTGCATGGACAGACTTACAGTGCAGGACACAATTACCTCGTAAGGAGCAAAAGAGCACCCTATCGTCGTCACATACCTCCTTCCTTGTGTTTCTGTAGCCGTGGCGTTTGTGTCTCAATGATTCTGTCCCTGCCAGTTATCGGAACCATAAAACCACCATGGATAGTCTGGTTCTCAGCTGCCAAGGAAAGGTCACTTATGTTACCGCACCTATAAAACCACGCATATGGATTTTATGGACTGGCTGTTGCGAGGCTTCGTGCCAAACAAAGACTGTTCCCACTGTCACCGATTCTTAACCTTGATGCAGTCAATGGTTAACTGCTTACAGTGATGCAGTGTGCCTCTGACAGAGCATCTCCAGGTCAAACAGAGAGTCTTTCACACAAACAGATATACCACCTTCTCCTGTGAAAGCTTACCACTCAACAAGCAGACCAAGATGTAACACACAGGTCACACATGAATAATATTATATAATACTGGACAGCAAATCCATTTAAAAGTCGGTAAACTGGAAATTAAAATTACAGCTTCACGTATTGTATGATATTATAATGATATACACAAGGCTTTATTAATTTATAGAGGGTCAAATACATCCTAATTTCTCTGTAAAATCTACTGTTAAATATAATGTACAAGAAATTCATCAGCTCCTATATCTTAATTGTAATGTGTCTGGGATTCCCCTTGTTAATGCTGTGGATGATTAATTTTTAATATTGCTTTTAGCATAGTAGCCTTCTCATTCTGCTAGATGAGGACAAGGCCATGGATATTTTGTACCATACACTCACTTTGTTTTGCCACAACCAGTAAGTGGTTCCTGGCTGTATCTTTGCTGGTTTTAGAATAGAATACAATAGAACAATAATTTATTGATCCCCATGGAGAAATTCACCTTTTGCCTACCCCATCCTGCTCTCCATGTTATTGTGCCTGTCATCAGCGAGGTCCCTCAGGGTCCAGTACTTGGACCAGTTCTATTTATTAATTGTGGGATTAGTTTAAGGGAGATCATCTGTCTCACCTGGCCTGCTTTTCTCTCGTTAATAAGTGGTCAATGTGATGGCATCAGTTTGCCTGACAGCTTGGCAGTTGATGACTCAATTTTCTTGCATAGAATACCAATAAAACTGAGGCTACGCTCAGAGCTGAGATGGCCCATCTGCTGTCTTATCTGGTTTAGCTTGGTCTTTTATCATCCAGGTTTTATTAGCTGTTTATAATTGGCAAACTTCTATAGGCTAACTCTAATATGAATATGAAAAGCCATTTCTCCTTCCTCCAAATATTGGTGAACTTTGTCTTATCGCAGACTGATGCTAGTAAGAATATTAAAAATCGTTTTTCTGTCCTTGAACCATCAACTGCCATCATCAAATCCCAGGCTAACTCTAATGAAGATGTGACCAAATCATTCCTCTGTCCCCGAAATGTCAAAGAACATCATCTAATCCCAAGCCAGCTCAAATGAAGATGTGAAAAACCATTCTCCTATCCTTGAAACATTGACTACTGTTATCTAATCCCAGGCCGTCGCTAAGCATTTGACGTACTTGTCTGAAATCCTGTGCAAGCTTACGCCCCGAGCACATTGCCGCTCCATTAAGGGAACTCCAGCAGGGGCAAAATCCTACATGTTGGTTTCTTACACACAGCTCATGTCTCTAGTCCATAGCTACACATCGAGACACTCAGTATCTGTAAGGCAGCTCATTTAACAAACCATACACTCAGCAGCACCATCTTCTTATCGGAGCTAAATGACCCATAAAGGTGTCTTCTCTCACCAACCCCTACTTCACGATTCCCAAAATCTAGACTTGTGTTGAGCAATGCTGTTTGGACCCCCTCGCACATCCACTGAAGCACTCTCACAACAACAATCCAACTCGTATTACTGCCAGTTGAGCCAGGCAAGTCATTTAGCTCCATTTCTCCTTTTAACCCATTTTTTTCATCGCTTGTTTGTCATTCTCCGACATGCCGACGCATTTGACTTTCTTTAGATTCTTATTTCTTCCTGTTTGCAAAGTGTCCTTAGCGTCCGCATATGATGGGGGGTTAGAGAAGGAATGGCTGAAGTGATAGAAATTTAACACCATCCTAAATACATCAACTTCCTCTGTTAGCATGCTGCTATGCTAATAAGGGCCAACAATGTATGTAAAATAAATAATTATAACAAGGAATAAAGCCTCATATGTGGCCTCAAGCCGTTGTTGGGTTGCAGTTTTATTTTTTAATAGGCCTATAAATAACATGGCATACGAACCCAAAGATAATTCAAGAATGTCACCCCCACAGAAACGCCGTCCTGTATCTCGGTGTTCCCGCGCCTGTCGGATCGTTCATCGGTAAACTATCCTGGGCCTGGAAACACAAGCTGCGGGGGTTGCACGTTACCCGGAGCACGGTCGGAAAGCGCGATGCGGCCGCGAATTGCATGCCTCCCCCCGAACAGGCGACGTTCCCTGGCAGGAAAAGGCTATGATCGCGAAAAGAGCCGGGTAAGCAAGAAACAGCACGCGGCGATGCCTAGCTGACGGCATTACACGACACGTCCACCGGGGGGCCGCGAATGGCAACGGCTCGGCATCCGCAAGTCACAGTGTGAACAGAAGATAGTCAAATGTGCTGTGATCGCTTTTCAGAAATGCCTCAAATGTCACCAGTGATCTTCAGTGAGATGGAAGATCCCACTGTGCTCGTCGCGGGGTCTGAAATCCTTCTCCGCTCCCGCAGAACCTGCTGAACAGTCGCAGCGCTCAGTGCAGCGGTGATCCGGGTGAGCGGTACACTGCACACTGGGAGAACCGCGGTATTCAACATGTCGCATGGCCTACAAACGCGTACAGCGGACGAACGGAGCGGACAACAGGCTCACTACACTGGTTTTTATTTCTCAAATATGAATAGGGAGCTTGTTTAGACAGGGAGGGAGAGAAATTAGTGTTAAATATGAACGTCGATTAATCTACGGTAAAATATTCCAAAACCGAGAAATGTTACTAGTGTTCCACAAAGTATCAAACAACATGGAAAACTGCTGCTGTTATTTGCTTGCTTGATTATTATTATAGCTACTTAAATAATTAAAAGTGTATGCAAATTTCCAAATTAATTAATCCCTAAGCATGCACTTAGTAATTAGCCTATAATTCTTTAGTCATATTGTATTTAACGCACAACACATAGTCCAGATGTCGAGACACTAACGGGAGAAATGTGTAGTAATTAATAACACAATAAATTATTTTAGCGTAAGGTTAATTAATACAGTCACTTTCCCAAATACTTTCTGGAAGTATATTGATAGAACAAATCTTTGAGGAAAATGACTGCGCAACAAGGAACTTCAAGCAAGTTAATCAAAGACCTGAGCCCTAATTTGCATTAATAATTAACGAAGAGAATAATTAACATGCATGCAAATCTAACAGTCACGTTCCAAGCATCACAGACGTCCCTATAACAATAAAGTAACAGTCTTACTGCTCAATTAGCGCAATGTTTTGCGTCTTTTGAAAAATATTGGATATTGAAAAGTAGTTTTAAACGCTACTTCCAGGTAACTGGAATCGTTCCGGAATGATCCGGGCAGCCCTGTTACACGTTGTCACAATGTGCAGCTGTTGGGTGTTTGTCTATTCGGGATTGAAAAGTGAGCGTTCATTTATAATTTCTCACAATTAGGTGGGAAGACTGCATAACTTAAAAAGAATTTTTGATTTTACCAGGCGCTCTATCCGTGTAGAGACCCAGATGACCTATGCTGATCAAATATATAACTTTTCTTTTTTAAAATGTTTCTGCTCTATAGCCCTGCGGTGTTAAAACGATCTCCGCTGCGAGTATTCAATGATAGGACACGTGTCATGGGCGCTTTGAATGTCAACATGGTGAAGGAGAGGCCAGCCAGGCACGGAGATGGAGAGGGCGAGGAACACCCCGAGTGGAGAGGCGCTGCTGGAGATGAAGGAGAGCAATCAGGGTAAAACAGCCACCAAACAGACCCTATGATAATGACGGACTCTTAAAGGCGTTTAGGCCAGCAGGTGGCAGTATAGTTAAGGAGACAGTTTCGTAAGCAGTAGATTCAAGGGTTTTGTCACATGTAAGGCATACAGTCTGATTGTGAACTGCAGTGAAATGCAGGGTGGTCAACTAAGCAAGGGTAGCAAAAAGCACTAAGACATTAAAGTCACATTACAAAAAACCAATGCCCATAAATAACCATGCTGAGTAATCAGCATAGACCAGCATCATGTGTTACCATCATAATCAACATAATAACACAGTAGTAATCCCTTGGCCTGCGATGGACTGGCATTTCATCCAGGGCGGCCCTACCTTGTATCCTGTGCTTCCTCTGATGGACTCTAGCCCCCCTAGGATGCTGAACTGGATAAGCAGGTATGGAAGCCTGAGGAAACTATGTAGAACCACCACCACCCATATGTTATAGTTCTTAATGCCCTTTGCTAATTTTTATTCACTTTGTGCAGGAAAATGTATCAAAATGTATTATTTTCAATCCTGAAAATTCATGACAAGGATCAGTCGAATGCACGAATGGTACAGCACAAAGTAGCAATTATGGATGAAAACCTGAGCTGTGATGGGAGAGGACTGGATCAAAAAGGAAACAACAACAGGAACACTGGGAACCAAGGATAATGGCACATGAGAGAAGATATAATGGAGGGACATTTTCATGACGGCTCAGGCTAACACTAACTAAATATCCTGCTGTCCGTGTCTTTGATTAGCCGGAACAGGGGACTTGTAATTTTGTCACGTTAAGGGGGAAACTCACTAGCTGGTGTTACATTAGGGCATGAGAACAAAGAGAGCATGTGTAAGTGAGGACGTGTGGATTTAAACAGCACAACGGAAGCATGAACTTCAGAAAGGCTTGTGCGTCAGAGTAATATCAATGGTTCTAATTCAATAAAAGCATCTACAAACAGCATGCAAAACAAAACATAAAGCAACAAAGTATGGAGATGTGAATGTAACCGAGGACCTGAAGGCTTATCTGAATTCATCACGTCATTTTTCTGGGTGTCTCATTTCGAAAAACTCGGCCGTTTTGTAATTGGACCAACTGACAGCTAATGCAGCTTTAGTCAGTCCACCTTTCATAACCGAGAGCCTGAATCCTGTCCCAGGATGAACACTGGACAAGATACCATTCTATATCAGAGCTCACATTATGGGAAATTGGAAACAATAGGAAACCAGAACATCCAGAGTATTCTATGCACGGAGAGTAGAGGTGGGATTCAAACCCACAGCCCTGGAGGTGTGAGACTGCTGCCCTGCTCACCTGATTTTAGCTTATGCTGCAAATAAACTGGTACCAGATAATGGGGGTAGATTTTGACCTTGAGCTCCAGCGTCAGCCATCGTCTCTCTCAGCTCATTTCCCATGGGTCTTTGCAGTAGGAGCACTTCCTGAAGTAGATTAAATTTACCGTTTTTTTTTAGGGGGGGGGGGCGTGACCTTCTCCGGCTCACCCACAGGTTGCCAGGGGGTGACTCGCAGCGTAGCGTCTGATAGGCGTCACTTACATCCTGTCAATGAATCCCATGACAGTTCATTAATGATTTCAATTAAATTCTCTTCTCCTATGAATTATAACCGCCTCCCCCCCCACCTACCACAAAAATAGGCAATTTGGGGGGGGGGAGCAGCAGCTGCCTCACCTTTTATTGCAGATGTGAGTTAGTTACCCTGTCACCCTGTCGTCACGGAGAATCCATTTTCCCGTCTCTCTCTACATGACTTTTTTTCTCCCTCGTTTCACAGATTCTCACACACACTTTGCCAAGTGGCATCTCCTCACCCCGCTGC
>JAODKC010000082.1:16674768-16710562 GCA_026777985.1 Mormyrops attenuatus
CACAGGTGTGTGTGGGTCAGTGAATGGTTTGTGAGGTGATAAACACCCCCCCCCAACCCTGCAAATACTATTAAACAGTTGGCCCATTTGTGGTGCCTGATTAATAAGGTTGTGTAGGCAAATTGCTTCTCTCATTATAAGGTAGCCGTCATTTCAGGCAGAAAATATTAGTGCCTTGAAACAGACACTAATGAAGTTTAATCGCTTTGTTTTTATTCTGGGGATTTCTCACCCACAAGTGTAACACAGTGCATTGAAACCACTGTGTGTGTGACAGGCCAGGTACTCTTTGACTGGCAATCATTGTTATAATCTAAATAATAATAATAATAATTATTATTATTTATTATAGGAGAGCTGGGTACAATAAAACATATTCTGAAAATAACAAAAAAGTAAATCAGAACAACAGCAAAAGGGGAATAAGTCACTACTTAAATCTTACAAACTTTATGCAAAGAGAATTCAGCTTGCCATAAGTTGAGGAGAAGGAATTGATTCTGAAATCGCTTTGCAAGCACGCAGAGCACCTCACATCCATGATTCAGACCCAAGGTCGTGTCGGTTCACCCACCGGTCTCTAGCCTGTGCTTTGGGCTCTACCCCAGACCCGGCGATAAAAGCCGTGGACTCGTGACGACCCAATGCCGTCACTCCCAGCAGGTGGGAATGAGCCTCCAGTGACCATGATACAAGGAGGCCAGTGCAGTGACCTTGGAAGGAGCGCACACACGTCTCCTTTAAGCAGGAGTCCCGCCATCAGTCTGTGTGCTGTGAGCCCAGTAACTACGAGCAAACTGCCTGAAGTTTTTTTCCTATTATCTTGCAAAACTTACTGTGACTATAGAATCAACCACATATTACTTTTCTTAGACACTATTATAAACTGTAATAGCCATACAAGACCAGAATACAGCACTGCAGGTTAGTGCAGTGATTAAATTTAGAGTACCAGAGCAATCAAAGATGGAGGACAGGTTGAATTATGACTTCTTATCCCAGAAAGCTCCAAATCCAGAAAATGGCTCGCAGGCAGGGCTCTGCGAAATTGTGGCCCTGGCAGACAAGCTGCCGGAGATGACTGTGGACGAGCGGGTGTCTTATCGAAATATGACTCTCGATCCCTCCAAGCGATGTGGCGGCGTGGGCTTGAGTCCCAAGCAGAAAGGCGATAATACTGTCACAACACAAAGGTTGAGCTGAGATCTGTCCAAAGTGTTGTATGGGTCCACCCCGGTCCAGTTCTATGAATTGCTATAATTCTTTCCATCCATTTATCAATTCATCCATTTGTCGATTCATCTATCCATCCATCTGTCCAGAAATGCATTGATTCTATCCATCCATCCAGAAATGCTTTGATTCCATCCATCCATTTATCATCCAGAAATGCTGATTCCATCCATCCACTGATCAATTCTTCTAGAAATGCTTTTATGCCATCCATCCATCTATCTACTTATCCATCCATCCATCCATCCATACATCAGTCTTCCATAATGGATCTGGATGCTGATCTGAGGATACCAGTCCACCACAGGGCACACACAGTGGGCAATTTAAAGACACCAATTAATTTTATTTCACATTTTTAGATTTTGGGAGGAAATTGGAGTACCTGGAGGAAACCCCTGCAACCCCCCCCCCCAATTCAACACACACACAGTCAGGGTAGGGAGCTGCTCATAGGAAATGTTTGCGCAGGTGCAAATTTTTAATGGTCCTACATTTCTGCACATGGAAGAATGCTATAAAAACATCTTCTTTAATCATGTTGAGATGCACACCTAGAATTGATTGATAGAATTTTCGTGTCTGAGCTCAAGCCGTCTGGCACAGTCTGGGAGACAGCGGGGGTCCGGGGGGTAAGGTGTTGATTGGCCAACTCACATGTCTTTGCTTGATCTCATTCGCTGTCACCCGCTCGACATTTCGCCCACCTATCTCAGCATTTGTCTGCAGCATGGGGGCGCTGTCCATCCCGTTTGGTGGCGGTTGTAATTCAGAGCGTGTCCCAGAAGCTAAATTCCCCATATGGGCCCCATTCTTCTTAATTAATTGCAGTGGATGGGGGGGGGGGGGGGGGTGGATGGGAAGTCAGTGTTGTAACCTGACAGGGCACTTGTCTGCCTGCTTAGCGAGATGATCGCCTGATTTATACGGGGGGGGATTTGGGGTTTGCTTCTGGGCCAGAGTCCATCACATGA
Source organism: Mormyrops attenuatus (assembly GCA_026777985.1). Taxonomy (NCBI): domain Eukaryota; kingdom Metazoa; phylum Chordata; class Actinopteri; order Osteoglossiformes; family Mormyridae; genus Mormyrops; species Mormyrops attenuatus. The sequence goes on from JAODKC010000082.1 coordinate 16,676,976, forward strand.
GAAGGCGGCCAGCAGGAATATGTGACGAGTAGAAATATTAACAAATTAGGCTGGCGATGGGATGGCTGTACGAAGAAACCCAGTGCATTCAGGGGAGTTAACTGCTCTAGTTCTCACTAATACCATGTGTTAGTGATCCACAGCCAGGGGCCACCACCCCCCCTCCAGATATCGGATCCTGCCCAAGTTTCAATGTTTTTTTTGCCATATGTGTTCAGAAGAACATAGTGAAATTCTTATGCAACAGTTTGGGGGGGGGGCAATAGGACAGACAGCAATGCGATTAAAGACGAGACAGTGCAGTATAAAAGTAAGTGAACTTTGAGTAAGTAATAAAGGTGTTGGGGATGTGGGAGCTTCACACCTCTAGAGCTGGGGGTTCGAATCTGTAGGCATCAAGTTTGCTCTATTGTTCTCCCTCTGTTTCAGGCACTGGTTCCCCCCGCAGCCCAAAGACACGGTAGCCGAAACCGCTGAAATAAATCCCGCCTTGCATGGGATTGTGTGCATAAGCGTGTGCCCTGTCATATACCGCCATCCCCACTGCATCCCAGGACAGGATAAATGGATACAGAGCGGGATGAGACACCCGCACGATCGCATTCGCGGCTTCCCCTCCCGCGTTAATTACCCCCATGAGGTCCGGGTTACATGCCTCGCCATGCCCCGGCGCCCTATCCAGCGGCTCTCTCTCCCCGCGGCTCGTCATTAGCCTTGCCGGCAGGCATGCCGGATTTCCCAGCTCCTTTCATCCCTGCTGCCTGCTAACCTCTACTGGAGAGAACTCTTCAAGTCTGTCAGGGAAACGAGCTGCTCCTATAAACTTCTCTGAGACGAATGTAAAGTAAACTGTCCATGGCATAGATTCACAGAGATAGACAGACAATAGAAAATGTCTATTAATATACACAAATAGACAATTTTCCTAAGGAGATGAATAAAGTGTCACCTATTCTATTCTATTCTATTCTATTCTTTGAATATCTTAAGAAAAATTTAAATGGTCCTACTACACACGACTATTTACGTTGACCCCTTATGATGGTTTTTCCATAGAGCTTTACATGTATAACATTCATAAATGCATACCTCATATACACGTAACCTAAATCTCCATCCATTTCCAAACCCGATTATGAAGTGTAAGGTTCAGAGGCGTCAGCCAGTGCCGTGTCACCGCCAGCTGAGGCTTCAAGCATCACAGTACCAGAGGTTTCATTGAAAATGCGGTTGAAACAAAACCAAAACTGGGTCACAGAAGCCTCCCTTGAATCTCAGGCTTTCTCCATTGAGGCCACTGCTGCCTCACGTTCTGTTGGCCAATCAGCCTGCATAAAACCTTAACATTGAACTACAAGGATAAAGGTATTAGCCATTTTCGGTATCGTTTAACTACCATGTTCCTTGCTCTGGACTATAGGGTATTACAGCAAAGCCTTTATCAGTCTTACAGTATAGTTTCTGCAGGTGTTGCATAGGTCGCTAAAAGTAAGACAAACCACCTCCCAAGCTCCCAACCCTTAAGTTAATTGGCATGTATAGCAACCTCGGTACAAATATTGTGTTTCCGTGCTGCACATCACTAATTCTGATGTTCACCACCTTCCCAGGAGCTGTCCACATCGAGCAAGTCTCTACGCATATTGACCGAGATGGATGCAGCGCAGGAAGGTTGCCCAATTGATTGAAGGTTAAATATCCAGAAAGAGCCACAGGAGTGTCAGGGAGGGGAATCCGCTGGCCTGGGGTGTCTGCTAAATTACGTGACGAGGTGGGCAAATTGATTGGCCGAACAGACAGAATGGCCACGGGCTGGTTTAATAACGGGGATTGCCCCTCCCCCTCTCTCCTCACCTCCGTGGATTGTCATCGTGCTCCCGACATAGTTCGGCAAGCCGCCGGGGTTGGGGGAATATGTCACCGCGCTCATTTTCACTCCCGTGGTGTCAGGTGATGGTCCTACACTCCACTGGTCCCAAACTCATTTCCTCGCACCTTTCGAATCGCGGTAACGACCGCGCCACCGAATCTCCAAACAACGGCTCAAATCCTTGGAGCAATGGGGAGGGAAAACAAGATTGATCGCCGTGGAAATGCTCTGTGAACTCGAGGAAGCCCCTACGGATTGCTAAAGGCAGGTATCCAGCAGCAGAGAACATATATTTATAGGACTCATTACTTGTGGCACATACAGCCAATGCCATGTATCTTCATTATTGTTTATTATTAATGGTTTAATTACTCAGCCTTGCTCTGTGTGCGTGGACAGAGTTATGTTCTTCCAAAGTTAGCCAGATTTTCCTCCACTTCCTCTGGTCCATAGTTCTACAATTAGATGAAATGGTGTTTCTAAATTGTCCCTAGCAGGTAACTGTGTTTGAGTGTTCTGTGACGCACTTGCATCCCATCCAGGGTGGTCCCCTACTTTTTGCCCTGTGCTTCCTGTGATAAGCTCCAGGCTCACCGTGACCCTACACTGGATAAGTGGATACGGAAGATGGATGGGTGGGTAAAATGGCATTGGCTGGTCCAATTACCGGACAGCTGAGAGTTTTTCAAAATGAGACCCTCTGCTGGATAAGTGATATGGAAAATGGAAGGATGGATGATTATAGATTATGCCATACGCTGAAGGTCTGCCTGAGGTTAGGTCAGTCGGAGAATCTACCCAAATGCAAGTTCTTGGTCTTTTTTGCCATTTTTTAAATTACAGCAATGTTTGGGTCATGGTGTGTGGTGTGTTTGCATCAAAAGAACTCAGTTATTCAGATGTGGAAACATAGAGCGAGATCAAGGAGTTTGTTAACTGGAGAAAGTTGCACCACCACAAGTAATAATCAAAGACAGTCAAGCCAACTTTATAGCCGTGGCTGAAGTGCATTTAAGTGCAGGTTCATTCACAGTTTCAAACCCTCCTGAATCAGTCTAATTTCTGCTGCCTGCGACTTTCAAATGCCCAGATATGAGAGAGACCCTTTGAATTTAGATCCCATTTGGAAGCAGCAGAAGGATTTGTTGATTAAAACAAAAAAAAAGAAAAAAAAAAGAAAACCGGAGTCTTACTGAAGTTTAGTACAAACTGGTGGCTTTCTTCATAGTGCCTGCGGTCTGAAATTCAAACAGATCCTTACTCTGGAAATGGCATCTTTTCTGACAGCTTGGGAAATGTTCTCCCACTCTGTGAACTCTCTGAAACACCTGGACATGGCCCTGGATTTTCAAACCAGGAAGACAAAGCTTTTAAGATGTGAAAGGTCTTAGTAACAAGATGTCATCCTATCTATCTAAAAGTCCGTGGGGATACGTCTTTGCTATACCTTACAATAACCACTGGATATCTATCTCAAATCTTTAATGTCTCTAAATGATCACTCCTATTTTTTTATTACAACAATTTGAAAACTAATTAGAAAAATTAGATATCAAGGAATCAAGAAAATATGAGATTTATTTAGATTAAGACCTTTGTTCCTGTATCCCATCCAGGGACATCTGGGCTTTCATCAACTCACAGTCAGTGCTTCAAAATGTTACGTTCTGCCCACCACATCCGCCTGACCCTCCTGTCTCCTTCCTGCCGTGGCCCTGATGAGCCACGCCTGTTGCTTGTTGGCCCTCGTTAGTCTCTTTTATTTAAGTACCTGTTGTCGCGTCAGCCCCAGGCTGGTCATTGGCATCTACCTTCCTGTTGCCTGTGCCCTTCCATATACCAACCTCCCAGTTTTTGATCCCTTGCAGTCTTATTTGTTTTCCAGGCCCTGTTTAGTTTTTTCATTTAATAAAGCAACTTTTGTTCTCCTTACGCCTGCCCAGAAGTCCTTCATCCTGCAAGTCGCCACACAAAACCTATTATTCATTTTCAGAGACAGTGGACACAGAGACAGAATTACACTGTAGTTTCTAAAGCTGCAAAAAAAATGACAAACGTGGTGACAGTAATTTATGGACTTTTACCCCAAAACATATACAGCACACTATCATTGCATTTTCCCACTTCTTCCCACCTTTTTCAATAAGAGGTCACTGTAATACTTTTTTGGAGAAGTCAGGGTAATACTGCAGACAGTCGAGCTGCTTTTGTCGTAGCATGAGTTATTTCAAATGATGTTTAGAGTTCCAGTCTTTGGGGCTTCAGAAACAGCAATTACTGACATAAAATAACTCCAGCTGTCAAGGCTGGCTGCCCGGGGCAGTTAAGAATCTCAGAGTGACTGTGTCATGTTTGCTAGGCGAGGGGCCACATCCAACGCCAGCTACATGAAATTATCATTTCATGAGGAGCAGTGAGATAAAGAGTTTTTAAGTTACCATTTGATAATGGTTTTAATTAATTTAGAAGACACGTGGGTGCAGTAGGGGCATGGATAACCTGACAGATTCAGGGGGCTCATCATTTTACAGGGGCCCTTGAACACGTAAAATTATAAAATTATATAACGGGGGGCCAACGTGACAGCTTGTCAGAGGGCAATGTCTGCTTATGACCCTGATAAGAAGTATATCATACAACCCTGAGAAGAAAATGAATTTTGCTGAATTTGAGTCTTCACCTTTGTTACGGATAAATTGTCCTTGAATGAACAGAAACTCTGTAGGTATTCTGACCGGAAACAGTTTGTGTTAATGTGTGGAACTTTACATTAACAAAAACTATGTTTTGCAAATTTGTGCAACTGAAACTTGAATCTGCCCAGAGATTCAACGTAAGGCAAAAGGGGCGTGTGTTAAGCCTGTATTGAAGTAAATGTTTGGGTTATAAGTTGCCTCCCCTTTTGGTTCACATGGGAATCAGGTGGTAATTAGATGCCAGTGTCTTAGAAGATTTTATTAAATAGTATTCATATGCAGGAACTGTTTTGTTGTTGTTGTTGTTGGGGCCCCACTCAGAAAGTCACTTTGTCCCACACACTTTAGTCTAGTGACTGTTTGTGGCCAACGGGGGGGCAGTCCTCAAAAGCCCCACGCAGATGCCTGGTTTGAGCGGTGGTAAACACCACTGCTTTTCTCATGATTAAAACCCTGGTCAATAGATAAACAGACTTGTAGTCTGTGGTATATATTACCAACACCGTCAGAAACGCTTAGTGTACCGTGTCCAGAACCATCAGGTGTCAATTTAGCTAGCTAATGTAGGAGCCTCGTAAGGCTGATCAATTTCACGTTTGTCTGATCGGTTACAGTATATTCCACAGTAATCGAAAAATCCAGCGTAAGTGTTTGTTCAGATGTCAAAACATGTAAACAGGGAGAGGATACATCTGTGTGTTGCTGCAGCAGTAAAGCAACGTAATTTATGGCGAAATGCTGGTAATTTTTGGGTAGGCGGGGGTTGATAACATTTCTTTTTTTAAAGCAGTTGTTGCACGTTTAAACAGCTAGTCACCTATTTAGGGCTCCTCAAGACATTAAGATTCCATTTAAGAGTCGGTGTTACGGAGTGAAATCGCTTATGTTATTCCGGGGTCTCCAAGGCATTACATCCTGCTGCTGGCGGAGGAGGTGGTATTATCCCTCACAAATCCACTTTTTAAAAGCGCATCTTTTTCAGGGCTCGGCTGAGAAATCGCAGTAAATCCAGTCTACCCAGCCACCGAAGTGTCCCATGCCATCCATGCGTGCCGCGGCAGCTGTGAATGCGTTACTAAATTGTTCATTACGTCTCCAATTACCATTCTGATAACAACCCCAGTTCCCGGGACGGTTTGCGGGAATTCACATCTTCACTAATTAGGACTGTTAGTGAGACAATTGCATGAGTGTAATTATTTTCTCGTTCTCACTATCTGAGTATTTGAACAAAGGAATCAGTACCGCGCATTGCATACTCATATGGGGAATACGTTGTACTGAAATTAAAATTAATTTCGGCGAGCAGCCATAGGATGTCACGTTTACGCGCGTACGCCAATTCAGTGTATACTGCATTGCGGTCTGTCCGTGATTTTGGATGCAGATCTGTTCTTTCCATTACTGGCGTAACATATAAATTCTTTTCCATTTATTTTATCAGCATAACTCATTATAAGAGTGACCGATGCTGACACTGTTACAGGAATGAAGCAGGATTCCATTGAATCGTATTGTGTGCAATATGACCTGTGATGGAGGCCGTCAAATAGTCACATCGACCTTCAGTTGTATAATTCGTAATAGTCTTCATCATTTGTGTTTATTTTTCATAGCCCTACTTGTTAAAAAAATACATCCGATATGGGCAGTGCTTACGCCTAACTCTAAAGTTATGGTTAGGATTTTAAAATGTCACACGTCTGATCCCTTGAGGACAGAAAATGAATCAAGCCTATAAACACCCATCTTTATAAAATGACCGAGTTTCAAAGCGCAAGCCGTGTGGTTAACCTGCATCATATCGTCCGCAGTTCGCAAGGGCTAATATTTATAACGACGTGGGTTTTGCCTTTCTGCCAGTCTATGATAATTTGATCTGCACCTGGAGGGTCTCGGGTGTCAGTCGAGCAGATTGCACGGCACAGCGATCCAGGGCACAATGCAATCAGCCCGGCTGGGATAGGACGCGATTAGCGCGGAAAAGACTTGCCTGTTAGACTCATTTATTGGCGTTTACATAAAAATCACGGAACTGCGTCGGTGCAGATAGACTCACATATTTTTGCGCTGTTTTTTTTTTTGCTTATTCAATGCGCGTTACTGAAAACATTTCGAGTGCAAGTATATCTAAGTGTGCGACAGTTGTTCCTTCAGCAGTAAGTTTCTGCACAACTCCTTAACCACAACACAGCTTACTGCCCCTTGCCCTTCTGTTGAATTTTCCCCTTTGGGGTGTGTTTTCATCACCGAAAAGAAAAGGCTGATTTTCAGATCTTACTCACATTTTGAGTTCATTCATCCCATCAGGAGACTGACAGGTGCTCGTGTTATTTCCCATAACTAGCCCGGAGGGGGCACCAGTGATCCGGACCCAGAGCTAGTAGACTGGCAGCCCAGAAGGCCAGCGCAAACGGAGGAGCTGCTCGCAGCCGTAATGTCGACTATCCCTCCTGTCCATCACCACCTTAAAGCTTCACTTTGCTCCAGTAAAGCATAAAGCTGGATGGCACAATTATAATAATAAAGAAGCATGCAACCGTCGAAAGAGATTTCCATAAGGGATTCTGTACATCTCTTAAATAAATTCTTTAAATTGCATCTTCTCACCAGGGGTTACCGATCACCCCTGAAACCCGAACATGAGCTAATAGATCCCACCGGAGAGATTCTGCATTTGCGGTTTGCATTTATCAGGTCCAAAGTCAGTTAAGCAGCTTTACACCAAGGCTGCATTATCCGTTAGGCCTACTTTACATATGAAGGACTGGGAAATTTTAAATGGACGAAACATATAGTCACCTACATTAAGTTAGACATTCTTAATACCAGGCCTATCCAAACTGAACGAATCACACACACGATTCAGTAGTCCAGATTCAATATGGCGTATACAAGCAGCAGGGCTAGAAGTAGTAGGTACGTCTGTTTCGTCAAAGAAAACATAGCGTTATGTTAACGATCTCACAGTGGCTCCGATGCGACTTTACGATTATGTCTTCAAAAAGATTATACAGTTGATAGCTGCTGATGATATAAACGAATTTACGTAAAGTCGACTGTTCGTTCAGGCTTCGGGACTCGCCATAATGCGCCTATGGGTATAGGTCAATAACCCCCAATTCTTACATTCAAGAGCACGCTTCAGCTAATGAAAGAGAGGAGACAGGTACAGAGACCCCCCATACAGCAAGTAATACCAGCCGGAGCGCCACAGATGTTTAATTAATGACAAAATGGAGTCTTTCACTGGCAAGGGTCTCCTGGAAGTGCTCCCTCCGTTAACTTAATAACCGTGAGATAACCCACTGTTTAAAGGCCTTATTATTTTTCTAACGTTATTTGCCCTTATGCATCGTGTAATGTATTCCCGTAATGAAATGAAGTTGGATAGCTGCGGACAGTTTGCAGGGAGGACGCTGCGATTACACCCCCACCCCCGGCATTCAGTAATAACTTATAACAGGACGGAACTAATTAGAAATTATATGGACACCGGTAAATTAAATTGAAACGAAAATCAATTAATCCTTCCAACGACCACGACAAGGGCAGATCGAAACTTTGCATATATTCAACGACGGCTGCCTTTTGAGCTCTCATATCAAACGTGAATTAGTACATTAATACCAGGTTCTAGTAAACGACATCGGCATCACAGGAGATTCAAATTAATAAATCAGTTGCATAATAAACTTTTTTTCCTCCTACCCCGAGTGTGTATTTTGGAAGGAGCGTAATTTCTGCTGCCGTACATCGTGTTAAAACGAATGAAGGTGCATAATAAATGCACACCTGTGGGCGACCGCATTGTGACTGAGACGTCAGTGATTCACTGCTAGTAAACACACACACACACACACACACACACACACACACTTACAAACACATGCACACACCCCCGTACCGTTGTCTTTGGTTCCTTCCAGTGTCTGTGGCACCTCTGCACCGAATACAGATTTCCATACGCTTAACTGCGGACGCACCGAGAGGGGACAGTGTCAGCACCGGCGAGGGGAAGAACAGAACCGGATCGCAGCAGATGCGATCCTCGACACCCCGGCCCGGCTTCTCCCAACGTGCGATGGCGGGGTAAGACATTTCGGCCAGCATCAGGAAAGTTGCATGATCACGAAACGACTCGTGGTTACTATGAAGCCGTATCGTCAATTTGATGTTCTATTTATAACGCATGCATGCAAGTTTCAATTTGAATGCGCGGTCCTCGTATTTGAGATTACAGAAATTCACTTCGATCATGTTCAAGTTAGAAAATACATTTATTTGCAGTAAGGAAATGTAAATTGCTGTTTAAACGAATTTGACAATAGAATCAGTTTTATATAGGACTGCATGAGTCCTGTATGAATGACCTAAACTTAAAACGTATATTGTTAAACATTTTGGTGCGAATAACTGTAAAGATGTGAACAGATTAAACAGACGAGTTGTCCTGTTGTGTGTGCTGAATTAGAGTCAAGTTCTTGGTTATCTGCACCGTGATAATTATTTTGATTTAATTCAATCCCATGTATAGCCAACAAACAAAAAAAAAGTATTTAAGTATAATTCAGTACTTTTAAAAGGGATTTTTTTAAAGTTACTTCTTTGTGAAGAATTCACTTTTAACGCATTTCTGATAATTCCACGATATTCACGTGGTTGATGTATTTATTTTTAGTCCAATTCTCCTGTGTGTGGGTATGTGTTTTTAAGTTTGTGCGTGCCCGTATATGTGTGTGGGTGCGGGTGACATTGATATGATAATTACAGTAGGCATCTGCAGAAGTAGAAACACAAAACAGATTCAGTTCTAGTTGTTTTGACCACTGAAAATAGAGCACGGAGTGACTGTTCTTAATACGTTCTGTTGATTGCTTCATTCCCGACAGCTGTGCCTGCACCATAGATGTGATTTCCCAGCATTAAGGCCAGCTGCAGTGCTTTTGTTCTTCGAAAATATAGATGAGCACTACCTCCACTGATTATTTTAATGTTTTTGTGGGATGTTGACGTTCATTGGCATATTGGACAGAGGGGCCCGGCGATGGCGGCGCGTAACACACTGCGTCGTCCGGCATCTCCCAGGAAGCACAGGTGGTGCAATTGGCAGGTGGCGCGTAAATTGGTAGGATGGCAGCGTACATCAAAGCGGTTTATTACGTACTGGTCTGGAGCACAGACCTTTTCACGGTGGCCTTTTAACAGAAAGCATAAGCCGTCCCGCGGGGGTCGTTGGACTTGGGGCGGCTCGGTCCTCCCCCCCCCCCCCCGGCAATGCAGTTCTGTGCAGTTACCTGGCTTTCCAGAGCTGTTGAATCCATTTACAAGTGTGTAGAAGAAAAGGTTCAATTTGAGCAGGCTGTGATTTGGGAACTGGCCTGAGGGAAGAAGCCATCTTGGTGAATGAGGTTTTGAGGCACCCCTGAACTGGCAGCTGTTGACATCCCCCAGCCAAGGCAGGGGTTGACGCTCGGTGACTAGCTACTCTCTTAGTCTCTTGTAATCAGCTGCCACCTACTTGAGCCTTAATGGTGTGACGTATACACTCCAGCGTCCCCCCTTCCCACACCTAATTCCAGCTCAAGAGCAGCCGCCTGGAAGTCTGGCAGGTTCTGGAATAATTTCCGTGACCGGGGAATAAGACCGAGTGTTTGCTGTCGCTGTTCCCAAGCAAAGGAAGAGTAAGTAGTGCTTCAGGCAACAGCGAGGTCAGAAAAACAGACCGGTTAGAGGGTGTGAACTGGACACCGATTTGGGTTCCTTCCCAGAAGGTTTCTGGCTCAAATCCCAGCAGGGCTTTCCATTTGTTGTAACCTCCTAGGCTATGCGTAGCCTGATTGGCTGTAGAAATACCAAACTCTAGAGACTGAGTAGAGTGTAGACAAATAAGACACTTGGATGGTGCTCTTAGTGTGACCTGCATTCAATCACAAGCCTGCTTCCCTAACCATTACGCCACCACTGTGAGGTAACAGTAGAACAACCGAGGTGGCTTATTTGAAAATCTGCTCTTGGAGTCTGTGATCCAATTTGCGATCTGTCCTGGGATTTCCCAGCCATGAGAAGGAGGCAATATGCCAGAAGCAGGCGGGAGCTGAAATCAAAAAACTGGTCAGAATCTGGCAGGTGAAACAAACTTTGTGATGAAATCAGAAAGTCACAAGAAGAATAGGTCAGACAAAATGAGCTGAAACAGAGAAGTATCAGTAGTGGCAACCGTTGCACTCGATACCTCGCAAGGGTTCGAAGGGAGGAAGTGAATCTATATATGTGCTCATTAATTAGAAACAGGTGATCTCTATATTGAGGTGAGGCAGAGCACAGGAGAGTTGACCTGGATTGCACTGACTAATCAGCAGTCTGCCCTATTTGCTAGTTGCTCAATAAATTGCTCTAGCCCAACACTGCCTATAGATTCCTTGTTCTGTATTTTGCTCTGCTCTGCTTCTTGGATCCATAGTTTTCTCTGGTACAACACTGTGTCTAGGTTCCTGGATCACCACCACTGTGGCTGTGTGACTGTGAGACTTGTCTACCCCAAAAACTTGTCCAAGGTACAGTGAAATGGTGTATGAACATAAGCAGGAATGAAACTCTTGATTAAAGAAAAGCATAATACAAAATTGACAGCTATCTTTCAAAAGTGTCTCCAGGCCAGTTGGCAGATAATTGACTCCCTGCTGAAATCCAGAGACAACAGAAGTAAAACTTCTTGGGGCAACAATGAAAATCCCAATCAATAAGTTATAAGGATTTCGTTTTAGACTATGCCCTTAACAATGCACAGTCTCCAAGCAACAACCTCCCTGATTTCTAGTCAACATTTCCTCAACTCTGTAGCACAGATTCTTCCCAATAGAGTCCAGCTGGCCAACTGAATCCTGCTTCACCTCCACGAAGAGCTTCAAAGTCTCACAGGTGCTGGCCGAGCCAACGATTAAGTGATTCAACTACCAGGCCTGCAAAATAAACAGAATAGGCTGTTTCATACAGAGGATCCTATCTATAGAGGGGTTCAAGCTGTGCATAGTCCAAGTTTCCCTAGGCGATATCACTGCAGGTTATACAAGGCAGCTTAACTAGCCAACATTGTGACAAATTTTCCCATGTCTTTTCATTTGACAGTCTACACTGGTCTTAAAAAAAAAAAAAGCAATTTTGATATGTTTCTATGTGACGAGGCAGCTGCTGTATTCAATAAATAACTGACATCTCACGTGTCATGAAGAAAAGAGACGCTCCTACAGCTGTATTATTTAATGTTCGCCTATTCTGAGCCAAACAGAAGGTCATGTCATTTGATTTATCTGCTAGCTGCTGACACGTACATTAAGGAGTGTTACACAGCCACAGTCACAGCATTATATAACCTGCCTGGTGTCGAAACATCCACAACGATGGATTTCTCGTCAGCTTATTGGAAGTTTCTCATGTCTGAAAGTTCGTAATTACATTATTCGTGACCTTTTTCACTCCTTTAAACTTGGCCGTGGCCCGGGAAACATTGATTTATGTTCGTGGATGGCGCCAGTGATCATCCGAAGAAAGAAAAAAACGGCTTTCGACAGGGGATTTCAAGTAGGGTAGTGGGAAGGTAATCATCGGTTAAAGTGGTTACCATTCGGCTTACAGAGTGGCACCAGAATTACAGGTAATTTATACTCCAGACATTAGTTCTTCAGAACCATTTCTTATAAATTACAACATAATGGCAACTTAAAGGGTGTACTGTGTTGAAATGGAAAGGTTGGCCATCCGTGAAATCCCCCAACACATTCTGTATTTTAGATAAACATAGGGTGCCTTAATGTGTCTACCAACCGGTGAGCCTCTGTCACATTTGTCTTTGTTGATGAAATCTGAGATTCACCATAAATAGCATGAATAAAATACAGTAGCATCAGAATTTTCAATAAATCATCTTCTAAAATTTCCCTTCCACAACCACTCGCCCATTTACAGAGTAAGTTGCGTAAGAAAAGAAACTTCTTAATAAAGTTTATAAAGCAATATTATACATTATGAAATAAGATGAAAAACTACTGTGCCGTGGTAAGACATACAGGAAAAATAATGAGCTTAAACAGGGATGAATTTAAGAAGCTTTAAAATATACATTTAATAGTTTGGGCACCACATCGACCGCATGACCATGTAAGGGTGATCCACTGGTCATGAATATTTATGACCTCATCTTAGTGGGAGCGAGTCATTTTTCAGGGATGATGCTGCCAAATATTGCGGCGTTTTAGGGAGCCTGATTTCTGGAAGGCCATCATTTTGGAGGGACAGGAGAAGATCTGGCCCCGAAGCCTTACATTCAGGTCACTGAAGATCAGTGTGAATGTCAGACATGTGGGTGCCATGCTGGTGTATTGGGTTGCCCTGTACCCTCACACCCCCAATGGGAGATGGATGAATCTAAGACAAATACACAATGTAGATAGAGGTAAGGAGCATGTGCTGATTACAGCGCGTTGCCTCACCCACCACATGACAAACCACCTCAGGGATGAGAACCTAAGTGCAGCCATGCAGTGGGTGATACCTCAGCACCACACTAGTCTTGCTACCAACACCCAAATTTTGGAGGACCTCCTTGGAGGGCTGAATGTAGATTAATGTCGTACCCAAGCAATTTCAGGTTAAGGGCCCAATGGAGTAGGATCACTCCTGGCATTCACTGGATTCGTACCAGCAACCTTTCGATTGCTAACACAGATCCCTAGCTTCAGTGCCGCCACTCCACTCCACTCACTTTTTCTGAAATATACTGGGATTTTTATGAGGCAAAAGCTGGAATATGTTGACTGTGGTGAGTATGAAGAATGTGTGAGCATCCACGGGCAACACCTTCATTGAAACCTTTCAATTTTTTATAACTGCTTGGAGAAATTTTATGTTTGTTTTTCTTTCCCTCTCTTTGGTTTCCTAGGGATCACGTATAGATATTTATTTTCATATCTTTCCATATTTTTTTTTGAAGAATTCAATTTTGACTTTAATTCCCATGCAAGGCGCTATAATCCTACAGTAATGTTCCAGTGTTTGGCACCTGAACCGTAATCCCATTTTTGTTCTGTTGTCTGTTACAGGGTGAACCCGTCAAAGGAGATTTGGTTCTGTCAGGGCCTGTATATTTTTGTAGCCAGGAATGAGTCAAACATCTGACTAAAAGGATGGCATATCTCAACCTGACCAGCTCAGCCAATCACAGCTCAAAGGAGGCAGAAAACTTTTACCGGCCGTTTTCGGTGTTCAGTGTGCTAACACTCACTCTGCTGGCCATGTTGGTGGCGGCCACCTTCGTGTGGAACGTGCTGGTGCTCGTGACCATCCTGCGGGTGCGCACATTCCACCGCGTGCCCCACAACCTGGTGGCTTCCATGGCGGTGTCGGACGTCATGGTGGCTGCCCTGGTCATGCCACTTAGTCTGGTCCATGAGCTGAACGGTCGTCGTTGGGCACTGGGCCGTGCCCTCTGCCAGCTCTGGGTCTCTTTTGACGTCCTCTGTTGCACGGCCAGCATCTGGAATGTGACTGCCATCGCCCTGGACCGCTACTGGTCCATCACCCGGCACCTGGAGTACACGCTGAAGACCAGGAAGAGGATCTCCAATGTGATGATTGCCCTCACCTGGCTTCTTTCAGCGGTCATCTCCTTGTCGCCGCTCATTGGCTGGGGAGAAACCTATTCGGAGGAGCTCATGGAGTGTCAGGTCAGCCAGGACCCCTCCTACACAATCTTCTCCACATTTGGGGCCTTCTACCTGCCCCTCTGTGTGGTGCTGTTCGTCTACTGGAAGATCTACAAGGCTGCAAAGTTCCGCATCGGATCCCGGAAGACTAACACCATCACACCTATGGCTGAAGTCATTGAGGTATGGTGAGTTTGAATTTCCCCCATAAATTTGGCCAGTTTGATACAGTTGTGCTTTTCACAGTAAACCATCCATCCATCAATCCATCGATCTTGTAGAGATGGGGGAGACATGTTGCTTTTTAGTACAGGTGTCTGTGTAGATGGAAAGGGCTTATCCAGCTGAATCACTGGCTGGTATTGTGGACATGGAGAGACTGGTAGTATGGTGTAGAGACTGGAAATGACGGGTAGAGTTAGGGATGGGAATCGTTAAGAAATTATTGATGCCTGGACCGCTTCCTGCTCTCCATCATGTGGACTCCAAGTTTCAGCATGTGACGTCATTTCGCATGACATGAAAAGTCTGGATGAATCGGTAGAGGAATCAGAGGTGTACGATTCCGGTTCTTCGCAACAAAAAGAACCAGTCCCAAATCGGAACTGGTTCTCGATTCCCATCCCTAGGTAGAGTATGGGGGGAAGGGATGAGTTAAGCCTCAGTAACAGTAACGTTGGAGGAGAGGATCGCAATGGAGTGGTTGATGATACAAAAAGAGCCGAAGATTTGCGGGGCTGTTTAGGGGGAGAAAATCCCATGACTGTGTCACTATTTGCCAACAGCATGAGCGTGGATTTTGTGAATCAGAGGCAGGTATTCTCGGTCACAGGTTTCAGTTAGGTATTCACAGTCACAAGTAAATCAAAGGCAGGTATTCAGAGTGACAGGTGAATCAGAGGCAGAGAGACAGTCACGGGTGAATCAGAGGCAGATATTCACAGGCACAGGTCTGAATGGCTACTCATCAATTAAATATTTAGTATCATTCATTTATATTCTGCGTAACTATAAAGTTTTGTCAGCATTTATTTTAAAAAAAACATCTGTGATGATGAGCCTTGTGTTCTACAAACAAAGTAGGGGATGATTAGATAGTGGTAGCTAGCTAGTCAAGATAAACCCAGTTTTCTTTATAAGGGTCTACTCCAGAAAGCATGTTTGCTGGATAACTTCTACAAAATATTTTGACAGGAAAACTGATCTCTGGCTCCATATCAATGTCCATGGTCCACTGGTCCTTTAGTAAGTTGCGTGGATGGATCCCTGGTGAGTCCAACTGCCTTTAATTGAAGTAAATAATCATTTGTTTAGCAGTTTCAATGACTAAAACCAGTGGTGCTGTAGCATGTTTTGCCACTCAGTCTGTCTGAGGGGCCGTGTTCTGGCAGGAAAGTGACATCAATGCATACACTCACTCACGGGTGATTTAGAAAAAGGTATTCATAGTCACAGGTAGTGCTGAGCATAGTTTATCTCTCAATATGGTATCAGTGTTACCCATCCGATATATCAGTTCTCTTGAATGTTTAAAGCCCCATGCTGGAAGTTTCAGACATATTTTTCTATTCCTTCAATAAAATGCTAGTGGGAGGGGGTGGGTAGGGGGCAACACCCTTTATTTCCACATGAGTGCATCCTGAAGAACAGTCTTGGCCCCCCCGGTTCTAGCTCTGCATCGCAGGTCATTAAAAACATCTGCCTCGCCTCAGCAGGCACCTGAGCTCAGCGGTTTGAGAGATGAATTGTCCCCACAAATCAATATCACCAAGCCAAGCTAGCTGACAGGAGACTGCGCTTCGCAAATGAAGTTAAAATTAGCGTGTCACCATCTTTTATTGTCGCTGCATTATTAGTTAAAGTTAACCTGTTAGTACAGTCTGTAAAAAATTGGCTTGCTATGCTGCTGTGACGCACATGAACCACATATATAAAGTGCTGCCAATTTTTCCCTCTTTCAACAGACTTTCATACATGTTTATTCCTTGTATCTTATTTCATGTT
Source organism: Mormyrops attenuatus (assembly GCA_026777985.1). NCBI lineage: Eukaryota > Metazoa > Chordata > Actinopteri > Osteoglossiformes > Mormyridae > Mormyrops > Mormyrops attenuatus. Next base: position 16,693,247 of record JAODKC010000082.1, read on the forward strand.
TGCACACAGAATGTAAAAGTATTGACTTGCGGGAAGCATTCAGATGAGCCTGTGAAGTCTAAGCACTTACATTTAATCCAAGAAATGTGTCCATGGTATGGAAGGAAATTTAACATGGAAATACGTGGGCAGAAGCTGACAGACACACAGGGAAAATGTTTCCGGAACATTCTTATAATGTTCTCTGCTTATCTTGGGCCACGCAAGACTGAAGTAACCCAAGTTGCCAAATAGGAGTTGATTTTGATGTAGTGAATCTGATATTAGCATGATAATTAATTCTTATCTGTGGTGGTTTTTTTTTCTTACAGAGTACTAGAATACGACCGATAAGCATAAAAAAAACAGTTTATTGATTTTTATTAGTTAGGTACTTTTAGTAATCTTTTGCGACAGGATGTTGCATTAAACAGGCGATGAGGTTATACAGCCATTCCCAAAATAGCTGATCCAAACACTAAACAGAGATGTAGCAACTGAAGTCTTGACATCAAAGCCAGTGTCTTTAAGAGGTGAGAACTTCAGAGCAAAGGAGGAGGAGAGTTAGCAGGAGCTCCTGAGCCGAGTATTGGAGGAAGTTCCATTTGGGCTTCCAGAACCATCTGGCTTCCAGAACCATCCCCCAGCCACGTGCAAGTCATGCAAGTCAGAAATCAGCTTGTCTTGTCAAACCTGAAGGTGTGCGCAGATATTTCACTCTACTGAGAGTTCACTACCTACGTTTATGGAATTTTTAATAGCGAGTGCAGGATTTTTCTTTCTGCAGTAAGAGACATTTCTAACAGGAACCTCTATCATCTGTCCAGCTTCCAACTGCTTTTCAAGTACAGAGTCACTTTGAGCCTGGAGCCTATCCCCAGAAGCAAAGGGCACCGCTGGCTGGGATGACAATACGTTACAGGACAGACACACACATGTTTGTATGTATATCTTTGTGGGGGCCATTGATTCATTTCTATGGGTAATACCTTAATCCCACCGATGACAATCTTAACCCCTACCCAGCCCTAACCTTCACCATAAGTAACCAAACAATATATAAGACATTTAACATTTTTGAGTTTTTTGATTGTCACACATTTTTATAAGATTGAGGTTCCCCTTATGGGGACTGAAAGAGTGGTCCCCACAATGTCAAAATAACAGGTTTTTATTACACTGTGGGGACGTTCGATCCCATGTAATGCATACATGACCACGTACACACACACAGACACACGCATACATACATACATATACATACACACTCACACGTACACACACACAGACACATGCATACATACATACATATACATACACACACACATACATACATATATACACACACATGCAGTTCATATATTCTTGTCATTGTGGGGACTCTCCATTCATTTCTATAGGCATAACCATAATCCTAACTAAGATGACCTTAACCCCTACCCAGCCCTAACTTTAACCACAAGTAACCAAACAAAATACACGACTTTTTTGGCTATTTTAGTTTTTTTTATTGTATTCACACATTTTTATAAAATTTAGTTTTATATAGTGGGGACCTGAAAAATATCAGCACAAGCTGTAAAGTAACATTTGGTCCCCAGAATGTGGCAAACACTCACCCATGCATGCATATACATATAGACACAAACTTTTGAAATGCTTGGCACAGACTAGATCTTCCTAGAACTGGCTTTCCGAGCAGAGTGTTTCCTCCTGGGTCCAGTTTGATTCCTGTTTGTATGGCCAGACAGTACGCAGGATGTAAAGCATCTGTCTTCTGGCTTGACCTTCTGTGAGCTGGCTGACAGCTCAGATGAGCACTGACCGCACTATAACATCATCCTCACCCACATAAGGCTGTCGCAACAACGCCTGGCCTCAGGCGTCGCTCAGAGATGCCAAAATTGAAATTCACCGTTACTCTCTGTGTTCGTTTTCTACTGATTCATCATCAATGGTGGGAGAGAACTAACAGCACTCAATATATATTCCATATATTACAGGGTTTACATCTTTTAGATACTGTTATGCTAATTTCATGCATTCCCAGTTTACTTGCATGTATACAATGACATATGCTAATATACATCTAGCAGCTGTATCCAGAACCAAAGAACTTTGTGAGAATGGTACAGTATGTATGGTAGTAACAGGAGCTGATTTCAGCACTATGCAAGGGTCTCTCAGAAAACCAGTGATCCTATCCTGACACAGAATGTATGGGCCTTCACACTGAGGCTTGATTAAGTTGGAGAGGCTGCGTCTATGTCCAGCAGGACTGTACATAGGGTAGTAGGAGAATAGGGCAGAGGATGCAGGCAGTGAGCCAGATTGATCGGTATTCAGATGCTTTTGAATGGTGGGGTATCACTGACCCCAAATGGAAGGCTGGTGTCCTACAACTTTAAGCCGTTTCCTTCAACTTAAATCATGTGTCCTTTTGCGGTCTGCATGAAGACCATGGATTTTATTGTCTCTGCTGTGTTTTTTCGCCCAGGTGAAAGAGGCTGGCCGCCAGCCGCAGATGGCGTTCACGGTCCGCCATGCAACGGTCACCTTCCAGACTGATGGTGACACGTGGCGGGAGCAGAAGGAGAGGCGGGCAGCGCTGATGGTGGGCATCCTCATCGGGGTCTTCGTGCTCTGCTGGATTCCCTTCTTCATCACAGAGCTCATCCAGCCCCTGTGTTCCTGCGCTGTCCCCCCGATCTGGAAAAGCGTATTCCTCTGGCTTGGCTACTCCAACTCCTTCTTCAACCCACTGATCTACACTGCTTTCAACAAGAACTACAATAACGCCTTCAGGAACCTTTTCTCCTGCCAGCGTTGATGAGCTTGGGGAAAAAAAACACCCCCAAGACACACATAAACATATGCTGTGTTAAGCGCCCGTAAAAGTGACATTTCATACACATCTCGTACATATCTGAAGCGACTGATGAATTTCTTCTTTAGCTAACATCACACCCTGCCTTGCTGAGATCTTCTCATTGTCATCTTTGTTTCAACCTTACCGGAGCACCGTTGAAGCTAACGCTGAGCCAGTGAAGTCTGTTTGTCTTGTTTAAAAGAAATGCATGTAAAATAATGAAGTACCCAGGTGCTTATGTTACTGGAGTCGATGTGAAAGAACATGTCAATTAAATGCAGAAAGCCGGCACTGTTGCGCGAAGAGACCCTTGGGGTCGGGCAAGTGTTAACGAAGCAGGGGAAGTTCGTAATGGCCGGTCCTCTGGATCTGTTGTCAGATCGTTCCCCTCATTGACTGAGTCAAACCTGCCCCTAGCCTGCCAATTACCTGTTTCGCCCTTCAGTAGCTTTTAAAGCCTGGGGGTGCATGACAGCAGGGGGCTGGATGGGCCCAGACAGGCTCGGGGAAGTGTCAGAATGGGGGAGCCAGGGAGGGGAGCGAGGTGCTCTGTGTGTGCGGAGGGGTGGGGAACTCCATCCATCACACCTTACCTTCAACGGAAGGGGGGAGGGGCCTCCCTGAAGGTTGAGGTGTGAGAACAATGAACTCCTCTCCCCCTTCCACCCCGTTTGTGGAAAAGACCCCTGTCATGCCACCACTATGTGTGCTCCTACAGGAAAGCCGCCAGAGGAAGGGGTCAGTCACAGTGTAAACCCCCCCCCCCGGACACAAGCCGGTCACTGTTTTGCATGTGTTGCATTAAACATGCATGTTCTGTTGCAGTGGGATCTCCAGTGGAGGGAATATTATCTAGACAATGGCAAATCACTTTCGGTTTGTTGTAATTTTGTTGGATTACTGTGAAACTTGTACCAACATTTTGTTTCAACAGATTTTTTTTCAGTCAACAATCTTTAAGTCGCACCTTCAGTGAAAAAGGCCAATCAGAAGTTTGTACTGGGGTTTCCTTTAACATAACCAGTCAACCAGTCTTTATTTGTGGATAACACCGGTTACCCTTGGTGATGCCCGGTAAACGGACGTCTCCTGGCTAGAGAGATGTCGTTCGTTACGGAACACCCCTACGTTCAGACATTGATGTACCACAAAATCTCAGATTTCCTAAGAGGAATGTAAAGTGAAAAAAGGCTGAAGTATGTATGTATGAAGGTATATGAGTTATCTGGTTGTCCAGTGGAACATGTTGCAGTGTTGAATCGGAGCTCACCTCACGTACAGATGTTTTAATAATATTCTGAAAGTACAGCAGAGCTTGGTGTACGTAGTTCAGTGTGAATTTTGTTTCCTGTGGCAGAAAGTCCAAAGGAGAGGGATAAAACCTGGAATTAGCACTTCCTTGGTTATGCACTCTGCCAGTTCAGTGGCTGCTTTGTTCATGATTCAGAGATTACATTTTTGCCACATCTGGCTGATCCTTAATGGATGAATGGCTCGCCTGAGAAATTGAATTATAAATGCGCTGTAACGATGGAGCCTTGTTTGCGTTGCTCAAAGCATCAACGGGATGTTATTTGCCGACCTTTTTTGGTGCACGCTTTTATTCTAATTATTTTGTACGTGATAATGATTTTGCACAAGCATTTTTTTTCACTAAAGCGAGCCCTACAATAGCAGCTCCCAAGCTGACCCCTGAAGCTTCATTTAACTTTTGCCTCAGTCTCCCTTGGGAGCGGAGATCCTGCTATCAGACGAGAACATGTTTACTGTTTTATAATTCAAACATTTTCCCCTTCACCACCAGGCTAATGAAGCCATATATAATATGAACGCCCACGCAAGACAAATAATTCTATTTAAAGGAATTTATACATGCTGTCTCCTATACTCATTTGGGTTATTTTGCCTTTGAACCAGAAGATTTGGGCCTGTTCTCAGTTCCATAAATAGAAACTCTATAATGAACAGCTAAAATTAGTGTACCAGATATCTTTCTTTTGCATCTTACGGTGTATAGTAGGGATGCACCTAAATCACATTTTTGGCTGAAATCGAAAACCAAAAATGAGGAAACACCGAAAGAAACTATTATGCCAATTTTTTGTACCTTTGCTGTTATGGCTGGGACTGTGTGCACTTACCTCATTAAGGTCAAGGCATTGGAATTGCATACAGTAATATTCATGCTTCAAAGAATAAATGAATTACAAAGCTATAAAAATATTTATCTAGCACTGACTGCTGACATTCATACAATGCACAATATAAAATCAAATAAAATTCTAAATAAAATGTTTTACCTGGCCCTACCCCTGAATAGCCTACAAGCCTATAACTGACTGCTGAAAGATTGTGAAATTAAATATCTTCTCTCATAAAACACAAAGTGCATTAAAATCAAGTGCATTTTAACATTCTCTGTAGGACTACTACAACAAAGTGCATTCAGAACACGTCCTTTAAATACTGCTGAAAGATATAACAATATTTTCTCGGTAGGCCTGCAACAAAATAGTGCATTAAAACAAAGACTGCCATAGCCCATATCTTAACCGTAGGCCTTCAACAACAACAAATGCACAAAAATATAAAAACTGGAGCAGAACTTTTTGCAGCTTGAAATCTGTGTCGATCCATTGTGCAGTTAGCGTACTGGTGAGACTGACGTCTGAGCCCCGTATGTCTGTCGTAAAGTTGATGGGTAAAATATCTGCAGCTGTAAGCTCATAGACGTGAGTTGCAATGACATCATATAGTTCAGCTAAACACGTCTGAGAAATGCCGTCTACTAGGCATAGCATAATGGGGTTCAATGTGTTTGATGGGCCTACAGAATCCAATGTCCTCTACGACAGAGAACGGTTGATCATCTAAGGCAATGAATTCCATTATCTTTTGTGTAATGCCCTTTGCCTCGGCACAGTCACTGGAAAACTTGCTTGCCTTCTCAAAAACATCTGCCAAAAACGGAGAGGGTGTGCTGGAAGGGACCGTCCTCTTCTGTGCCGCCTTCGTCTCATAATCAGCAAGGCGATGAGGATGTTTCGATTTCTTATGCTAAATTAATCCCGACGTTGAGAAAGTCTTTGCAAATGCACCTCCTCTTGAAATTTCAGCATTACATGCTTTACAAATTGCTATCCGTGGGTCTTTCTCTGATATTTCGAAATTTGCCCACATGGCAGACATGTTGGCTCTAATCCTAAAAGTTTTGGTGGCCGAATTTTCGGTGCATCCCTAGTGTAAAGATTAAGTCTTTTAGGTTTGATGACTCCTCTACTTTACCTGCTTTGTGTGTTGCTGGTGATATCCAGTCTGCACCTGGTAGATTGTGCACTGGAACAGTCAGATAGCTGTCCTCTATATAGCCTGTTGGGCTGCTGTCTTAGCTGATGGTTTGCATTGACACTAAGCAGTTCTGGTTTCTGCTCAGTGATCCTTGGTTCCCCTGGACCAAGAATGAATGAGGAGTACTGGGTGTAGACAGTCTCATCTCCAGACCATTGTTTCTCAACCCATTCCTTGGGCACCCCCAGATATTATTGCTCCCTCCCAGCTCCCAACAAACATGTATCAGGTACTCTGTGTTCTTGGTTGCTTCAGATGTGCTAGTAAAAAAAACAGTGTGGAGGGTCCTTGAGGACTGGGTTGAGAAACAGTGGCCAAGACTTCTGTGTCAATGATGCACGCCTCTTCCCCAGGCATCAGTAGCCACAGGTACTTCACCCTGTGTTTTATGTTGAACTTGCCACCTCATCTCTCTTTCTTTCACCGGCAGTGCTCTGTGGTCAGCGGGGTCCAAGAGTTCTCAGAAATAGGGAATAGTCGAATGCCATGTGCGCACCATCAGCAAACTCTGCTGTATTTATTCTGGAGAGGTGTAGCTGTATAATCAAACAATGCATGGTGGTAGGGAGTGGCCTCAAATAGCTCTTTCAATGCCCCCCTCCCCACTGTAACTCTGTGGAAACTACTAGTCTACTAGTGTCCTGCTTCAACCCAGTTTCAGCCATGAAGACTGTACAAACGTGTAGCCAGTTGTCAGTGTTTGAGGAATGCCATGATGCAAGGAGACATACGTCAGGTGGACAACAACGTCTGTTGGCCTAGTTGGAGTGAGAATTGTTGTCTCCATATATCTCTAAAACGAATGAACAACAAGCAAGTACAGTAAAACCTTGGTTTGCGAGTGTTTTGCAAGACGAGCAAAAATTCTGAATAAATTTTAACTTGATAAATGAGCGAGGTCTTGCAATATGAGTATGTGCCAAGCATCACGTGATCTGAGCTGATAGTTATTCTCTCTCAACATCCGCATTTTCTTTAATTTGTGTCCAAATGTAGTGACTTTTCTTTAGTGACTGTACTGGAACAATGGCCTCCATCAAGAAGAAGGTTGAAAAGGAAGGCAGTAAGAAGAAGGAGATGATTATGGTGGAAGTTAAGAAGGAAATCATTGAGAAGCACGAACGACGTATGTGAGTGGCCGACATTGCAAGGTTTTATAACAAATCTACGTCGACGATTTGCACAATATTAAAGAAGAAAAAAGAAATAAGGGGGCTAGATGCAGCAAAAGGAGTCACGAGAGTATCAAAGCAACGGCCACGTGTTCTGGAAGATGTAATAAAGTTGCTTCTCGTGTGGATAAATGAGAAGCAACAAGCAGGTGATACTGTGACCGAGAACTTTATCTGCGAGAAGGCAAAGACCTTGTACACTGACCTCGTAAATAAGCTGCCAGGTACGTCGACAGAAAACAAAGGCTTCAGGGCAAGCAGGGGATGGTTTGATAACTTTAAGAAGAGAAGTGGCATCCATAGTGTTGTGAGACACGGAGAGGCTGCGAGTTCGGACGCTAAGGCAGCTGAGGCATTCACTGCAGAGTTCCAGAAGCTCATAGTTCCTGAGTGTTACCTGCCGCAGCAAGTTTTTAACTGCGATGAGATTTTTTTGGAAAAAGACGCCAAAGAGGACCTACATTACAGCAGAAGAGAATGCAATGCCCGGTCATAAACCCATGAAAGACCATCTCACCCTCTTGTTGTGTGCTAATGCAAGCGGGGATTTCAAAGTCAAGCCCCTACTCGTGTATTATTCTGAGAATCTACGAGCCTTCAAGAAATGCAAGGTTCAGAAGAGCCAGTTAAATGTTATGTGGAGGTCCAACAGCAAGGCTTGGGTCACTCGTATCTTGTTCTTTGAGTGGATCAACAAGGTCTTTGGTCCTGCAGTGAAGAAATACCGTTTACAAATGAATCTGCCACTCAAAGTCTTGCTAGTTATGGATAATGCTCCTGCTCATCTTCCAGGCCTTGAAGATGACTTACTGGAGGAATTTGAGTTCATTAAGGTCAAGTTACGTCCTCCCAGCACCGCTCCACTACTCCAGCCCATAGATCAGCAGGTCATTTCGAACTTTAAAAAGCTTTACACCAAAGCACTATTTCAGCGATGCTTCGAAGTGACCAAAGGAACAAACCTTACCCTCCAAGAGTTTTGGAAAAATCATTTCCACATAGTAAACTGCCTCAGGGTCATCGATAAAACCTGGGATGGGGTCACCAAGAGAAATCAATTCTTCTTGGAGAAAACTGCGGTCTGATTGTGTTCTTGGACATGACTTTGAAGAGTTTGCTCATGAGCAGGAGCCACCAGTTGTCGATGAGATAGTGTCTTTGGGGAAGACCTTGGGACTGGAGGTGAATGAGGAAGATATTCAAGAGCTGGTGGAGGAACATGGCCAGGAGCTGACCACCGACGAACTGATGAATCTGCATCGTGAGCAGCAGCAAGAGGTTATGGAGGAGATGTCATCTGACGAGGAGGAGAAAAATACGGAGGAATCCCTCACTTCAAATGAGATTAGGGAGATGTGTAAAATGTGGGAAAGAGTGCAAAATCTTGTAGAAATGTACCACCCAAATAAGGCTGTAGCAGTGCGAGCGATGAATCTGTTTAATGACAATGAAATGTCACATTTTTGCGAAATCCTCAAAAGGAGCCAAAAGCAACAGTCATTAGATAGGTACCTTATTAAAGTTGCACAAAAAGAAAAGGATTCCATTAGTTATACAAATTAACCCTTAACTCTTGCCTTTATGACTGAAGGATGACTGCTGTTTGGCTCCCCAATGTCAGTGATTCTTCTTGGACTATAAGTCTACCAACATCTTGTTTTCCTCAGCTAGGTTGGAGATGAATTCATTTATTGATACCAAGTGGGGCCATTGTTTTTCAGTGATTCATGGTGCCCCTGGATCAGGTAAGAATGAAGGGTGTCAAGTGTAGATGACACATACAAAAAGCATCCCCCTGGACTTTTGCATCAGTGAACCACACCTCTTCCCCAGCCCCAGGTAAGAGAGATTCAAGATGCGTCACCCTTTGTCTCCCTGTGTCTTTGTCAAAGCTACTTGTGTCTTTCCAATTCTTCTCCCTCTACTTGGCCTCCAGCATCCGATGGACAGGAAGAAAAGAGTCTAAGAGGGTTTCTTGGGCATCCATATGACTCACCATACCACTGTCCAAGCCATCAGTCATCTCCATCACCATCTTCTACTGGAAGTGTTCTGGGGCTGAAGAAAATCCGAGTCATCACCAGTTGAAATAGTGTTGGCCGAAATGGGTGATAGATGTGTACTTTGCAGGCTCTTCTATTAATGGTATCTGTCAAAAGCCCATGTTGGCATCAAGCTTGCTAAATATCCATGTGCCTGCCAGCAAGCCAAGAGTCTGCTCCACTGAAGCTAAGATATAGCTTACTATCTGCACAGCAGTATTCATCTTGGTCCACAAATATGCACTTGGTTATTCTGTAAGCATCCCTACCACCCCTGAGCACTAATCAGTGAGCTCCTCTATTCTGCTAATGACATCCATCTGCTCAAGCTGTTCTTTCACCCTCTCTATTAGAGGTAGAGGAAGAAGGGCATGTCATTTGGCTTAAACTTCACAGCATTAGGCTGGCAAACTAAACCGAAGCTACTGCAGATCCCTAGGTAAGTCGGTCTCCGTAGTGATGCTGTGAGCTCTGGATAAAAGCTGAAGTTTGGTGCTGGATGACCTGCCCGACAGCAATGCGTGTAGATTTTTCAATCGAACAGTTCAGCAGGGCATGCGGTGAACTCAAGGTGGCCTCAATTTCTCATTCAGCTATCTCAAAAAATTATTTTAAATCCTGGACAATTCAGGTCTTGCTACTGATAGCCAGTCACAGCTGATGAACATCCCATCACTCTTTTTAAATAAATGACGCTCTGCTGCTTGTCATGGTTTTACCTGTTTAATGAATGAATGACAGCTTCCCTGAATCCTCTGTACTTTCCCTGAGCTTCATATCTTTTTTTATAAATGAACCTTTAACCACTGGGGTTACAGTCCATTTCCATTTACATTTTATTTGGTTCACAAACGCTTTTATCTATAGCAATGTACATTAAAAAAAAAAGAGCATTTGGGAGTTAAGGGCCTTGCTCAAGGTCTGACACAGGGATTTGAACCAGCGGCCTCCCAGTCACAAGCACAGCTCCCACAATGCCAAAGGGATTATCATTAATTGAAGGTATCGAGCTGAACTTCATACTGACCACAGAGAGATATATAAATATACTTCTTAATAAATATAGCAGGAAATTCTCCCACCATAGCAGTACAGGTCAGGTTGAGGAGCATGCGCTGATGCAGCGTCCCACCATACAGGGAAACTCCTTAGGATCCCGGCCGGCGATCCCCCAGGCAGGCACACGGTCCAGTCCCACCCTCTGGAAATGGCCATCCATCTGCCGCAGCTGGGTGTTATGTGGGCGTCCCCTCAGCCTGGTCCAGCCCCTTGGATCCTCAGCAATGAGGATCCTGCAAGCCGGGTCACCCTCAGGGAAACGCGCCACATAACCGTAGTGCCATAACTGATGCTTCCTCACAATGCAGGTAATGTGCCTCATTCGGGACTCCTCTAGCAACCGCTCATTCGACACAAAATCAAACTAGCGGTACCCAAGGATTCTCTGAAGAGACACAGTACCGAAGGAGTCCAGTCTTCATCTCAGCTCACTGGATAGTGTCCATGTCTCACAGCCATGCAGCAAGACAGGGAGCACCAGGACTCTAAAGACTTGGAGCTTCGTCCTCTCACAAAGATTTGGGAACGCGACACACCCCTTTCCAGCAACCTCCTAACCCCCCCCAACCCCCCGCATGCTCTCCCAGTCCATCTGCTGAATTCATAGGAAGAGTCCTTTTAATAACACTAGTTTTTTGTCCAGATTATAAGACAGTAAAATTAAAGTGCAGAAATTCTATCTGCTTTTGTACACAATACTCCAGTTCTTTGTGAACTGAGTTATTAAGGCCATTCAGCTTTCAAGTGCTTGTGCTTAACATTGGCTTATTTATAACGTGACAGGGGTATGTTGGGTGTTTGGTACAGGTGTGCAACATACTGTAGTATACGGGGCGAATGAAAAAAAAGAGATTCTAGATTTGTGGGGCTACTCTCATTTCCATTAGGGAAATTTTTAGACACGCAGTCAAGAATGAATCACAGCCACACTCCAAACTCAAGTCTATTCAGATTCTGAAATGTAAACAAATTGAAATTAAATTCCTGTCAGTTTTCAACAAAGCATAATTGGCGAACCATCAAAGATTTCTAATATGCTTTTGAATAGCTGAATGAATTCCAGTCTGTTGTTATTACATCTGACCAGGATACGCAGGAGTGTGCCTATGTGAATAAAAATAAACTTTTTCCGCACCTCCAGGCAGAAACTGAGGTAGCGACCACCTTACGTATGTTGAAAGAAGTATGTTTGACTCTGTAAAGGCCAGTTATTGTCAGAGTTCATTCACCAAAGAACTAATACACCAGTGTGAACAGGTGAACTTCTAATGTTTACATACTGATAATCAGTTTATTAGGAATACATAATAATCAACATGATTTCTTAAAGGTTGCTGAAATTGAATAAATTATGAACTATGTATCATCGCAGCTTGATGAAAACTATGTAAGTCCACTTTTTGCCGATTGTGACATTCCATTTTATAGATGGAGTATTCTCCTCTGCCTTCTGATAGCGTTTTACATCTAATTGAACGATAAAAGGAAGTTTTAGGAAGTCATTTATTTAAGTTGTATTTATGTTCGTACTAGTTAACATTTGTATTCATGATCATGGTTTGGATACTTTATATCGCGAATTATAACAACGTAACATTGATAGACGGATATCATTTGCTTTGCTTGCAGTAATCATTGTAAGTCCATTTAAAACATTAAACTGTTCACCGATGGCTGCATAAAGAGTTTTTATTTGTGGTACTAGGGGTATCTCATTATGTTGTTTTAGGTTTATTTTTTAAAATATATTCTGAGAAAATGTGTTTTTTCACACTCCTGAAATAATGGGATTTTACCGATACGCGGTATTCATCGGACAGCAACGATATGAAAAGCAACAACTGTGACAGCTGTGTGAGAAAGAGTGGTCTGTGAAATGTGTGAAAGTGAACTGAGGTCGGATATGGCTGAGGAGAAATTACACAGATCTTTAAGCCACCTTTGAGGTTTAACAGGAGGAGCAAGTTGTGGTTAGGTATGGTTCAAAGCCTCGGGATGGATGTAGCAGTCCTGGTAGAGGAGATCCCAAGGAGAGGAGTTACAAGCTCAAAACTAGTTTAGGAGGAAATGAGGAGAGTCTCGTCCTTTGGGAAGCAGTCTGTTCATAGTGCGACGTAGAAAACCCAGATTGGGAGCATATCAAGGCGACATTCCTAGTTTTTATTAGTTCCTCCACCAAACTTTTCCATGTGCATAGCCATGATAAAAGGGGAATTATCTATGACACCGTATATTCATATTTTCTTAAATGTAAGTAAATAACATGGAAAGAGTGCAAAAGTTACAAGGGATGTGTAATAACGGTAATAATGTAAAATAATGTAAGCGTCACTTTTAATCTTTACATTTTTTGGAATGCAAATTAAACGGTCTGGTTTCAGGACAGTGTATTTTGTGTGTGAGGTTATTTTTCAGGAAGTTTTGACATTTCCTGTTGGATCACCTGGTGGCTTTATTTTACGGAGGTGTACTTAGCTGCAATGGTACAGAGACTCTGGTCGGATGGGGTGGAGCACATGAGAGCTTCTGAAATACATTTTTGGGCCGAAGACTAAAAACTCAGATTCAAAACACAGTCGGTGCTTCTCAATACCAAGAATGCAAAGATCATACTTGTGGTCTTGGCAAGAACAAACTAGGGGTGTAATGAATCATAGGATTGGTCTTGTTTGGTGAGGATGCAACCAATGTATCCTTGATAATTAGGGAGGACCAAAAATGATATCCAAGGATTTTTACCATTCTCTGTACTTCTGTTCTTGAGTATTGGAATTGGTCTTCGGCAACGGAAGATGAGATAAAACAGGTACATGAGAACACAAGTACAGTCAAGTGCGCATATTAAGAAACAACCAGTATCTCTTGCTGCAGAACATGATGCCATCAACTAGGCAAACTACAGACACAATTATGTCAAAACATTCAGTGCAATGAGGTGACAGGTCCTGTTAGCATGGCAAATCATGGGTAGGCCATTAAGATTTGTGGAATTCTGTTTAACAATTTGACATGATTCACAACTGCTCATCTCCACAATGGACACAAAATGGCTCTGGATCTCAGGGAATGGCTGAGACCAATGAACAGCCAGCTTGATGACATCTCATCTCATTAACCTCTTTCTGCATTTTCAAAAGTTCAAAGCTTTTTCTCCCAATAGAGTCACCAGTGACTTCTGATGGGTTTCCAGCTTTGCCTTGACTGTTTGAGGCTTGAGGTCTGTCCGATTGACATTTGTCATCCTGTCCACATCCCGGATGAATCTAGTTTTTTCCATATCTGCCTTCCGATGCAGTTGAACAGCCCAGGAACTTGACTTTGTTAAGCCCATCTACTGCACTCTACAAAGCATGGCATATAACTGTGCATCGTGCTCATCCTGAGGCCTCCCCAGACCAGAAAATCATCCATATGATACACCACATCACCGTCCAGGTTATCAGTTACCTCCATCAACATCCTATACTGGAAGTGTTCTGGGGCTGAAGAAAATCCGAGCTTTTCCGAGGCACAGGGATTGTACGCTGTGCATGGAAGATGGAGGTTATGGCATTTGGCTTGAGTTTTATAGCATAAGGCCACTGAACTATGAACTATGGAAACAACTGCGACGACACATTTCATGCGATGAGGCAACAGATGCGGTTGCCATGTTGACGTACAGGTAGAATTTTTAAGTTTATGAAATTCCATTTGACAGGATTCTCATACTTCTGACGAAGGACTATGGTCTTTTGCCTGGAATGTGAAATGCTACCGGGATTATCTCCCAATGTGGTCAGTATATGACACCATTGTTGTTTTAATGCATGTACATGCAGAGATTCTGACAGGTTTCTGCCTTGTATGACCCTTTCCTTTATGTTGGGAAGTGGTCTGTCCCTTGTGGAATCCGTTGGTATGATACTCATCCTCCCTGCAGATTTTTAACTGGATTCATTTGGCCTTGTTTTGGTAGTAGCTATGGGCGTCGTTAGGTCCCGAGTATCTTAAGCCTAGCCGTGAGTATTTTAGCCCCGATGTCAATCTTCCTTCAAAAAGAAAAAAGTCAAGCCCCAGGTAAAGTTGACTTAGTCCCTGATCTTTTCAACAGCTAGAAACTCCCCTGGTTGTAGCCATGGGCACCTTTAACATTCAAGTCCACCAGTGGCTTCTGATCAAACGTCTGTATCCACATGGACACAAAGTGACTCTTGATCTCAGGAAAAGGGTTGAGACTATGGAAACACTGAATGGTGGCAGGAGACCCAGGGGGCAGAGAAAATAAGTTATGCCGTGGTGACTTCCAACACCCCATAAAAATGCACCCAGGAGAGGTGCATGATGGGGCAGCAGCATTGGATGACCTGTCCAATGGGAACATTAATTTACTGAGGCCATTTTTTTTATTGTTCCCCTGTTGTCATACATGACAGACCTGCATCCTGCTCACCAAGGCAGCCACAAATTTTCAAGCCTCTATCCTCCAGTCCAGGTCAAAAGGGACACAAAAATTCATCCCTCGGCCCATAAATGCACTTTATGGGCTTGTCACCACAGCTGGACCCTGACCTGGACACGCCTGACCATAAATGTATGAGAGGAGACTTGGCCTAAATTGATGGGGGGGAGGGGCAGCTCAGTGACCTTTTCCAATGTTTTCAGAGGCTCTGAATTGCACTTATAACTCCTTGCAAGACCTGACCCGGCACAAAACACAAAAAAAGGTCCCAGTCTGGCCAGTATTGTGACTGATATTGATGCTGTGTTTTACAGATTTTATTTTCTAGGGATTAGCCCCGGGGTTCTATTTAACAACAAATTCCATGGAGAATGACATAAACCCACCAAGATCCAGCCACACAAAATGCCACACAGGCTAATCGATGGCACAAGCCCACTAGGTACTATAGTCGACTGCAGCAATGAACCTCTCCATGAAGAAAAGCTGATCTTTCACACAAAGTAAACCTCATCCCAAGTGGAGTAACATCCTGCAACAACACAGCATGAAAGAGCTCAAACAGGCTACTTTCTTCTTCCCTGAGAGAATATGTAATTACTGTGGAAGAAGCAGTGTGCTGGGACCAATTCTGCCCGCTGGATTTCCGGCGACAGGCATCAGTCAGCCCCCACTGACCAAGCGAAGATTAGCCAGCACATACGATGTGGGCCCCGCGGCTGCACCTCCTCGCCGCTGAATAAATTATGTCATCAGTATTGGGCCCTTTGCAGGCACACCCCAGTTTAAAAGAGAAATCTGCTGTTCATAGTGGGTGAAAACAAGTAAGGGATGGCTTGAGTACACTGATAGCATGCTACTTTTAAGGAAGCCAGGCAAGTAGCTAGTTCTTGGGTGACCCTTGATCTGGTAGTGGTAATTGGTCATGTTAATGAGCCTGCCCTGTTTGGCTTTTTGTGACTCTCCTGTTCATCAGTGTATCAAATTCTTACCTGGATTTTAACTTGAATGCTGGTTATGTTGTGTAATTCAATGATAGCATTTTGAAGTTTTACCACCACTCTGATCAGAGGACCAAATGAAGTTCACATTAGTTATTAGTAATAGTCCAAGAATGTCCACTTGGGATCAATATAGCTCATCATGATCATCATGAATTGCAGTATATGTATAAGAAAAGCAAGGCAAGGGAACTCACTGGCCTAATTGTTGGTGTTTGTTGTAGCGCACTTAATGTAGTTGCAGAGGAAAGCAGAATGTAATTTAATATAAAATGATACAGAATGTTATTAATATAAAACACAGAATGTTATTTATATATAAAATGCATATATAAAATGTTACTGATAAAAATGATGTGGTAGTTACGGGTGATTTCAATTTACTTGGGATATAGTGGATCTCTGGCTTTACCGTAATTTAACTTGAGATGCCTGAATTAGTACAGGATTGTCTTTTTACTCAGTTTCTTAATACCCCTACCAGGGGAAAAGCCCTTCTCTATATTGTTTATTCTAATAACCAGGATAGGATTGGAAAATTTGAGGTTTTAGAACCACTTGACAGTAATGGTCGTATCATGGTTAAATTCTATGTTAATTTTAGTGTCCGAAGAGCAAAGTCCAAAACAAAAGTATACAGTGTTAGAAAGGCTATCTTTAATGGTATGAGACTGAAACTAGAAACTGTAAACTGGATGTAGTTAAATAACAAAACGGTTGAAGGGGCATGAGAGTTTTTTAAAAGCACATTATTGCAAGTCCAAGAGGACTACTTACCTGTTTCCAGCAAAACTAAATCTAGGAAACTGCAACCAAGGTTTACTACAGAAATTAAGTCAGGAGGAAAAGGGCTCTACTCCACAAATGGAAAATAACTAATGATGCCAAAATAAAGCAGGAGCATCTAAGTCTGCAGGTTGAGTTAAAAAATAAGATTAGACTTGCTAAGAGGAATGTAGAAAGGAAGATTTTATTGGAGGTTAAGGATGACATTAAAAGTTTCTTCCAATATTTTAACTCCAAAAGAGCTCTAAAAGCTGAAATTACTATTCTACGGGACAGTGAGGGTCTTATAACTGAAAATGAAATTGATATAGTTAATGAATTTAATGATTGTTTTGCACGAGTATTTACTATAGAGGACATGAGTAACATACCGACTCTGATTACTAATCCAGCGTCGTCTATGACTAATATATATATACACACACACGACTGAAGCTGCTGTACTACAAAGTCTAGCTAAGTTCAAAATAAATAAATCGCAGGGCCCTGATGGCATCTTACCTATAGTTTTAAAAGAGATGAGGTATATGATTAACCAACTGTTAACTTTACTATTCCAGAAATCGTTATCTGCTGGTGTGGTACCTTCTGATTGGAAGCATGCTAATATAATGCCCAT
>JAODKC010000082.1:16710662-16722294 GCA_026777985.1 Mormyrops attenuatus
GCAGCTTGGATTGAAAACTGGTTAACTGACAGGAAGCAGCGAGTAGTTATTAGAGGCACAATGTCACAGTGGGCCTGAGTTCATAGTGGGGTACTGCAGGGTTCAATTTTAGGACCACTGTTTACATTAAGGATATTGACATCAATATATACAGTAATCTGGTTAAATTTGCAGATGACACCAAGGTGGGTGGTGTATCAGATACTGTATTAGCAGCACAGAAGCTACAGCGGGATCATGATTTAATTAGTGACCAGGCTGATTCCTGCCAGATGAAATTTAATGTATACAAATGTAAGGTAATCCATGTAGGGAGCAGAAATATAAAATACAGATATTTTATGGGTTCCACTGAAATAAATGTAGATGATTATGAGAAGGACCTTGGTATGTATGTTGATACTTCCCAGGTTCCACTCTCGCCAGTGTGGGGAAGCAATAAAAAAGGCTAATAGGATGTTTGGTTACATCTCTAGGTGTGTGGAGTTTAAGTCATGGGAGGTGAGATTATACAATTCCTTGGTAAGACCCCACCTAGAATATTGTGTACAGGTTTGGTCACCATACCTTAAAAAGGGCATTGCTGCCTTGGAAATGGTTCAACGTAGGGCTACAAGAATGATTCCTCGTCTTACAGGAATGTCTTATGAGGAGAGGTTAGCTGAGGTGAATCTGTTCAGTCTCAGGCAAAGGAGACCAAAGCGGGACATGATGCAGGTATATAAGATTCGAACAGGTCTGGATGCTGTTCAGCCAAATAGTTACTTCAATATTAGTTCAAATACAAGAACTTGTGGCCATAGGTGGAAATTAGTGGGATAACCTTTTAAACTGGATTTGAGAAAGCACTTCTTTACACAGCGTGTGGTTAGAGTATGGAATAGTCTTCCTGCTAGTGAATGAATGAATGAAACCTTTATTACCCCAAAGGGGAATTTGTCATGCAGTTTGGGGCCATAAATAACATAGAGCAAAACAACACTTAGACATACAAACACGCCTAAAAAATACATAAAATGACAAATAATTAAAGACGTGCAATATAAAAAGTATATGAAGCATAATTTAGAATGGCGGGTGCCTGTCTGAATTCCACTTGTTTAGCAATTGAATGCTCCTTGGCACAAAAGATGTAATATGACATAGCTGTTTTTGCATATGGTATTCTATAACGGAGTCCTGAGGGAAGAGGGGGTGAGATGGATCATCCAATATCTTCAAGGCCAAATTAATGGTGTATTCATCAGAAATCTGCATAATACTTTTTACTTCGGAACCAGTTATCTTCCTATCAAGTTTTGTAATCTTATCCAGCATATTCCTGTTTTGGACAGACAACCCACCCCCCCAGCACTGAATTGGGGAAATAAAACAATCTCAAAATCATTGTATCAGCCTTAAAGCTGCGCAATTTCCTTAAAAAATAAAATCTTTGTTGTGCCTTTGTGTATCTTGCTAAAGTGTTTGCCCTCCATGTGAGCTTCTTATCAATGATTGTGCCTAAGTACTTATACTCTTCCACCATGTCCATATCATTCCCTTGTACAATGACAGGTTTAAAAGTGGGCCTATTCCTAAAATTAATTACCATTTCCTTGGTTTTCAAAACATTTAAAATCAAGGAATTTGCCTTACACCATTCATAGAACTGGTCAATTTCCTGTCTGTAGCCTCATTACCTGTTAAGAAAGCCACTATGGCAGTATCATCAGCAAACTTAAAGTAGCGTTAGTGTACTATATATATATATATATATATATAAAAAAAAAATAGGGGGGGATAAAACACTCCTGAGGAACGCCCCTATTAATGCTAATGGTGGATGACCGATAATTACCTGCCTTAACATATTGAACTGTCAATTAAAAAAATCATAAATCCAATTCAAATGTAAAAGGTTGACTCCCATTGTCATCAACTTCTCAACAAGGGTATGTGACTGAATGGTGTTAAAAGCTGATACATATGATAGTGTAACGCAAGCTAAAACCTTGGATTCCTTTAAATCAGAGCTAGATAAGATTTTATCAGCTCTGAGCTATTAGTTAAGTTCTCCCCAAACGAGCTTGATGGGCAGAATGGCCTCCTCTCGTTTGTAAATTTCTTATGTTCTATATATGTCATGCTGTGAAAAGGAGTGACTCGGGAGCAGATGTAGGACAAACAAAAGGGGACTTTACTGGAGTTGACTAACAGGAAGAGCTAAAGAAAACAGGAAGGCTAGCAAAGGGTAGGGCACAGGCATTGGGAGGAATCAATGACTAGTCTGGGGAACACAGGACTGGTAAGCACGTATGTATTGGACTAACAAGGGAGTGATTACCATGAGGGTTAAGAACGAGAGGTAGAACAAATTAGTAACAGGTGTGACTTGTTAGGGTCATGCTAGGGAGGAGACAGGAGGGTCAGGTGGATATGGCAGGCAGCATGTGACGATATAATATACACACAAGCTTAACCCTGCCTTATTTCCAACCAGTATCTAGGTCACACCTAGGCCTGGCACAATTATTACATAATCGCCTGATCGCAATTATTTGAACTGACCGTGATTATTTGTTGCATAATTGTCTCCATTCATCTGTATAAAAATAGCCATTCTGATTTTGGATTCTTTGAGTTCTGTTTAATAAAAGTTCTGCATAGTACCTGCATTTGTGCCTGAGTGCGTGTTTATGCGTCTCGTTACGGTGGGATGACTATGTATATGTTCCTGACAGCTGCCACTATTATGCTGCAGCAGAGTCAGTATATTATGCCAACAAGTACGCACTCGCCGTAAATCGATACACGCGGAAATTTCTTGTTGTAGCAGCACAAATGCATATGTATTTTATGTGCATTCACACTGTTATGACAAGAAATTACCGTGCGTGTTAACCTTTATGTGGCTAATTTGTACTTCTTTCGCGGTATTAAGGCTAATGCACAGTTAACATGCAGTGATTTCTTGTCATAACAGCACAAACGCACATAAACATGCATTTGTGCATGCGAAGCATATAAATATGGCTGAAAAATTTTAAAAATGGCGAACTTAATATTTCAATTTCGAGTGAACAAAGCTGTATGTTTACCAAAATACAATGTCTTTGGATAGCAGCAATTTCAACTGATGAAAATATGAACTAACATTTTAGATATGGGATATTTAGGTAATAGTGCTGACCAAAAAACTAGAAATAGACGACCGGGGTGAACACTTAAAATGAGAAGCAAAGAAAATGGGTTATTTTTAAGTCAACGGAATCATTAACACCAGGGGTCTGTATCATGTTTCACAAAGCCGGATTTCTTGCTTAGCTAGATAACTTGTCAGATTTAAGGTACCTTATCGTTTAAATAAATTTTAGCGTCGTTCACTTATACTTACTCCAGACTACCTTAATTCCAGTAAGTTTAGTTTGCTGTAAATGTACACAATATGATTTGCGGTAAAATGGCAGAATGAGTGGATACGGCAGTGCAGATGTGAAGTAAAATCGGGCCGGTGGTATGGGATTGAGAAGAGACACCACCAACTATTTATCTCGAGGCATTTAACTTATTTGTTAATGTCATATCAGACCTCTACGATTTTTGTTTACAAAGCTTAAAAGGCAAATGCAATTTTTAATTATATGTTCCAAATATTCAATATTTAGTTCTTTATAAGGTGCATATGTAATATTTAACTATGATTAGGCTAACTCTAGGCTGATAGCGTTATAAAATGAACAGAAAAATGAAACCGCAATTATTAAACTGACGATCGTCAACTAAAATTTCATGATCATGACAGCCCTAGTCACGCCTTAATGCTTTTACTGCAATTACATTTGTTATATTACATTTGGAATTTATTACATAAATCATATCATCACAGCATATTTTTTGGTGTCTGCCACAAATCACTGTTGGTGCAAAAAAAAACAACATGGGAATGTAACTCAAACATGTATAAAGTTACTAAGTGGCAGTTACTAGCTGCTTGTACACCGATCAAATCCCTGTCATTCACACTGGCGTCGCCAAGGGAAAAGGAAAAAACAAACGGAGATGTGTTTTCCCTCTCCTGACAAGATACATTTCCGGAACTGTCCAAGCATAAAGATGAAGAAATGGGAACCGAAAATGTCAAAGCGATGTGATGAGCCCTGGTGAGACACCTCTCGTCATTTTTTTTCGAGGTGTGGGAGACGCACATAAATGGGGAAGGGGGTTGGTGTTCCCAACAAATGAAGCCAGTTCCACAAAGTGGATAGTTGAAGACCAGTCCACAGATGATTAATTAAGTGGTTCTTACAGGTTAGTTGAATCAGGCCACATCAGGCCGTCCCTTTCAATGGGAAGTGATTTCAGCTGTGACATTTGGTCTATTGCGCCCCAAAACTTTGTGAGAATTTTCTAGACTTGGCAAAGCTGTAGAGAAATGGCTACTGTCAGCACTATGAAAAAACACCAAGGCCAGTATGTAAATTCCCATAATTCTTTGGCGCAAGTCTCCTAGGAAGAGGGTGATGGCAATGACAAGACTCAAACTATGGTCTCACAGTCTAAGGCAATAATTTTCACAGTTCCTCAGGTGATGACACTGCCCCCTCCTGGGCAAAGTCGGCACACACTCAATGATGTCCAACCGTTGGTGAAGGCTAAATGAGAGTCATGTACACAGAACCTACTATTGGCCTGACTTAATGTCCGTAGGTTTGATACATGTTGGTTCCCACATTCAACCCCAAAATGGAGACATGCTGTCACCAATCTGATATAGTATTAAAGACTCTGCGATGCAAAAGAGAGCATGCAGCTTTGCAACAATGAGACAAAGGAAAATCCAAATACTCAGAGCCATCTAGACAAAAAAAGGTCAGAAGATTGAGAAACTCGTTACAAGAAATTACAGCTTGTTCATCTGGATTAATGTCATATAATTAGCTGAGGCCAGCACATGCATAATGTACAAATTAAGTCAATTACATTTCAGTCATATCTAAATGTGGAAACCTAATGCCACAGCTTTATGAACAGCTTCTGTGGGTGGCACTATCTTGTCACTCCAAGGTTCTGGTCTCTTAATATATATTGTATACAAATGCTATTCATCCATCCATCCATCCTGGGTTGAGGGGCCTAGAGGCTATCCCAGGATGCAGAGGGCACCTGGCTGGGGACACCCTGGAGAGGAAATGTGAAACACTACCATTTTATCATTTAGCTGTTTTCTTAGTCTGCTGACCTGGATGTTTGGAAGAGCAGTAATAGTAAGAGGCAGAGGCTCACAGTAGAGGCCAAATCGTCTAAATGAGCGTCGCAAGTGCTGAAAAATGCTGCCACAAGGTGGAAACAGGTTTCACATTGTGGGGACATTTGGTGCCCACAATGTAAAATACCTGACCCCACACACTTTTCAGCTGCTTTATAGATTGTACAAAGTAAAAACTAACCGTAGACTAGTTGTTTGTCCAGACTCTGCCCCCTTCTGGAAGCTTCCATCAAATCTGACATTGAGGCCCATGATGCCATTGTCTAGACAGGACAGCGACATGTTTTTGGGGGGGGGAGACGATGACCCCAAAGCCTACTCTGAAGCCCAAGCTAATGAGTGAATCTGGTGCCTAGTAGTGTCAAGCTTCACTGGCCTGACTGGGAGATCGGTGGAAAAGAGGAAGACTCTTCAAGTTGGATGAGCCCCAAAGACATATGTAGTGCCTCAAGCACACAATATCTAGGCTGCTCTGACTACGCCACCTCCTGATTAGGGCAGGAGAAACCCCTAATGTTCCTTCCTGTAATGTGGCTGAGTTTGAACCCTCCCCGCAAAGGAACAAATGACAAAGAGGCATCAGAAAGTAAAACCCAATGCACTTTATTACAATTGACTAAAATCAGTAAAACAAGTAAAAGACTAAATGCTGCCAAAGGTGGCTGGTTGACTCTCCTCCAAACAGTAAGGTCAGATCGGCACGGCTCTCAGCTCAGGAGGCCCCTGGTGACAGAAAAACAGCAAAGCCCATGACCACACAAGCATGCAACAGGAGCAGCACTACACACGACACACAAAGACACCACTATAATATACCACTCAATGTGAAACCTACAGACACCCACCAAGACAGTGCCTCCTCAGGGTGGCGCCCCGGCAGCAAAGAGCAAAAGCCTGTGCGGATCGGGCCTTGTACAAAAAGATCCCCAGTACAAACATAGGGGGAGAGGAGCAACCGGTATCCACCACCAGAAGTATAATACCAGATTTCTATCATACAACTCGGCCCATAACAGCAGCCAGGGCCATCAATAAAAGACAAACCAAAAACCCGATCAAATAACCATAAATCAGTGGCTGGTCTGGTCCCTTTGCAGAAATGCTTACTGCCCCCCGCAGTACAGTAACACCAAGGGGAAGCGTTCCAATGCTACAGATACAAATTAACATAATTAACTCCAAAGAAACAAGCCTAAAACCTGGCTAACTCCCCCAAAGGTGGCCCAAATTACCAGAGCCTCCATGCTGGCAGCCCAGCAGCTCGTAGGGGGATCACATCAACTGGTAAAATTCCAAACAGTCACCTCTGTGTCCTCCATGAAGAGCTACACGCTGCTAGCAATCACCCTGGTAAAATTGAAATCAAACATAAGTGTTCAAGTTTCCTCAAACAAACCCTCTCCTCCTTTCCTTACCCACTGGGAAGAAGAAAATCCACCCCAGGTCCAGTCATAAAACACAGCAGCAAGAGAATGAGATTCCACCTTGGGAACCTTTTATAGCTTCCTGGTGGGTCATGTGACCTGGCTCGTGTACTTGCAAGTAGGATGTAATTACCAGAGTCACATGACTACCCCCACCAACCCATCCAGATCCCCGCACATACAAACACAACCAGCTTCGGAGCTGGTCCAGGAGTTCAGTCTGGCTACATTAAAGGGTTGATGAAAGATTTGTCTTATGGAATGGAAAAGGAGGGCCCGTCAGATTCCAGTCACCATCTTAGAGCACCATTCTCTTTGGGGAGGGTGACTTCAGTTTGGTTACTGACTGGAAGGAAGCAGTACACAATGACACAGACAACAGGGGCAAGAATAAGAAGCAGGACGTCAGCAGGTATCTCCATCACCGTTAATAACACACAAGTCATTCGTTAATAAGATATTTGGCTCAGTTATCAATCACAGTTGTCTAGCTGACATCCAATTGAAGCTAATGAACAGGTTTTTTTCAATGTGTCCTGATGATGTCAAATCCAGCGATGCAAATCTTTTTTTTTTGTCCTAGTGGACACTTTCCAAAAATTCCTCTGAAATCCAGGGACTCCTTTATTTAAATTCTAAATGATTCTGAGATCCTTCTTGTTGTGGCACCTAGGAATAGCTCATATAACATTTCTCAGAGTCCTAACCATGTCATTTAGCTCAGTGCAGCTGATGAAAAAAGCACTATGAGATGAACTTTTAAAGTGTCACTCATGAGTAATTTTCATCATTAGGCTGGAGGTAAGGAGAGCACAGGCACGCATTAAGCGACAAATCTACCCACTTCAACATCCAGTGCCGTGAGGAGAAGCAGTATTGTCGATGAAAGCTTTTTAAATGGGAAAGGTTTCGCCCAGTTTCTGGAACATACCGGGGAAAGGGGAAAGAGCCAGAATCACGCTGCTGATTCAGGTCCAGCGATGAGGGCATGTCAGAAAGCCCCCCCCCCCCAAAACACGGGTGGCTCTCAAGCCGGCCCCAGAAGACTTTGCATCATGCTTTTAGTGATGGCAAGGGTGCTGTTGAGCTCACCACCATCAGCACCACCCCCCCCCCAACCATGATAAAACAATGTTTTTGCTTTTTTTGCCCTGATGGAGGAGCTGGGATGGGAAAAAAATCCATCTGTTTCTACAGCAGCTGCTTCCCCTTTTGTTCTGAAAACCCGGAGCATCACTCTTGAGTGACTGTGGCTCCTTGCGTATCCACTAAAAGGTGCACTAGAGACGATTCCTGAGATACTTTCTAGTGCTACCCACAGATGGCACAGGCCCTCGAGATATAAATATATATGTGCATTTATACACATGGGTGGGTCTATAGATAAACGGTGGGAGAGACAGTGCCGGAGCAGAATGGTCTGAGGCTGCTGCTTCGTTATCATGCTTTTGGGCTCACTGAATTATTTGAAAGTTGTTTTTCCCAAACTACCAGCCCCAACCCCCCCTCCACACCCCTGGTTAGAAAAGACATCTCATTGACAGCTGAGATCTTGGCATTCGTACGGGATTTTGTGTGTGTGTGTGTGTGTGGGGGGGGGGGGGTGCAATCTGTGCATGCAATCAAAAGTGTAAAAATGCCAAAAGTCTTGTATTTTGTTTGGTTACTTATGGTTAAGGTTAGGGCTGGGTGGGGGTTAAGGTCTTCATGTTGAAATTAGAGTTTTCCCATGGAAATGAATGGAAGGTCCCCATTTAGATAGGTATGCCGAGTTTGTGTGTGTGTGTGTGTGTGTTTGTGGCAAACCTCAGGCAGAGGGACCTTCATAGCTGTGATCTGAAGTCTGTGTCCAGATTCCTCCTCCCGGCCTGTGAAGTTAAAATGAAAGGGATCTGTTTGATTGTGGACGACGGCACCTCGGGTCAGAACGGAGAGGCAGAACCCGGCCTGGGAACAGCAGGCTGACTGGGAAGGAGATTTCCTGCTTGGGGATAGCAATGGGACCGGTGCAGCATAACATGTAAACAATGAATATTAAAGGTTTCTTTTTGGTGTGAAACGGAAGGAATTATTAAAAAGGACTCACAGGAGACCCTCTACAGTTCCTGGATCGCCTTTGTGGATCACTGTCACTCTTCAGACAGTCCCCCCCCCAAACCCCCTGCATTAAAATGAATTTGACATTTTTATAAAGTCAGAATCCTACACCTACTTTACGATTCATTAAAAATTTATCACTTGTCGTTTAAAATTTATAAGGCTTTAGGGTACAAATATTCTATGACCCCAGCCAGGATAAGCAGTTAGAGGATGGATGGATGGATGAATGGGTGGATGGATGGATGGACGAATGGTATGGACGGAGGATGTGCAAATCTAGGCATTCCGCACATTATGCAGCTATCTTGCCAGATGAAGGCTTGTCTCAGGACAGCTGGGCTGCCAGGTCAGAGTCACAAATGCCTCTGATAGGCCAAGTGAGATGGTTAGCTTGACTTATTCCAGTGAAAATCATCTGTTATATAACCAGGGGATATGCAGGAGTATCAGCTGTGTCAGTGGCAGTGGACAGGGTGTGCACTCAGATACACTGATACATGTATCCATCCATCCATCCATCCATCTGCTTAAATTGGTCTGTAACCGATCCCAGTTAGGCAGCTCAACCTGGGTAACACACTGAGTGGACTGCCAGCTCATCAGAGGGCACACACATACACACACATCATACAGGGTGGCAGATGCCACTGTGACCTTGCATGCCTGAGCAGCATATTGTCAGTGCTGTCACTCTAGCTTCACACTCCCTTGTGGAATTGGAGTGCTGACATTTCAGTGACTCTCCATGCCTGCGTTCCCACTTCCCTCCTACTTATGCTGCCATAGCCTTATCTGCTGGAGCTTACGTATTACACACACCTAACTGTTTGCACTGCCTCTAGTCTCCCCTGCTTTGGCTAATGCACTTTTGATGTCCTCCTGGGCTGTGCTTCCTGGAGACCCGAAAAAAATCAAGAAATCCTGGCCACCCTTCTGCCTGTGATGTCTTCCTGTCTGTCCTGCTGCTGGAGCGTCGTTCATCCTGCCGTCAGAAGCAGTACCATCACCTGCCTGCTCCTTGCATGTATACTTGAATCTTAAAATTTGGACTGTATAAGGATTAGGATTCCATCATTCGTTTGTGTGTTGGATCCCTCCATATGCCGACCTGCCGTTTAGGTAGGCCGGAGTCTCCACCCTGCTCTTGGCGTGTTTTTCGTTTTTCTAGCTGCTCGTTTTGGCCTCCTTGATTTCCAGGTTTGTCTCTCACACTCCATGCAAACAGGTCCTGGATACACACTTCTGGAAAAAGAGAGAAAGGATTAATCACAATCCAGGAACACTGATGGATTTCTGGCTGATGCTTTTGTGCGCTGAAATACTGCCGAAAATATCAGCATTCCCCCCGGATGTCGTTTTCCACCACTGCTGATGTTTGTTTTGTTGCTCATGAAATATTGATATTGATGGCGCTTATTCCACTGTAATCATCCCTTTGAAAATCCACATATAAAAAAACAGGCACATGACATGGACTACTCAGGCAAATCAGATAGTTACATCTATGAAATAGATGATTGCGTCTATGAAATATTACTATGGGTAAGTCTATAAGATGCATAATTATTAGCTAGAAAACTATAGTCTTGTATCTGATTAGATGCTAAAATGGCTAGAGACTTGTCAGCCAATAGAAATGCTTGATACTTTGTGCCTCTGCACCCAGATTGATGATTATAATCACTGTTGTTATAATAATTTTCACAATCTGCTTCAATTTGAGTTGTTTTTCCACAGTGCCCTTCCTAAGTGGTTGGGCACAGATTTCAGAAAAAAAAATAACAGATTTGAGGAGATGAAAGAGATGTTCTTTCGGTACATAAAAAAGTGTCAGTGGGTTCGAGGCTAGTGCACCATCATTGGTTCACACGTCTCTCTAAGGTTGATTCAGTAGAGTTCTCTCCTCAGCCAGAAGGGCACCAGCACAGGACTGGGCCGTAGTCCAGTCTAATCATCGGCTCACTGCTGGAACTCTTGCAGTGTTGTGGCAAAGTCCTTGGCCTGTTGAAGCCAAGGACTGTTGAAGTTAAAAGTCAAACTTTCACCTCGCACCAGTGTGTATGGGTGGCTTGGTGACCCTGGCAACACTGCAGGACGTTTGGTTGGATCACCACGTTTATGGCATCAGTTCCCGGCCTGCTTGATGCTAACTGCTCCACTTGCAGGTTTATGCGGGTAGATATGGATAATCATCCTCATTATAATCATTTTCACGATTCGCTTTAGTTTATTGGACAAATGGATTGGGGAAGGCTGCGAGGCTTCGAAGGGTCTGCGGGCCATGGGGCATCTAGCAAAGCCCCCCTGGTGCCCATGAAACTGCCAGACAAATCCGATGAAAGCGTCCTTGTGTATCCATGGAAACTGTAGCACGAAAACCTCTGAAAAGAGAGGAGGGGAGAACACAGAACGTGGGCTGTATTGATTGAAATTCATGCTTTAAAACCGGCGTTTTGATGTCATTGAAAAGGGCACAATTACTAATCTTGAGGCCTTTTTCAGAGTGGCGCCCATCTTGATCATTCTTACACTTACAGCTCTTTATGTTTGGAGGGTGCAGGTTGCTTGTTCTTGGCCAGCAGCAAGAGCATTGCCAAGCATGATTAAAGCCTCGGGGGAGTTTTCCACTTTTAAAAGACCAAAGTGGAGGGGGGGGGGGTGGCTTTGGCGGGACTCGGTGACAGTGAGCGTTGCGGAAGAGCGGCGTGAAGCTGCCAGCTTTGATTTACAGCTAAGTGGCTCATCTGTGAGTAAAACCAGTGATATTTTCTAGTGTTAAGCAGCAATATGGATGGAAAGGCTGGGGGATAAATCATGGCCACGTTTTATTAATTCACTCCCTCATTTTGGTTAAATCGTGGCC
>JAODKC010000082.1:16722394-16732918 GCA_026777985.1 Mormyrops attenuatus
CCCCCCCCCCCCCCCCCCCCCCCCCCCCCCCCCCCCCCCCCCCCCCCCCCCCCCCCCCCCCCCCCCCCCCCCTGACAATGTGCTTTGTACTGTGCTTGTACTTTGTGGGAAAGTCCAATGTAGCTATGATACCTCACACTGATACCTGGGGGAGCATAATGATACATCACACTGATACCTGGGGGAGCGGTAATGATACATCACAGTGATACCTGGGGGGTTAAGATGGCTCACCTTGACTCCTGGGGGACGGGAGGGGAAATGCCTTACACTGAGAAGTGGGGCCGGTAGGTCTGGGACCTACATCACGCATGCCTGCAGTATTGTGTAAATGATCAGGCATTTTACATAGGGAGATGAAGGTAATGTTTACTAATGCGATACACGCATATTTTCTTGTGACAAAGTATTTCCCGCAGGGAGTCTGATTTTCAGAAGAATATCCAGGATTAGAGCAAGTTTGATCGAACATGCAAACTTTGGGTATTACAGATTTACACCCGGATACTGTAACCCTAATAAAGTGATAATAAGCCTTATTTGGGGCCAGTAGAGGCAGTATGATCCTGACTTTAACTGACCCACACCATCAGAATGGATTTGTCAACACGCACCTTCTTACAGCACATCAATCTTCCAAAAAGGCTGTTCATGATCCCCACGGGAATTGGTCCCCACAAGGATTACGAACCCATTGCCTGGCTCTGCGGCTAAAACCCAAATCCAGGGAATCATCCCAACAAAAAAAGTGTCTCTCACTTTAGGAGCTATTATTGAGTGTGAAAATGATCCAGGAAGTCGGAAAGAACGCTGAAAATGACATTCACGGATCAGTGGTCCTAAATCCTGATAAATGTCCCGATCAGTTCAGTTACACTGTGAGGGGGCAATTACCTTTTTGCACAAGGGTATTTGGTGTTGCGTGACATCCATACATCTCCCCATCTGCTTATCCTGCTCATGGACATGGGGGTACAGCGCTGGGGTACGCTCCGGACAGGACTGCAGTGTGTTGGGTAACTCCTAAGCAAAATAAATGACAAATGACAAACAGTCTGTCCAGTGAAGTTCCCTGTTATTTATTACACGGTTTTGGCTGAAAAGTGACTTCATTCATTGTTAAACATATGACATTTAGACAGAGGTCAAAAGTGTCCTGCTCCTCTTGTCAAGCCAAATAAGAAATACTTAACACAGACACATTACTGCTGTCACCAGATCCCGCAGCACGAACTTGAAAAAGTGTCGAAAACATGATTAAACCTCAGCTAAAACGTTACGTCATCCTTTAAAAAACCCATAACCATCGACCGCATAATCAGTTCTGAGCATGTTTCGGAAAGTTCCTCCAAATGTAATTTACAAATTATTGTGCAGGGTGACCTCAACAACCCCAGCGTGGTCTGAAATTAACAGAACAGGTGGAAGACACGGCAGCAGGTAGAGGTTGCCTGAATGGTATCAATCACATTTCCATTGTTCCCTAGGTGAAGAAGTGCTTCGTGCAATGAAGCTCAGATGACACTAATTAGGCTTTTGGGGTCATTAGGGTTTAAACACTGGGCAGCTTTGGGACAGACCGTGGGATTTAAAGGCCCCCCAACGAGCCACTGGGCTGATACAGGGATGGGGAGGGGGTGCTTTTAGGACTCAGTGATTTTCATGGGCACTTTTTCTTGAAGGGACATAGCCCCCATTCTGTGTTTTAAACTTCGAGGCGGATATATGCTGTCAAGCAGCAGTTTTATATCTGCCCTTTGGACATTTTTGTATTTCTTGTAGTAGTTTTTTTTTTTCTTCCATGCTTCATTTTACTAGGGGGATCTAAGAAGTGGCCAAGTACAATGATACAATGAGGTCTACTGGGAACGTACTGGAGTATTCGAGATCATGATGCAGGGGCTGCCGTGTGCACGCTTTGTAGAATATGCAGCATCTAAGGCAGCATTGGATGAAATGCAAGGAAAACAGCTGACATGTCCTTGGATGTGATCAAGTCACTGCCAACCTCTTGTTCTCTGAAGACGTTTCCTGTCTGTATATAACATATCTGCGCGCGCGTGTGTGTGTGTGTGTGTGTGCGCGCGCGCGGCTAGGAGGGGTGGTGTTAGCAGAGATTGTCAAGCCCGATCTCAAGCTGGTGGGGGGTAGTGAATACAGCTCCATTCTCGCCCAGTCAGCCGTGACTCTGCAGGTGCCCCCCCCCCTGTCTGTCTGTCTTCTCGCTCCACGTGAAGTGTAACCGAAGCTAATACAGAGCTGCCAGCTCTCACACATCTGGCGTGACACTCACGCTTTCCGGCAAATCTACACATTATTCTATTATAAACTTCAAAATAGCCACATCAAAAGCGATGGGGTAGTTTGCAAACCCTCCAGACTATTTACAAGGTAATAAAACTGCTACACACATCTAAATACGTATGCAGACTTGTCTCGAATCGGAATCGTCACTCCAGCCAACTGACCGAAGCTGGAAACCCTGCTAATTGCGGCTATACAACTGCGCAGCTCAGGAATACAGACCTTCCTCTGCGCCTTTCTATGTGAAAATTAGATTAGCGGTCAAACCTGATGCTTTAAAAATCTCACCTAGCGGGTTTAATTTAGGTTCAAGTACGTGGCAAACGGTTCATGATATTAAATTCTGTACTGAATATTAAAGTTAATATTATAAAGCGTGAAATTCATCTGTCAAGAAATAAATGTTGCATGTCCCTTGGAAGAAAATAGTGATGTTTAGTTGCAGTTACACCCAAGTAAAATGATTAATTTGAAATAGAGGGTTAAAATGAGAGCGGATTGTTTGTACGGCGCGGTTTTCCGTTGACATGCTTACGGTTTGGGTGAAAAGCGCCGGCGAGATATGGGATGAAACGCACCCCAAGAGAGACAAAGGAATCAAAGGCTGCGACGCAGGGAAAGGATCAGAGCGCTGCTCTCGGTGCCGATCAAATACGGGGGGACGCGTCTGCCCCCCCATCCAGACGGCGTGCGCTTATCGCGGATAATTTCACAGAACAAGCTGCCGGTACCTCTCACCTGAACGACGGAAAATCACGCAACGATCTGAAATGTCTATTCATATAAACGATACTCATTACAATTTTGATATTGAGAATGAACATTTGTTAAAGTCCATTATATTCAAAATAAGGGTTAATTGCCAACTTTGGTCAGCTGGCTGGCGTGAGATTTTCGATTAGAGACAAGTCTGCACACGCATTTACATGTATGCAGCAGATTTATTACATTGTAAATAGTCTGTGGGTTTTGCAGACTACCCCGATGCGTTTGATTTAGCAATTTTTATGCTAATAATGGAATAAAATAGGTTTACCGTAAGATTTCTCGCGTGAGCGTAAGAATCTGAAAACGTGAGTGTCACGCCAGACGCGTGAGAGATACCAACCAGGTAAAAATGGAAATGCCGGTATAATTTTTTTTAAGTAACCATAAAAACACATCCAAAGTTCAGTTAGGTGTACTTTTAATATAGGTATTAACTAAGAGCAAGTAATTATTTTACCCTTTTATCTCTTCATTTGTTTTCTAAGCTTTTCTGCCTAGAAATTATACTGTCAGATATATGTAAGGCGTTCTAGGTCCAGCTGTCTTGCAAAACAAATCGAACAAAAGTGAATATTTTTTATCCTGCGTTTATTCAAAACGGTGCATGGTGTCTTGGTGAGGCGGTTTGATCGGGTACAGCAGGGTGTCTCGCCTGAACCCGAATGGTCCACGAGCTCCCCGCCGCTCCTATTGTAATAGTGTTTCTCGGAGAGGTGAGTAGACTTTTCCAGGGGGAGGTGTTCTAGCAGGGGGGTCTGCTTATTGCCAGCTGAGGCGGGAGTTACCCTTATAACTTTTTGTGATGCGGGGGTCCCCCTTGGGAGATTTTGCATAATTGTCGTAATCAAAGAAAAATGCACTTGGAAGGGCTGGGGGGAGGTCACTTTCTTCAGTTGAAAGGGGCAGGTTCTCAGGCACCCCTAGACCCCCCCCACCCGGACGTGCATGATGTTATTGTGGTGTGACAATCCAACAGCGTGACCAAAACCAGCTTTGTCCAGCTGGGCATTGACGGTACTGTATCCGAGGCTACCATGTCAGCATCTAGGCTCTGAGGATGCTGACTAACGCTTCACCCGACTAACAGGGTGTTCGTAATTTAAACCCTGCCCCCCACCTGATAGGAAGCACCGTATGAGTTTATGGGAGGGGGGGGGAGGCAGCTTAGGTACACAAACACACAGTAATAGAAAAGGAGGGGGGGGGGTTTCACTGATGATGTGCAGGGCAGGTGCAAAATGGACATGTACACACTGCATGCGAATAAATGCAGGAGGGTCACTGGCCCAGCACACACATAATTGATTTCATGGACATGGCAGGGTACAGCTTCTTAAATGGTGTATTTCCAAATGAAAATTTCGCACCTATTCTACAAGCTCCGCCAGACTAGCATGGAGGGATTGAATTGGCTTGCTCTGGGCTACTGCGGCCGGCAGCTACCTGATTACAGGCCGCTTCCCCGACTACCGGGCCCGTGCTGGCGTCACAGAAACCTTGACGGCTGTTGCCGTGGAGACGCCTCACCTCCCATCCGCACACGGCCACATATTTCTGAACATATTAAACACTTCGTTCTGAGCATTTGCCAATGAATTTGAATCATTTTTCTACCATCAAGAACTGTTTCTTTAGACCTATATAACCTAAATGCAAAAACTTTAATTCTCTCTCTCTCTATCTCCCTCTCTCTTTATATATATATAATCTTTTTGCGGTTTAGACCCTGAAGCCTCCTTACTTTTTGTCTCAGCCCCCATGTGTCACAGCCTGCCTGCCACATCTGCCTGACCCTCCTGCTTCCTCCCTAATGTGGCTCCGATGGACCATGCCTGATGCTTGCTGCCCCACGTTTGTCCTGTATTTATGTACCTGTTTGTCTCACCTTCATTGGTCCGGTCATTGACATTGTACGCTCGTGTTGCCTGCGCCCTGCCTTGCTCCGCTCCTCCCATTTAAATCCTTGGTGATCTTGTTTATTTCCCGTTTATGTCCTGTGAGTTTTATGGAACCCCTTTTGTTTCGCCTCAACGCCTGCCCTCGAAACCTTCATCCTTCACGTCGTGACATCATGAAAAACAAAACACGTTTAGTGATTTGTTCTGAATTTTCATATTTATTTCAATAAACAGTTGATATGCTTAATTTGTCAGTCCAGTTTATATGGACTGAGCCATAAACAACTGGCTCCTGTATTATGATAGTGGTCTAGATGTCTTCAATAATGTATTGTAAAGTGATGGCAATGTGTCGTGTATTTCAGCTGGTAAATACAGAACACATTACAGTAATTTACACTGCTTAGCCTGTCCAAACCTTGAGAAAACATACAGTATTATGAAAATGGTTTTAAAACTCCAGTTAGACTGGTTGGATCAATTGTAGTGGCTGGTATAGTAGCTATGAGATTAATAAACGAGATCAAAACCTTCTGGTTTTATATTTGCCAACAATTGCACCTGTTCAAAGTGAAAAACACAAAATGAAAGAGAGAATGAGAAAAAGCAGAGATGAGTCTGAATATGGCTTGAGTCATCCCTAACCTGAATTTACTTTATTTACTTACTATTTCATAATGACTTAGTAGCTGCTTGGTTTGATAATTGCCCTGTCTATTCATAATAATTATGTGTATTATGATCTCAGCACAGAAATTATGAGAAAATCCAGGATCTTCGACTTTGGATGGCCCTTGGTTGGGAATTTGAAGTAGAACAAAATAACAAAATGAGAACAAACGGCAAGGACTTTTGCAAAACAAACTAGCGACAAAAGAACTGAAACAGGAAGGGTAGAAATGAGGACAACATGAGGCCAGCTGCCTGAAGTGCAGGCCAAGGGTGTGGGAAGGTGTCTCTATCTATTAATGACAAGATACCCAAAGCTACCCAAAAATGAGCGTCCCGGCCGGCCAGTGTGCCGAGGCGCCGAAATCAGCTTAAAGCTTCAAAAGGCGAGACTTTGTGCAATCTGGCTGTGACGTGAATCGTACAGCAGCTGGACCGAAAAAGCCTGGCAGAGCTCGAGACAATCTGTCGGTGACGGTGGAAGAAAATCACACTGGGTCGCCAGGGACCACAAACCTCACAGGACGTAAAGTCATCAAAATACTTTCATTTTCCTGTTTTGTTTTCTCTTGCTTCTTGCTGGCGAGTCATTCAACATGAGGACATCATGAAGGAAACAGGATTTAATTTGGGATGGCAATTTTGGAAAGGAAAGAAATAACAAAGGAGAGACGTTTCAGGGCCAGTGAAAGGATGAGACATGAGAAAAGCAAACAAAATGGGTTTTTTCAGAAAGGGGCCAAAGTGAGGAATTGACAAGTCATTGGTCTGGGAATTGTACTTAGGAAAGAAAACGATAATTTACAAAATTGTTCACTTATGGGTATGAGGATAAATATAGAGTTGAATAAAGCACACAAATTTCCCTTTAGATTAACACACATTAATTTTCCCTTTACTTTTCAACATTTTGCTTGCAAGCTTAGTAATAGCATTCTAGTTGATTAAAAGTATAATCACTATTATTTTGGATGTTAGCTTTATGATTTTCTGTTATTAGAACAATGTAATTGATTTCATTAGTTTTTCTTTTAGTACTTTTTTTCCAAAGGTTTGTGGCTCAACTTTTAAGTAAAATGAAGATGATTATTTCAAAACCCAATTTGTGTAACACGAGTCTTGGGAATATAACCAGGATGCTTCAATTTAACTCTAATTTCACTGAGTTGGTGACATTTTTAATTAATTCTTTAAATAGTCACTGGCTGCAAGATGCATGTAGGTGAAGAATGAGGTAGAGAAGAATCCGATAAGGATTTATGTCTAAAAGCATGTTAAAAACTGTTGAAGTATCCATTGATGTTGCCCTTACGAATGACCTATCAAGGATGACATCAGTAGACTGTGGGTTGTGGGATGCCAAGTGAAGACCTCCTGCGGAACAGACAGAACCACAGCAGAACAAGATGTCTTGGAGCCCGGGAGGAGGGAGGGTCTGATGTGCCATGGAATCTTTAGGTAAACGTGATTACGAAATGCTGGTTCTTCTTAAGGCATCGAATCTGCTTGACCACTGTGTCAGCAAGACGTCTGGGGAGAGGGGGGGTTTCTCCCTCAAAGAAGAAAGGGAAACATTCAAAAAAAGAAAAACATCTCCTTACATCATGACATCCAAATAGGGCTCTTCACCTGATTGCGTAAGAGATATTGATATGATTATACAGAGAATATTGCATCTGTCTTCTTTTTGGTTTTTCAAGTCATAATTTGATGCAAGCATCAATTATGATACAAAAGAACTTTAAAAATAATTGCCTGCAATTATTATATGGTCCAGTGCATTAGCATGTCTGTTTTATAGATGTTAGGAGTGTGTGCTGTAAGCTGTTTCCCACCTCTGTGTATTTCGCCACTGTTCCGTCAAGCTATTGTGCTTGAGCCTTGTCCGTGGAATAATCAAAACAGAGATGTGGCACAGAATGGAGGCTCTTTTTCAAACCTCACGTGTTCCTCGTCTGAAGGAAATGTGTCTCCATCTTAGAGATAAGAGGAAGGTGTGAGGTCTATAAAAGAATAATGTACAGTCTACCTTTTGACTGGAAGTCTAAAGCAAGAGTGACTTTCTCATGTTTCCTAAGGAAGGCAGCTGTGGTGGGGTCAGAGGTCGCATACTTACACAGTGCCTACTGAATTTCATTAGAAGCCTACTACTCGACTGTTAACGCAGTACATATATGTATGCCTGAGAACAGTATGCATGCATTCAAACACACTGCTGTTGACATCATGCACATTACTTGGATGTTTTCCAGTGACGTAGCTCAACCCCTGCCTAAGTTAGAAACTGTTAAAAACTGTTATCAGTGAAAAATATAAAAATACGATTCAACTCATGTAACTGAGCATTGTTTTCTACGTATGTTCTCTACCATCTTGACAAATATTTCTGAGTGAGCAACGTTCTTCACCTGTGGTTTCAGCTCCAGTGGCCTTGTGGGATGGTGTAGCGTCCATCAGTTGCACGCTTCTGAATTTCGCAGAATATAGTATGACGTGGGTACCGGTCACCTACTGTCTCATTGAAAATGAAGATTCGGATATACTGTTCACTTTGCATACTACTATATTTCACCTACTACAAGTATGCGATTTCGGATGCTCCCATTGAGTGCTCGTTCCTCTGGTTTATTAGATTGGTTTCGAGGTCCCCAGTCATTCTGTTGTCAGCATGTGAGCACATGGCTTGCCTAGTTTGAGACATGAAAAATTCAGTAAAAAGTACACCCCAGTTATAATCAGAAAGGCAAAAAGGCAAGGTGTGGGAAAGGTGCTCCACAGAAAGTGTACATAAAGGTCTGCTATTGGAGGTGATCTTCCTTTTCTCCATTACCATGGTAACGGAACATCTACATTACGAATTCTTGCAGTGGTTTTGGTGAGGAAAACACTGTTAGTGATGATTTTTGTTAATGCTCATCTTACCAAAGATTCAACCTGTCCTTTTATATCAATATTAACAAAAAAAAAAGAAAAATCCAAAAAAACAGGTTATTATCAAAGTTTTCAAAAATTACATCATAAGTTAAATCATAAATAATCCCTAAAATAGTTTCACAATATAACTAAATTAATATGGAGTTGATTCCACATAACGCGAGTTTACTTGTATTCAATTGCATGCATGTTAAACTTAGCGATTTACTTTCTACTCCAGTCAAAAAGAAGATTATAATATCTGAAGATTATCAGCAAATTACAAAAAGAAGATTCTGCATAAGAATTAAATGGCGTTTATCTAATCAATTTGATCAATTGGGTGTTTTGAGAAGAGTTATTTAAAGTGATTTTTCTATTTCCTTATAATTTACCTTATTGGCTTCGTGTGATTTAGATTTTACTGTCATTCAAAGACGAGCAGGTATGTTGTGTTGTGCTTACCTGCCCCCTGGTGTTCAGAGTTATTACTACGTTTCCTTTTAAAGTCTCGATATTTCTCACCCTAATAGCCTACTTCAGGGCTATTGACCCTACTAATGCAGGGAATTCTCTTCAATGTATCCCTATAGTCAGACATTAGTTTCAGTACTCCATGTCAGAGATACAGAAGATTTTGTCTGTAAATAATTAGATAAACATTATATAATGATACAATGCCGTAGATTTGAGTATGGACTGTAGAGATATGTCCCTACCAGTATTACAGGAATACCGTGCGTTTAGGGGGCGGGGGGTTGGGGGCTGAATTCGTCCCTACCAGTGTTTATAACTAAACTTGCGTTCTTATCACGATATAGGCTAAGCACGGGCAAAATGGTCACATTTCATGACGTGAGCATAATAAAAAAGTATGTATGGGATACTGTGGCGAATTGTTGAATTGAATCTGGTATGTATTTACTCTTTAATCTGAGTAATTTCAGTAGGGCATGTTTCATAAGCGTCAGAGTTGTTGCTAGGAGCCTTAACGTAGCAGAAGTGAAGGGAAATATAGGCGGGCACAGTTGCTGAAGCGTGATATTTGTTGAAGTCTATTCAACAAATTGACCCTGGTCTTTCCTGCTGCTCCAGTGAAGGTCCGGAGGCACCGAATACCAGGTACTAACAATGAATATGGGACAGCATTCAATAAGAAAAAGTGTTGCCATTATGGTAAACGAGTGTTATTCCGGACAAACTTGTCAGCCGGTTCAAAATTATGTTTTTCACTAGCAGAATAGTGAAAGTGGGTCATCATATCACAAGTCAGTGGGTTAATGGAAATAAAGCTGTTTCGAGGAGCTGATCGCGTGCCCTTTGATGTTCAAATTGTGTTTCAGACCCGTGACTACTTTAAAAGGAAATGCAATATTAAGTTTTCCTTTCAAGTACTGGACATTTAGTCGCCAGTCAATAGAAAGTGAAATAATGATACCTTACGGCCCTTAGAGACAGGTGAAGGGCTAGAACAAGACTAGATTATAAAACAAATAGGATGGACTATTTCGTTCTTACTTGCTTATTTTATTTGCCTGATTAATTCATTGGACTAGGATACTTGGTTCATACGTGTCAGATACTTGATGTAAATCTCCACAATGCTAATCAACTTCCTACTAGGTTGTCGATATTTGAACTCAAATTACCCACAATGCACACTCGATTATTCTATGGTAAATTGGTCATCACTAATTTAGTTATATGCCTTCAGAAGTAATATATGAAAATGATATCCGTACATTCCGACCTCCAAGTGCTTATCCAGTACAGGGTTGTGCTTTGTGCCAAAAAACTATTCCAGATTAGGTAGTACTAACGCATGCACAGGGGCGTAGGACCCGGGGAAGGGGTGGACATGTACCCCCTAATGTTTCATTTGGTGTCAGTCGTGGGGGGGGGGGGGCGGGGGGGGGGGGGGGGGGGGGGGGGGGGGGGGGGGGGGGGGGGGGTTGGGGGGGGGGTGGGGGGG
>JAODKC010000082.1:16755785-16797227 GCA_026777985.1 Mormyrops attenuatus
GCTTTTAGAACTGGCTAACTGTTTTTAAAAAATGAAAACTACCAGTGACCAGCGCCGGCCCTGCGGACAGCCCCCCCCCCCCCCCCACACACACACACACACACACACATTCTGGGAACTGACATCTTGCCCATGTTTGGGGGTCCAGCCCCTGAGGTTTCACAGGGTCCTCAGGCATCAGAGGTGAATTCTGGGAAGGAAGGAAAAAAAAAGTTACACGATGATTGTGTGCTAACATACACAACATTTATATATTTATGTGTGCCCCTGTATTCTGAAATCCTACCAAGGAAAGTATTTTATTCTGTCAAAATATGTGCATTGTTACACAACAGATAATCAATAATTTACATCGACAAAATATAACCAAATGTTAAAGTTTACTCCATCATTCTGAGGATAATATGAGCGATTTAAACCGCAGATGGATGGGCAGATGGATGGATGGTGGCTATACTATTGATCCCAGGGGGAAATTCGGTTGTATAAGTAGTGGCCACAGTTCTGTCCAGGTTACTGTGTTTTCGTTTTTTTTAAAAGCTTTTCCAACTCGCCAGTTAGGAAGAGGCACATCTGTCCCCCAGGCCCCTGGCACGTCTCCGCTCCCTGGCCAATCGGGGGCGGCCGTGGCAGCGGGCTGAGCCTCTCCCGCCGGATCAGGGCCTCGCTGTACCTAGCGGGGGACTGACAGCTAACCTTTGGGCGCTGAGAGTGCCGGGCACTGTGCCAATTTGGGCCGGGCCTCAGCATTGTGCGGAGGGGGCCCAGTGCCAACAGGCAGCTGTACAGAGGACTCCCCCCCTTGCCTCCCCACCCTGCATATGAGCAGGATAATTGGCCCAGACAACCACCTCCCCCCCCCCCAAAAAAAAGCCCCTCTCGTTTCCACACCAACAGACCAGCTCCTTCCCCAAGATGGCCTTCCTGCCGTTTTCTGAGAGGAAAAAGAAATACATATATACAATTTCTGAGGACTGAGAAGGTCTATCTTTTAATGGGGGTGGGGGTGAGGTCCATCTTTTAATGAGGAGAGGGGAGCCCTCTTGACCAGGCATCCACAATTCTGGCACAGGTGCCTCTCACCTACCTGGGACCAGGCCCGTGCCCAGAAATGAATTTCAGTCCGGGACTGGCCACCCTACCGATATTTTGCCAGCTGGGGCGGGTTCCCCTTGACTGATTTTGTCGATTGGGGGGGACCCTCGGTATATTTTGCTGAATACATTTCGGGATTGCAGGTAAAATGGTGTAATTGTACTACTCTCTACATCAGCCCTGGTCAGGAGCAAACAGATTTTGGGGGGTGGGGGCTTTAGATCCATAATTTTACAAGGCAGCTATGTGCCTGCCTGGAAACAAATCAAATGACTTTGCCCTACAAACCCAGTTGTTAAACATCCCCCTCCCCCATATTTTTAGAAGCATTCTGCCCGGACAGCCATAAGCCCCGCCTCCCGACGCCTGCCTACCCACCCGCCCCTCCCAAGGACGCAGACGTAACATTAACGCCATGCAGCTGTCGCATCGGGCGGCTTCTGAAAGCCCGCAAGTCGTCATCCGATCAGGAATATTCATGGGTGGGGAGGTGGTGGCAGTTGGGGGGGGGTGTAAGCTAAGACCAGCTGAAAGCAGCGATGAAAGAGGTATTTCAGAGCCTGGGAGGGGCCAGAATGCACCATGACCCCCCCCCTTACCATATGGGCTTGACCTAAAACCCAGAGAGGGAATGCTATCCCACCCCCAGTGGAAAAAGGTTAGCAACACCCCTGCTCCAACCATATTCCCCTCCCTGGGTCCTGCCACCTGTCATTTTTAATAAAACAAATGAGCACAGCTACAGAATCGCAATCAAGATTTTATTATTGCAATTATTCTTTAGCTCCACCTTTCACGGGGTCTGAAAAATGCTGTTTTATTTCCGTATTTTATATGCCATGCCCACTAGCGATGGACGCCCACCTGGCGCCTATCGCTTCCGATGCCCCGCCGAGACCTTCCTCATTGTTCTGTTTGGGGGGGGTGCTGAATACTCCCCCCCCCCCCCAGCTGCGACACTTCTGAAAACCATCACAGGAACTTTTGATCTCTGCTGGCAGTCGCTATCCTAGCTGATAACAACCCACCCGGCCAGGGGAACAATAAGGCTGCACAGTGCCACCCCCCAGCCCTCAGCCCCTCCCTGCCCCATATCCCCCCCAGTGTCATGGCGCGCCCCTGCACGTCTGGCTGCCTTGCTAATGCACCTCATGCATCTCAGCCCTGATGATGTGGCTCAGCAGGAGCAAAGCCTCATGGGTAAA
This sequence comes from Mormyrops attenuatus, assembly GCA_026777985.1. Classification (NCBI taxonomy): domain Eukaryota; kingdom Metazoa; phylum Chordata; class Actinopteri; order Osteoglossiformes; family Mormyridae; genus Mormyrops; species Mormyrops attenuatus. Next base: position 16,758,086 of record JAODKC010000082.1, read on the forward strand.
GCAGTCCACAGACCCTGGCAGTCCCCTTTGAAGCCATGACAGAAAATGTAATTACTGTTCCTCCTTTATTTTCCACGAAGCACGGTATAGATACTGAGTCCGGCACCCGGACCCCCACCCCATCCTGGGTGGCTGCAGTGACGGGAGCGATGGGAGACCCCCCCCCCCCTACACACACCCCATCATTTGATCCCCTAAAATGAACCGCATCTATATTAATAGCGTGATTTGAGGATATGAAGACATTTTTGTCGTGGACTCCGTCGGGGGAAGGCGGGTAGGGAGAGATCATGGGGACTCATTTGCACGCGTGAATATTTCAGGACGTCAGATCCACGGCCTCGTGGCGGCCAGTGTGTCTGATCGCTGTCGTCCGTGGCCCCGTTTCACAGGGAGCTGCGTGTTCGCGTAGATACCTCCATCGCCCCCCACCCACTTCGGGATAGGGGCTTTGGCGCTACCTGCGTCTCTGGTTGCTGATATAACCAATCGAACTCATTGCATTTAATTGCTTTAATAAATAAGAACAGAAAAAATCAAAGCAAACAATGCTTAGCCCATTATAAAGGCAAATGCCAGTGCTAAACCTACTTTTGAAAATGTTTTCCATCTTCCTTATCCTGAATACACACAGATACTGAGTAGGAGGGAGTCACACCCAAGGGTGCGTATATAATATTGCGTAAGAAGCGTGAGATGCGTAATATGCGTAAATTACCCACACGTGCTTCTGTAGCTTGTCAGCCGCCGCCTCCATAAACGGGGTACAAAAAATAAAACCCCCGTATTTCTGCATGCAGAGGGGCAACCATCCTGAGTGATCGGCGTAGCGGGGGGCCTGCTTAATCAGCACAGAAATTAGATGGCTGTGGGGGGGATGAGATAACGAATGGTAGCAGCCCGGGGAGGGAGGGGGAATTAGCTTGGCTGATGTCCCAAAAAAAAAGCTTTTTTTTCTGGGCGGCCCAATTCAGATTCCTTCAAGCTGACCGGCGATAGTAAACCTGTATCTGATTAAAATAGGCAAAGGTCATTTGGAAGTTTAGTGGTTAAGGACGCATACCCACAACCCAAAGGTTCCAGTTCCACGTTCCCGGAAGAGCGTCCTGTTTTACTAGTTACTACGCTCACTGTTTTTCACTTAACGTGACTCAACCCGGAAGAATAAACAGTCAATAAGTAATATATATATTTTTGGATAAAAGTCTCAGATAAGCAACTAAGTGTACTTAGTAAATGCAAAGCCTTTTAAGGACGGACGCTATAACAATGTATATGCTTATGTAAAGTTCCAGAGAAGTAGGCCCACTATGGGAAGCGTCTGCCTTATCTTCTAGAATTTTATTCCCGTTATTGTTACTGTGAACTACCTGGTCAGATTTAAACAGGACTTAAGACCATTTTCAGATATAGAGGGCTGGGTGGATGGACACCAGACGCACACAGCGCGGTTTCACGTGGCGCCCACGGGTCCTGCCACCAGGTGGCGGTATTTATCCTTTCAGCTTCGTCCGAGCTTTGGTGGGGCGACCCAGCTTACACACAATGGAAGACATGATTGACGTGGACCCCTGCAGGACCATCATCCTCGTCTTTGGCACCCCTCGTAATACTCAAACCACCTACAGGATGGCCATTCAAGGAAACCCTGTTTATGCAGCTGCACCATTTAGACGACGTCACTCATGGTTTCGATTGACGAAAAAAAGATATGCCGAATACTTCTTTATTTTTTATTTATTGTCCTGTTTTCCCATGCATATTTATTAATATCTGAGTAGTCAGATTTCCCTATGATTAAACGCCATTTATGAATTATTCCAGGGAGCTGTGCTCATGCTCTATTGGATAAGAAACTTAACTTGTATCGCTGGTTTAAATTGACATTCTAGAGTTAAATTCTAGGCTTTTAAAACAATTAGGAGTACAATTTCTATATCGAGTACAGTAAATATATGCCTACGTGTAGGTCTGCGAGTAGTAAGACAATGTTATATCGAGCTGCTTTTCGAATAAGGTAAGCAAGGATATTGGGGCTTATCTGGCGAATTCAAACTGTCTTATGACGTTGCAGTATTCAAGTTTCTACTCCATATTTTGGTCAATTATGAAACGCCAGATATTTTAGAAGCAATAAAGTTCTATGTTAAAGTCACTGACAATACCCGAGCCACCTGCTAAACCTGATAGTCGTTAAACAGTCAAGCAATTTAACTGGCATGAGCAGACAAAATGGTCAATAACATCACGCGGTCGTACTTTCATAATATCGCGTTACGCCCACCCCCACCCCCCACCACTACCACCAACACACCAACAGAAAAAGAAAATAAAACCACGTTGTCCAGAGACGTTACGCAAAATTAGACTCATGCATCCATAAAATCCCCACTTAAATTCATTCTGCTCGCATTATGAGGGAATTTTGGATGAAAACCACGAGTCCGTTCCTGCCCTCAGCTCCTGGCCCGGCCTGTGCCCTAGACACCATTCCTAAATAACGTATCCTCACTTTCCCTGCGTAACAAATACTGTAAATAAGCGCACCCTGTTGTTTTGGTGCATTTAAATCCATAATTGTTGTACTAATTGACGCATTTATAAACCGAACCAGAATTTCTGTCAAGATGGAAATGCATATTAACGTTTTATTCAAAACCCTGCAAAATATTAGCAAAGTAACTTAAAGATTATGCATTTGCTTTTAGAGTGTACGAAGCGTTATTTGCTTTGCATATTTTGCACCAGCTTAATAAAGCTAATAAATCAGTTGTGACGCATAATAATTTTCCCGAAAGATTAATAGGACCAATCTTTCTTTGGGGAAGTATGACTCACCACTATACACCGTGGAACAAATTACGTACATTTGCTGTTATGCAACACAGAACTGCGTTTAGTACCTTAAAACAACTGCGATAGATCTTACTGATGCATAATTAAAAACACAAACAGCAGCCAGTAATGAGATAACGGCCTCTCTTTGTAAGGAATCGTGATTGTGCAGCTCGGAGATGTGTTAACCATGTAATTACAACACACTGTAGCCCAGGGCCTGCTGACTTAAGCTCTGATCATCGAAATCTTTAAATGGACATAATGCATAGGATCTCTGATTGGCGCCATAAATATTTGAACAAAAAAATTGTTTATTATTTTTCACTTAATTCAAATGTGCTACTGCCACGAAACAAATTAAGACTATAAGAGGAACAGAATAAGTAACAACAAGCAACTTGTGATCTTCGATATACCATGACGATTATTTTTTTGGTGTCCTTATAAACATTCACAAAACATTGCAAATACTGGAAAAGTGGATTCAGAGATAGCACTTGCATTCATATCTGAGGGACACATAAAGACGCATTGATTGAGAACATTGCTTATATATGCGTGTTCATAGAATCGTAATAATAATCATCAATTTAAATATTTTTGATATTAGACATTGTAGAACTTGATTCTATCTTTGGCATTTTACTGGCTTCAAGTTACTAAGGCTAAACGACCATCATCATAGTCGGATCAATGCGAACTACGTGTTACCTTATAGGCAACTACCCGCTGCTAAAGTTTAACTGCATAAAACCTTGTCAGGATCAACTTAAGTATCTAAAGTTTACATAAAACAAAGTTTTAAAATTAAAGAAAGTCAGAGAATTTGGTGGAATTATTTCTATGCGCAGCGGCCCTGGAGGGTGTAAAAGGAATGTTTGCAATATCAGACATGTTGTTATTTTACTATTCTTACTATTAAGTGCTTTAGTCTGCAAACGGTGCCAAGAGTAAAAATACGGCACTTGCGCAAGTAAAAACGTCTACCAGAATTGGTAGAGATTTCTTTTTTTTTTTCAGAACTAGTGATTGGTTAACAACTCAACACAAACGCGTATTTTGTATTTTATTTTTTATGTCTTCAGTGAGACGAAGAAAAACAAAACGATTTCCTTAATGGCCATCAATGCTTTAATTGCACCCCTTTCTCCGTGTTTAGCGGTCGGCTTTGTATAAAGTCAATGAATTGTCAGATTAAGCGCGAGTCAATTTACTTTCACTAACTTCGTTTCAATGCCTCATTCTATGTCAAATCAACTAAGGAGGCTTGTGTGTACGAAATTTAAAGAGGTCAGAGATGGTAAACAGTCATTTTTAAGAATTAAGTGTTTTCTTTTTGTTATTTCTTTCCCTATGATCTTCAGTTCTGAAGGGTATTCTCCAGAATATCAAAAAGAACGCTCTTTAAGATTCAGTTAAGCTTTCTTAAATGTGAATTTGTATTTGTCGCTGATGATTTACTTCAAACAGGCAAATCCATACTTCACTAACGCCACCAAGGATGGTGATACCGATTACCTAACATTTATACTTGACTTGTTGAATTATAAGTCTATTGATACCAATGACGGCTGTAATGGTTTTATAGACACATATAAAACGTCTGTTGATCAATACAGCGACCCAGTACTGGATATGGATGGATGGATGGATGGATGGATGGACGGATGGATGGATGGATGGACGAATGGATCCGAAGTGTTACATCCATTCATTTCAAAGTTTTGTGATGGAGATATATGTGTTCACTGTTTAAATGCGTCGACAGATACAGGGAAAATACGGATCAATAGAAATCAATATGATCATATAGTCTGGGCGGCAATGACTGCGTGACAGCGGTTTGTAAAGTTGTCCAATCAGTTCATAAGATGGAACTACATCAATTACAATTTAACGTACTACAATGGACAAAATTATGTATATGAATACGTTAAATATTAAAAAATGTACGCGCATTTGAATTGATGTATGCAAAACAACACCAGGCGGATTTAGCAATTATGTATATATAATGTTTACGCCGATTTTTACCCAAGTCAGACTCATTTTCTTTACAAATGTTTTGCAAACAAAAGCCTTCTTTGGGTGTGTACTTCGCGCTACTTCAAATTATGCCCTCTGACATTTCAAAGCACTCAATGGCAACAGGAAATATCTGGGAAAAAGGCACGCAGGAAGGATTAGATATTGGCCGGCTATTCTCTGATGGCACACGCCAGCTCTGCCCGGGTACACCGGGACTCATCTTGCTTGTCAGAGCAGAACATGTCAGTATGGATGATAATTACTGAGCCGATAAACCCGTTTGACTGCGATCTCTGGCGAGCGCCATGCTATCACTAGTGCGGTTTGTCACCATTACACAGAAAGTCCCTATGTCTTTCTGACCTGACCTCAGTAAGAAATATGCTACAGTGATACACATACGATTCATTCTGCGCCAGCTGCAAATCTCTGTACATAAACATACGAATAAATTCATAATAATAAACGAACGTTTTGGTTGTCATGTTTGTCAAATAATAATGCAAGATCTAAGTCCGACATACGACAGTCTTATCTCATCTAGACCGTCCCCTGCCTTGTGCCCAAAGCTTCCCGAGATTTACTGGCGGGTCACCGCGCCCCCTGTAGACTACTGGATAAGCGTGATGAATAGATGGATGGATGGATGGAGTCAGATATTCCAAAGGAGGTTACCAGGTAACCTCAAGGAAGTGGTTAAAGTATTTTATGTTTTTGATTTTCATGCATGCACGCAAAAATCATTAACACCTGCGCCAAGTTTAAATTGTGAACATGAGTTCAATGTTATCTATCTGTGGTAAGGAAAAAAAAACATCCGGCTTTTGCTACCGAAAGAGACCTAAGAGACGTGCAAGAGAACAAGTTTGCACTTAAAACGGACGTGGATATCAGACAGGCAATTATCCAAGAAGGACGGTAGATGGGGGATAGACGTGTGTCTGATCCATGCTTTAAAACCTGCGTTTGCACACCTCGCTTCAGGATGCTGACAGCTCTGTTTCCGCCCTCCACTTCGTGTGTTACATCTTTGTATATGGAATGTAGCCTTTCCGGTCCGAAAATTACATTAGAAAATAGCAGCCTGCAGGTAACGTTATCACCATGGGCGTAGATTATGGGCAGATGGGGGTTTCTAACCCCCCCAATAATCAAAACCAGCCAATACAACACCCTGAACACCTTAAATGGGTGAAGAACTCAACCCCCCAATGCTCAACCCAAAGATATTCAGCTATGCCCTTGATTATCTCGCTTATACCCGTTTCCAGACTTATTCGAATATGCTCATTTAAGAACCAGTTTAGGCTCACAACTTATGTAGGGACGCTCAGTCTTATGGGCGACACAGGCGGCCGCCTAGGACGCCGACTTCTGAGGGGCGCCAACTTGCCAGCTAACTTCACTTTGCCTCGGACGAGGGCGCCGCTGGGGATGCTCGCCTAGGGCGCCACATCGGCTAGGGCAGTTACCGAGGAACCGCTGTTGAAAACATTCACAAATCAAACAGATTAGATTACAGAAATACTTCAAGACAGACAACCATAAAATTCGGTAGGCCTAAATGGATATGGTGAGTAACGTGACTGGAAAACCAAAAAAATATGGAGGGTCTGTATTTTTTATATCTTATGCTTGATATAGGCCTTATGAATACTTTTATTATTTATTGGTGTTATTTTTTGAGTGTTTCTACACATGTTCAACGTGGAGTTTAACACAAAGAAGTTTTCAAATATGTAACACAAATTGATTCACGAAATCCAATGCAGTTGAACCGAAATTAGACCCCCCTCCCATTAAAAACGAACTGCCAGTGACACGGACTGACTGACCATGGTCTCACGAAGCTTACCAGCTAACCCCACGACTCCCAATTACCTGGCCTCTGTTGTCTTCAGCCGACTCCCTCAGACGCGCAGTGCAAATGCCAGGAATGAGTTGTAAATCCGAGAAGAGCAACAGATGCGAACCGCCAGTAAATCACTGGGTTTCTGGTAACTTACGGCTCACGGTGATCCGATATTGTGTATAATCCCCCCTCATTTCTGTGCAGAAGTGCCATGTTACCTAAATGTGATTTCGCACTTTATGTTCGCTTTATAATAACCATTTTACTTAATACGCAAGAAATCAGCAACAATATGCAACATGGGATTGCTCGGATTCATTTTTGTTTTCTTTTTATTTTTAATGGAGCACTACATTAACAATAAGTGGACTTTCGACACTAGGCCTATTAGTCTTAATGTCGTAATTATATCTCTTTTAGCTGCTATTTAGCAATTATTCTAAATATGACAAACAAAACGTCCAATATGATCGTGGGCGAATTAACCATTCAGTTATGAGAACCTCGTGTTTTATTTAACATGGGAATCCCAGTGTTGCTTGTTGCTATAGTACCACACATCAAGAATCCCGTCACAAACTTCCCCGGCATTTTCCCACCCAAACTTATTACCTATCGCAGACTGTTTGCACTTTCCTGGAAAATAGGTTAAAAAGTAATTAATGGGCTATAACTACTTTAGCTATAAATACAAGTAGAATATATTTCTATTATATATTATATGAAAAATGTCACCTAATTCAAAAACAGACTTTGATAGCCTTACGTAGGCCTAGTTGATACATATGTTACTGCTGTAAATACTTTTTCAGTAAAACGTTCTTCGTTTTATGTGTCATTATACTGTACCAAATTTCCACGCGCTGGAAACGCGAGTTCATATTCATTGAAACACCGACATTTTATTATTAATCACACCACTATATTCAGAGTCAATATAGTACTCACTATGATTGGTCGATTTTTAAATTTCCATCACGTATTAAAAAAACATCAATGAAGACCTGAAACCCGCAAAATAGGCCAACATGCCTAACAAAGAATATTCGCAATTCCGGTGTCAAGATTGTACAGAAACTCCCGTTACTCTGGTTTGAATGTATATAGGAATGCTCTAGGTTAAAGCTTTGACCAGCGTTATAATCCCGTATATGTGAGTACACTGTCAAAAAAAGTACCAATTTGTACCTTTTTGGGTACAATTACACGTCACTGCGGCTGTACCCTCAAGGGTCTCCAGGTTGTACCCTAGCTGTAGGTAAATGTACCTTTTAAGATACAAAAATGGACTCTGAGGAACATTTTGATCCATTGTGCATGGTACAATAATGTTATTTGTACCTTTAGAAACAAACCTGTACCAGGGCTGTACTCTTTTTTTCTGGCGGTGTGTTAGCCTTCAACAGCAGATAGATTGCAGAATTACTTCAGCTGTGCTAAATGGTCGCATATATAGCCCGGGATTTCAACAAAACAGGTAACCCGCTGTGCATTTTACAATAAAGTATCTGAGAATAACAGCAAATTTGCAATCAGGGTGGATGATTAAGTGATTGTGATTGCTACATATATACGTGTGGGGCGAGCTTAAATGTTGGACAAACAATATTTTTAGATTAATGAAAACAAAAAATGTTGCACGACGTTAGTAGCCGTTGCCATTACTGGTCTGCCGGTTTCCCATGTTCTTGTAAAAAAATATATACTGCAGATCAACCTCACACCAAGCAGTGTATCGTATCTGAAACCCATTAAGCATATTTACATTGTCAATGAATTACTAACTCTAATTCTGTACGTTAACAGTTCAGGGCTCAAAATTTTAGACTGCATTAAATAAGACCCCCGCCACCATCACCACCCCCCTACACACACCGAAATTCGCGCATGCGAACCAGGACAACCTGGAGGACAGGGTTTAGCGGCGCCGGCTCCAGGTCCAGCCAATCATTACCCGTTTACCTTAACATTAAATCATAGCCCAAATTAAATACAATTTCTGCAGATCTGTACACCTTTCTGAATATTTTTAATTTTCTGTCTTGAGGTGGACTCCACACAACAGGCAGATGGATAGATTTGAACGTTTCTAATCCACATTACAATGCGTCGTCGTCGTAATCCATTCACGTCTGATTTGATGTTTTAAGGAGAAATCACCGTATGACAACAATTGGTCTGCTATTAGGCTAACACGCGGTGTATGACTTGGAGTTTGTTTCGGTGCATAGTTGAGATAGAATTCTCCTTAGCATGAAATCCCGAATACTTGATAAAAATTAAACACAGGTCGCAAGTAATATTTTATGAATTCGTTACAAAACCATGTTTGTGGTTGTTGTCTGGGAGGGGCGTTTGGGAGGGGCAAGGACTGTCGACAATGAGAGAGAATCCTTTAACCCCACCGGGACAGTGGGCTCCACCTAACACAAAAAAACAGCGATCACGCAAATTTCATATTTTAGTCATTACGCCCGATCGCCAAAATTTATAAATTCAAACCAGAAGGTCAGATATAAAAACGAACAAAACCACTATTGAGTTTTTCTGTTTACAAAACCGTTATCTGAGCAAGGAAACAACAATCATACTCTCTCCCACTCTACGGTTTGGGTCAAAGGTATATTTTACATGCCAATATATAACCACAACTATATCATTTCACATGTATCTGCCAGTTCTGACCAATTAGCTGCAGGAGTGCTCGAGTACATTTGACAAAGGCATGTAGTCCAGAATCCTTCATATTTGGCGTCCTACGAATAATTGGTGGTATTATTGACTATACTAAAGGTCATAGAGACTATAGATCAAGGCTGTTTGTCACGAGCACATTTAACTTAATTTTTTTATATAAACGTTCTTCGGATATGAATATTTATGTTCCACAAAAGCTTACTGGCGAAATTATTGGAAATAACTATTATTTGTTGCTGGGAAGTAAGTTACGCTATTCTTCTTTTGCTGCCAAAAGGATGGTTTGGGAGTTTTATACATAACATAGGTTGGAATTCTGGTAGTGAGGTCTTACGGCGCCAATGACACAATGACCTTTGCTTCTGAGCCACGAAGCGGATACCGGGCAGGTTTGACGACAAAATAAATATTATTTAAACTGAACAAATGTACGCCTGTGTGAGGCCTGTTTCTATGCACACACGCACGACACGGTTAAAGTACACATTTCGCATACTTTTATATGCAAAAATCCAATGCTAGCCTTGGTTAGGTACTAGTCTCTCAAAATCCCACAACTTCAATATCCCTGGAATGTCTCGGTAAGATGGTAAAGGCGAAGACACGAATCACATAAAATTCAAGCCATGTCATAAAGAAAGACTGAGCACCCCCGGTGACACGAAAACTAATTAAAACCAGTAATAAATCCGAAAATTAATAATAAAGATTTAAAATGGGAGGGGTCTTGCTGCAGAAAACACCTTCATAAATTAAAATGTGCAGAGCAAACTGGTAGTTGGTAAAAAAAAAAAAATGTAGGCCTACGTGTAGAGCTAAAAAAATAAGCAAGCATGAACACAACTGACAGACATTTCTTCTCGCGAGCTTTAAAACTACTGCAGTTCAATATTGTCATCCTTGAACGTTTTTAAAAGACGGGGAATATTTAAGTGTTATGATGTGGATTTGCATTTCATTTGCCTATTGAGAAGTCACTGGAAACCCGGAGAAGGAACCAGGTGAATTTCTTGGATTTTGTTCCGAGTGAATATGAAACTAATTAATCCGTACAAGGTTGGTAGTTAGAGATCAAATGGGCAACAGCGACTTCTCCTGAAACCTCACAATTAAGAAACGAATCGACTTTTCAGAGTCGTCCAATTTCAAGCCCCCCTCAAAGAACAATCGCATGACGTTTCTCCACTATCTATCTATCTGTCTGTCTGTCTATCTATCTATCTATCTATCTATCTATCTGTCTGACACTCCTCACAATGCTACACATCTGCAAGTTCTCAGTTCGCCAGGCGGCAGTATTGAGTTTACCTTCCGGTCGCAGAAAATGTCCCCAGGGACAACACCGACGAAATTTGGAATTTTGTTTTTTAAAAAAATTGTACTACAATTCGCGTACATGCTACCACTCAGCAACCACACGCTTCCTATGTATTCCTGTCTTGTTTAAGCAAACATATAGCTGCTTTCCTGATAGCAAGTTAACTTGTCCAATCAGGTCAGACGATTCAACAACATTTAAATACCTTCTGTGTGTTTAATAAACGTTACAAATGTATAAAAGGAAACCAAATATTTTGTTCCCTAGACTTACCCAGTTCACAAAAGTTCCTATTCCTCCAGGTATTACATTTCGGTCCGTTATAAGATTCGTTTGTTTATTTTATTTATATATTTTTAAATTTGTATACATGGTTTAGATATAAAACCCAACACAGTCGCTCTGGCGCTTCTACTGAGTAACAAACTGGCAACACTGGCTTTTCATAATGACCAGCTAAGTTACATATGCTGAAAGTCTAGACGGGGACAAAACGAATTCACTCAAGGGAAACTTTAGGGAAAATGCCTGAGGGAGTAAAAGCACCCACCCCCGTCTTCACGTGAATACTGATTCATGAGAGAAAAGGAAATAATTAATCCAAATACTAAATTCCAAAGTTAAATTCTGGGAATATTTATTCGGGGAAAACTCGTCAGATATCTATGGAAGGACCAATATTTGTTTTGTACAGCAAAAATTGTGTTGGAAAGTTGTAAGATTTCAGGCAAATGGCGTAAACTGGATTTGATTTTCTCAAATTAAATTCATGCGGATGTCTTGCTGTCTTTTATATGGGACACACTATTGGAGTTATCAAATTGCTATATTTATTATTTTATTATTAGAACGGGGAAGCGGGAAAAAAAAAACATAGAAAATACATGTGGGAACTTGTTAGCTGAATGATAAAATAGCAGCCGTATAAATTACTGAACTCTCCATTGCTTTAAACTTGAACGTGCCTGAACAGGAAGCAAAGGACGAGAAAGAAAGAAACTTTGAATGGCAAGTCGCTACGCTTTTTTCGCTGTTCAGGAAAGCGTTACGGCCGTTGTTGGGGAGAAAAGGTGTTCTGGCTGACCTCATACACACAATGGGGCGACTTTAAGTTTAAGCATGACGGAAAAGCGGAAAGAGATGCCTCTACCGTACTTTTAAACGTATTTAAGTCTATGTCACTAATAACGGTTTAAGGCGCGTTTATCAGTTGTGGTTTCCCCCTGCTTTACTACAAAGCCGATTTCGAAGCATTGTTTATCAAACAAATCTGTGCTTTGTCATTCATGACGGTTACAAGATGCATTTATTGCTCCTTGCCTTAATAAAACGTTGTTTTTTTAAAATTTGATAATTGTCGGAATTTTGATGCGTCTGAGACGCGTGTTTGTGTCCAGGTGTCCTACCTTTAAACTTTGTACTGACAGTTAAGTGTAACCTTTAACGCTATGCGACATGCAAAATAAGGGTTTTGACTGAAATTACTCTGGACGCGCTTATGACATAAATCAATGGATCCAGCCGGCTGGGTCCGTCTTGTCAGAGCACATTTCAGTCACTCAGGACAGAGGTAATGACAGAGGCCGTCCCGCACAAGAATCTGCTGCTAAAATGAACATGTGCATTCACCAAATTAAACTGCTTTAAACTTAACTGCAGCTGTCCCTCAGGACGAGCTTAGAAAGACGACCGACAACCACAATAGTAACGCATTTAATAAAACACAGACCGTCACAACTTCGCAGAATAACATCATAACAATATGATCTGTTAATACAGCACAAGAATTAGACGGGGCGTCCTGTCATATTTTTATGTTTTGCAGTTACAGGGTAAGCAGTTTTACCAAATACAGATGACTAGACAAAATCCAGACCATCACTTTTAAATAAGGGGTGCTCCGGACTAGAAACTTTCATAAGTTTATATAAATGACCAATGAGGAATTCAAAATTCAGAGAATAGCGTATTTCATATTAAATTGTGGATGAATTCCAGCCGACAGGTGAATTACGGTGTTGATCTGAGTTTAGCACCTGCTCGTGTTTCCACTTGTTGCAGTTCTGGGAAAAAGCAGTTCAAGTGTTTGACAGATGCTAGTGGTATCTGAAGTATCCTAAAAACGTGATAAGTAGACGAGGTCACGCAAATCCTTAACTTGTGTCAAACGCCAAAGGCTACCTAAGGAGTAGGCTACTTATTCACATTTAAATGGAAGTTTATAACGCGCATTTTGCGGTGTTTACGGAGTACTTGGGATACATCCTTTGGTATGGCCGAATTTTGTCATTTAGTTGTTTGATTTATTCGGCGACTCTTATTGTTAATTAGCATTTATAAAATTCATCGTTCGAAGTCCATCAGTATACAACCGTTAATTTAAAATATAGAAATGGCCTTCTTTCTTTGCGCAGATGCACTATAGTACAAACTTGTGAAAGGCCTTTGCTGACATAGTTCAATGCAGTCGTATTTTGGCGGATTACTAACTTACTAAACTTACTTATTCCACAGAACATCTCTGCCGAAGAAACAATATCAATACAGGTAAACAGATCCTGTATCTGCAACGTCACTTGAAAATCGCTTTCCGTTCGATAGACTACTTTTTGTATTAATCGCTTGCACAACGCATTTGCTTTTTACATTTCAAATGATTCCATTAAAAAGCCAACCACCCGCTGTATTGAATTGTAATCGCTTAAAATTATGACGTAAAAACGATTTCCTTGTTGGTTGATATTTTAAGTTACGGTAGACAGATTTCTGTAGCTCAACCTAAAGTCTATATCTTTAAAATTGACATTAAGAACAACATTTGAGATTGCAAATATACTGCACTACAGTTATGACTCCAATTACTAGTCCAAGTCTTTCTGCATTTTAATTATTATCTAGGAATCGGTAATATAGTGCTACTAATTGCGAGCAAAATTTCTGGAGCTAAAAGTATAGAAAAATGACACAGAAAAATAAGGCACTGAGAAGCATTACGGCAATAATAACGCAGAGAATCAGTGGCCACAAATCCAGTTGATCATAGCCAGGAGAATGACAGGTTCCCTGATTTAGAAGTTACGGTATGACCAAACACATTGAAAAGCCGCCATTTCTCAACCGTGGGGATAAAATATCCATGGGACTTCAAACAGATTCACACCCCAATTAAAATGGCACATTAGGAACGATCCCGATTCCAGGCTCCTTAGAACAGAACATAAATCCTCCATACTTTCCTCTGTATTCAGATTGAAGGGGATGGATAGTTGCCAGAAAGAACACCAAGGAGTCAAATGGTTAAATTATTAAATTTGTCACCAAAATCACTTTCAGCTTTAAGTACAAAGATTATATCTGTTTTGAACAAGATGCAGACAAGGCTTGATTAATGACCTAGTTGTGTAAGCCGGTGAACTGTAAACTATACAAATATAGACGGTGCCCCGCACAAAACTCCCTGCTATATGATCATAGAAATACCATGACAGATTCAGATCTGTGCTTCCTCACAGCAGCCACCCTTTAACATTAAACAGCAAATTCTTGCCAATCCTTACAGTACTAAATGAGTTTTTCCTCTATATAAACGAAACAATAGCTAAAGAACAGGTCCTGATTGACTAATTCTTCGCAGTGCCTAGGGTTTATTGTAATTTGTTTATTGTAAAGGTCAATTAATGTTTAAATGTTTGTTTTGCTGTGTAAATGTGTGTGTTGTTTTGCTGTACACCTGAAATTTCCTTCATAATGATTCAAGTGTCAGCATATCTATCTATCTATCTATCTATCTATCTATCTATCTATCTATCTATCTATCTGCAGGCCTGCCTGCTTGTCAGTCTGTCTGTCCTCCCGTTACTTATTCCTTAGTGTTCTGTTCAAAGCCACTGGATGGAACCAGGATGATAAATATTTTTAGAAAATAATAAGACTTGGGATTTGTAACACCTACATCAGGCTTTGTAGTACCTGAAAGGAGAGGTACCTGAAAATCGGTAGACCTATTTGATTACTTTAAAAAGATGACCAATTGAAAGAGTGTGTCTTATCAGGACGTTCCCCCAGGGTCCTGAACCAAAGATCCACAAAACGGACCCCACAGGTGGGCTTTAGTGTGCTGCAGGATTATTATTTTTTGTTATCCTGCAATTCATTTGTTTTCACCCCCCTGGTCTATGTTTCCTGGTGTAGACGACGACAGCGCGATTTGAAAAAGGACACGTATCACGCCGTGCCAAGGCCAGAAAAAGCACAGGGCGCCTTCACCTGCCTTCAATCCTTTAACCTTTCGCGTCACATGGGCAAGAATCCACGGATCTTGGCACCCGGATCTTGACAGCGAAAACCGCCGTTCTCCCGACTGTCACGTCGCAGCCTGTGGCTGGGACACGGCCTCCGATAGGGGGACAGGCAGCTTCAGCTTCCCAGATTTAGGTCCCAGGGGAGTTTGAATCCTTGTCACTGTTTGATGTGGGATCCGGCGTTGCTGCTCCACAGGCACTCTCGGCAAACAGAGTATCGTTTTAATTTATCTGCCGCTATCCCAAAGTCGTCTTTGAGCCGCCCCTCCTGCTGCACGTATGTTTGTTTTCCGACGAGCGGAGAGACACACGGGGTGGGGGGGGGGGCAGAACAGGAACTGCCAGAGTGCGCGGCAAGGCCTTCCTAACCACACGGTTGCTTAGTGATGGTCAAACAGCACCCGGAATTGCCAGGATTCTCTAACGGAACTTTGAAAGAAATGGTCACATTCTTTACTTGGGTGAATTTAATTGCATGTCGGCTCTGTTATTTTGACCAATGAAAGCAATGTCTTTTTTTATTACTTTCATTACCCATGGGCAGGGCCTGAGCACTCTCTGTTGTCTGTCTGTCTTGTTGGGGCGGACATTGAAATGAAAGACAATTTCAGGAAACTAGTCACCCTTTTAAAAAATTAAAACAGGCTCTCTTTTTAAGATGTGGTGGGTGGTATGTGGCCCTGCAGATTAGGACTCAGTGCCTGTGATCGGAAGGTCGTGGGTTCAAATCCCAGGGTTCACAGTGATTTCGGAGTCAGGGTCTTGAACGTAGCCATTAACCCCTGATTGCTCCAGGCACTGGCTAACCTTGTGATCTCAAATGTACTTAAGCTATAAAAGCAACTGCTAAATAAATATAAATAAATATCAGAGCATTCTTCGTCAAATGAGTTGTTTTGGTAGACAAGAAATAGGTTTCCTTGTGCACAGTTGGCCCTGTAACACATGGCACAAGTCTCAATAATGGCAGCCATGTTGTGAGTCACATGTTGTAGGGCTACATCAGCACCTGAAAGCTCCTCACAAGTGAAACTCCCTGGCTGTATTAGTCAGTATAGAGCTACTCTACAATAAGTAGCACCTGCCAATACATTGACAGCTTCATTTCCATCCAACAGAACATCACAGACTGTAGGCTGGACCTGCTATTCATCAACAGTACATGTGACGTTACATGGTTGAATCATCGGCAGTGATGGTGTATATTTTTTTAAAAACGGAACCCCTAACTATTGACATGGTCCATTGTCTTTCCTGAATCAATCCTCGATTTTTTTTCCCTATAAAAGTACTTTTGACCAATATGAATTGAACTGTGGCCTTTGGTTCTATGACATTTGAAGTTAATTTGTCACAACCACAGCTACAATATATAATAGCTGCCCTGTTTCTTTTCGGTTTCAAACATTTCATCAAACGAAAAGGCCATTTATACGTTAAAAATCGCTTGTTCTGACTAATCTTTGAAATCAAATAATGCAGGGTCATCCGTCAACCAACATCAAAAATGGCGCGAATCCAAACTTCGCTAACATCCGAGAAACTGAGAAAAAACAACGTAGTAGTAGTAGTAGTAATAATAATAATAATAATAATAATAATAATACATTCGATTCTCCATATTACGGAAAAGACCAAAGCTATTCCCATTAATATTAAAAATGGGCTTTCTAGAGAAACAGTCATAGAAAGGCGAATGCCCAGACGGAACCCACTGTTCTAGAGGACAATTAGCAGTACAAGCAGGTTATCATTTATGTGACAAGTGATTGACAGCTACGCACGCGCACATCAATTAAAGAAAAATGCGTTTAATGCGGGCTTCAAATGAAACGTAATTAAACGCGTCGTGGCCGAGACACAAACTAAACGTAATATTTCATGGTCGGAGATGACTGGAATTTGAATCAGCTGTGCTAATACACCCATTTTAATGAAAAGCGTGACATTTGGCATTTTGAACTGATCTTACATTTTCGAATTCGCAGGGAGCTATAGCCGATAGGAAATGGGTAGTTTTAAGTTATTACATACATTTATAATTTTATGGTTATCTTTTTCAATAGTAGCATCTGTTAAATGACTAAGTTTAACCGGAGGCCTTACAAAAACCAAAATACCTTTTCAGGGATGGGGAACCAGGCGGTGATTGCCTTCACTTAAGAAAGACAGAACTTTTCAACTTCTATATCTTCACACATTATCTGCCCTTTTATTACCGTATTAACATGAATTGTGTCTTTCTAATTGTAAAGCCTTTCAGAACGCACGCTTGCTCGTCGAAACAACAGTACTAGCTGTATTAAAGCTTAGGCTACAAAATTAAACTTTACAGAATCTCCCTTGCTTTAATGAAGTATAATAACGGTTGCCACCCACAATACGCTGTAGATGACTTCGCGCAACCTCGTTAACCTACCAGAAATCCGAAGAGATGTCTGAGCTAAAAATAAGAAACTAATAATGTCATATCGTTTTGTTTAAATATCTACAAATTGTTTCTTATCTGACTGTAGCCCATGGGGACTAAAAATGAGTGCGTTCGACGATAAATGACCAAGATTTTACTGTCAATACCGGCGTTTTGCGAACCCTGGTGTAGGAGACATGGAGAGCAATCAATTAAGTTTTACCCTAAGAGTCTTAATTACTTTCCTATACAACAGCGTGTAAAACAGGGTTGCAAGAAATGCCCGATTAGACTTTCTGTGGTGGTAGTCTGTGAGAACCTGCCCATTCTGTTGGGGTTTATTTACGCCAGGACGATCAGAAGGATTAAACAGTAATTAAAACCTATGAATTACACTCCGCCTACACTTAGCTCCATAAACTTCCACGCCCAACATTTTTCCACCCCGGAAAAGAAGATCCACGCGCTTAGACCAAAATCTTAAGAAAAGATATGGCACGTGGGTGCTTAAACTAACAGCTGAGTGCGTCTACTTTTGTTACAGTGTATACATTTAAAAAGACAATTGCGCCATTGTACGATGTTGCCTTGGGGCATCTTCGAATCTAGCCAGTTGTTTTAATTTGGCGTGATTTGCAGAGTTTCATTGTAATTTAAAGGTAGCACACTTGCTTCAGGGAACTACGGAAAAACACGAAATAAATATGTATGAAATAAACGCATTAACATGACTGGTACACCCGGCTGTGTTTGTCCTTCGGCGATATTTGACCAAAGAGATGAACCTACTTTAACTTTTTTTCTCGTTACCTTATACGTGGGCGTTAATTTCAATGATCTTGCCAAACCTACAACCGAAACAAGCACCAAGCCTATCGCACAAAGCCGCAAAGCGATTGAACTGAACTGAATGGAAAAGACCGCTACAGGTCCTTGCGTCGCAAATTACATTTCAATGGGCGTCATTTATTAATCTAGACAGCGCACAAAACCATCCTGGTTTCTGGACTCCACTACAGTCCACCTTTTGCGGGGGGCAAAGACTGGGAGCTGGTCTATTTCCGGCATCAACAAAAAAAGCCCACACTACTACTGTTCAGCGGGGCACATCTGTAGTGATCTCCAAACTCTATGATCTGTGAACTGGCAAAAGCTACGGCGTTCATTCACAAATCCTCTTCAGCGCGTAGCCCTTTGTTGCGAAACCTCTACACCCGGAGCGCTGAGTGATTGTGACGTTTGGAAAGATCCGTGCACGGCCCGGGAAGGGCTGAGAGGAGTCGGATCCTGCGCGTTCACGCCGATCCATTAAGCTTCCATATTGTTTTAATCATCCCACTGCATATTTCCCTAAGAGGTCTACGTTTTTTTCTTTAGTCACACCAATCTTATATTGAACAATAAGATATCACAATGAAACGTGTACAGGAACGGATAGCGACCTGCACCCTATTTCTAGAAAGATAGGTAAACTATTTAAAACACATTTTCAATAGATTGCCTTGTCAAAACAAGTGATCAATATACACTGTCTATACTGATTAGCTTCAATAGGAACTTCGGGACCAGACGGGCTTCGGTGAAAAATTGAAAGGCTAACTTTGGAAATGTACTAAATTTGCCGGAATATTCCACCAATTCATTAGAAAAACAAACTGTTTATTTTTAGTTGATTCACATTTTAAAACGTAGCATCGCCATCTGATTCATTTCCCAGGCATACTTTAAATACAGGGAAGGTCTGTGAGAAGGATTTTAGAAAAAAACATAATGAATCCCGGTAGACTTTAGCGGGTTTATAACTCACAGTAGAGAAGGTAAACTACAATTTGCCCATATTCTTACCAGAAGGCGTATTTCACCTGCTGGTAGCCGGAATACACAAACTAAATATTCACAAGACTCGTTGCCAGAATAA
Organism: Mormyrops attenuatus; assembly: GCA_026777985.1. Taxonomy (NCBI): domain Eukaryota; kingdom Metazoa; phylum Chordata; class Actinopteri; order Osteoglossiformes; family Mormyridae; genus Mormyrops; species Mormyrops attenuatus. The sequence goes on from JAODKC010000082.1 coordinate 16,777,448, forward strand.
TTATTGACTGTTTAAAAACATATCCTGAACATTAAAAAAATGTAGACTTTACGATTTTAACCGAGATAGAATTACCAGTTAAAATGAAATTAATGATAACAGATAGGCTTAATACTGGAATGTTCTTAAATGTACGTATATAACACCGTATATAACTTTGTGGATAGAACCTAAATCCAGCCTAATGACTAGCAAACGAATTATTTTCAATAACCTGTCACCAACAATTTGCGTTACAAGTGACATATAAGTGAAATACGGATCAACAGCCCATCCGTTTATTATTGCTGAACTACCCCAACTTTGTTTTGATAGTTTAACGTGTACATAGCTTATCTTTTAGGGCCAATATGAAAAAGTATGGTATCGCCGCTTGGATTTGAACAGAATCTTCATTAGTTCACGAGTTAATTGGATTGATTGTATTCGTTTGTTTAATTTTCATGTTAAAAGTGAAACTGCTACAAATTATGTGAAAGAGGACTACCACAGAGCTAGTCCCGAAGAAGTCCTAATTGTTCTAAAAGTATCCCCTGTGCTTCGCATTACGGAAACAACAGGTCTGTAGGGCATTAGGCATAATTAAAACTGCCGATGTTGCGTTACCTAACTCTTCAGAGTTCATTAAAGTGCTTAGCTTTGACTTGTCCAAGATAGAGTGATTTAAAGGTGTAAATCCCTTGGTATTCCTTGGAAAAATATCTTATTTCCTATGCCAAGCCGGTGTCCATGCCGGTGGAGGTGTAGGATTCCGGTCATTTGGCACGTTGTTTTGTCTGAAGGGATAAAAAGTTCGGAAGTTCGAAAAACACTATTTTTGTAAGTGAAGTTACGAAAAATACCGCAGGTGGCAAACCAACACCAGATACCCTGCTTATAGGGTACCTCCAGTTAGCACCACTCACTACCGCAAGCAACACTGTAGGTTTGAACTTAATAACCACATACACGCAAGGATGGTATAACCAAGAAGTGCGGAGATGATGAATTATTCAGATCTTATTGCTCATGTGGCTGGTTTGCGCATCGCTAAGGTTACGGATTTTATTGCTGGCAGTGCCTTTATGGGGGAGGGGTTATTTCGTATCTATAAATAGGACAAGGTTTGTTGAATAAACCAGCTATCTCAAAATTTAGGAGGGTCGTAGAAGCTGGTATAGGTTGAAGCCTATAAGACACAACCCAGTTTTGATACAACAACGTACTATTTGCGGAATCACAGAAAAAACCAACGCGCTGGATATTTTCACACTTTTGTGGTGTGTATCAGGCAGTCACACGCCTTTATGACCCAGGAACGAGGTCTATAAAGCTTTGCATTCACGTAGTTTTAAGGCAAATTGCGAAGACCGTTCAACTGTTAGTTTCGACATTAAGTTGCGTGTTGCGGAGAATGCTACATAAAGACCTGTTTGTTATTTGAAAAAATTCTGCGACGCTAGTGAGGTGTACAAACACAAAATATTTCGCCCGTAGCATATAGTCATTTAAATTGTAAAATGCTACGCTTTGTCATGTTATGTCGGACTCGGATTTTGGGAGAAGATTGGTGTAGCATTTCTGGCCAATTTTTTTGGCTGAATTGTTAATAGGCCTATTCTCAGACGTAGGCCAGACTGGTTCTGATTTAACCCTTTACAGTATCAAGCTTTCAGAACTATGTCCTTGACCATTTCAATGTATTATATTCAAGGACAAAGTCAACCAGAAACCGATTTCTAATTAAAACAACGGTATTTTGCACTATATATAATATCCATTTACGCATTATTTAATTGACGTTATAATGGCCCAGAAAGACGTAATTTGTTTTTAAGCTAACGAATAGTGGACTGGAAGTAAAAAAAAAATGTACATTCGGACAGTCTGACCAATCAAAATTACCGAAGAACAAAGAGCCACGAAACGACGAAATACAAACGTGATAGCCACAGGTCTGCATTGCAAATTGGTATTAGAACTTGGCCATTACAGGAATTCTAACAAATTGAATTTAAAGCCAAGCGCATTTACAATGGAGCTGATTTTTGACAAGGCAGCCCTCGTGTGATACAGGCCGTTCCTGTCTATAACGTTGGATGTGTTAGATCGGGGCGGAGGGCAGGCCTCGGTAGTAGCTGTTTGTCCTGCCTCCCATTGTTTTCGAGTGATTTGATATTGAAGACTATCATAGCATCAACCGGCAGGTCCATAATTATTAGAGCATGAGGATTGCCAGTTGAACTACTTTCGTTATTCTCACTGCCGGTAGGAGAGTAAGGCTAAGGTTCCAATTTTCCATATTTCTTTCATGTTGCGGCCAAGAATTTTATCTTAAGTTAATAGCAGGGTGGACGCCTAGGAAACTTGTTATGAAAATTGGACTGTTTTAAGTAATTCTTTATAACCTATTAATTGTTGAGTGATACCTTAGACAGAAAAAAACTAAAATAGAATGACAAAGAAACATACCTGCTATAAAAATCTCTTAGTGTTCCAATTTATTTATTTAAATGATAAATGAGCACAAAATCGTGTAAATAAAAAAAACGAATATGGCATCATTTTTAATATTATTCATTGAACTGACCAATACGGTACGCTTACGGATAGCTGACGCTATTACGATAACAATGACATCGTGTTTAATCTAAAATGTATGGTAGCCTGCATCTGTTTTCCCGAATGCATTAATACACAGCTGGCTTGCAATATCCCTTAAGGAAAACTTTTGAATATGTGTTTAATGGAGGGTTTCACAGCAACTTAAGGAGGCTTAATTACAGTTTCCTGAGCGCCATTGGGCAGTTGTGTTTCCTAGAAGATGACATTTGGGAGTCACCTTAACAGTTCTTTCCTGTCTTTGAGTGGCAGCTACATTGCAGCTACACTGCTAAACATCTACATAAGTCATTCAAACTTTTGCAGGAGGATAGTTTCAAAACAGATGGCAGGAGCGCCGGCACGTTAACAAGCTCGTGCATGGTTTTTCACAGTACAATGCGTGTATCGCGCTATAGGATTCGTACCCTTGATCTACAATGCCATTTGTCTACATTGTGTTTGATGAAAGATAAAACCGTAATGTCTACAAACAATAACCAAGCACTTGAATGTTTCAACGACAGTTTATAATACTTATGGAGGTGTAGATTTATGGACCTCTGATATTTTAACAAGGGTAACACATCCTCTCTTAACAATCATTACTGTGGAAATACTGTGCCGCAGTCATTATCAAATCCCCTTTACTTTTTGTGATCTCCACTGGAAACAATTGTACATCAAAATTAAACAAATAACCTGAATTCATACATGCATACATATGAAATTTGGTTATACGCCCTGATAATTTGAAACGGCATGCTCATGAATTTGTTCATCATATGTTATATGCACCATTATCTTTTTCTGAAGGCAGAGAAACGCTGGCGCTCAAACTCAAGTCCCCGTGTACTAGTTGCTATTTGTTTTGTCTTTGGCGCTGCTCGGTACCATGTGTATCCGTAACACAACAGTTTGTTTGCATCACTGATTTCTTTTAAAGCGGCACCGGCCTCCTTTTTCCACGCCGACCCCCTCCTCACTATTAGATCAAGCAGCCCGAAGATTCCCCCTGCATTTGGGGAATGTCCTTCGCACTGCAACGTAGCAGAGGAGAGAGAGCCCACAGTCTGCCGAGTCTGAATTTGCTTATCCAACAATAGGTGAACTAAACGAGCATCGCTGAAGAAGCTTCAGCAATAGTCCATTAGATCGGCAGAAGCTTTGCCTCATTATCTATATCCATATATACTAGGCGTGCCCCCTGCTAGCGTTATTTGATAAAAAAGACTTGGGAGTAATCGACTCCCCCGCAACGCTTCTGCAGCGTAGTATTTAAAACGTATAAATATAGAATATTTTTTTTCAGTGAATGAATTATCGAAGAACTGTGTCCAGCATATTCTGTCGTATCACAGTTTTCCCACAGACCTCCGCTCATCGCTTTCAACGGCCGCACGTTGCTGGAAATTTACGTAATTCGGGCGTACCTCTTGCCAGAAAACTCCGTGTACACTCTTGCGAAAATGCTGTATTTGGCTTTGAAACAGCACATCAGAGCCAGCATTTTTTACGCAAACGCGCCTGAGTGTCCTCACTCTCGTTCGCTTTCGCAAGGTGCTCCTTGTCCCATTCACTAAGCATTTCAAATGTGTGAAGTAATTTTTTGGATATACAATACTTATTTTTATTATCAAGTAGACCGATCAACATTTTGCAACTGGTAAAAATATACCTGAAATACATTCCGTGGCTCAGTTTAATAAACAAGCGCACACCACGCTTAAACGCCCGCTTCGTATCAAAAGAGCTCTGTCACTTTAAAAGAGTAGTACAGGCGAGGCTGAGTGCTGTCATTTACTCGCGAGCGAGTGTCATGTGGTAAAAACCCTCCCTTCTCATTGGTCAAAGGCACGTGTCTAGGATACCGGACTGCAACGTCACCCGAGGGACTCGTATTAAAAATAAGAACAAAAATCCAGAGTGAAAGTATTTCAGGATCACTTAGCGCGTCTTTATTTATCCTTAGTCTAGTAATTGAAGCACCACTGGTGGACTGACTCAGAAACGGATCATGCTAAATTGGCTCCCCAAATGGTATTTATAAAGCAGAAAAATAGAGGATAGCCCAGCTGGAATTGATGAACAAAACTATGATTTTTCTTTGTGAACACAAGAAAGGGGCACCCGGTGTTTAAAAGCGTTGAGAATTTGAAGGATACTTCTCCCCTTTAAATTTCATTGTACTGTTTTACGGAAGCAAGAAAAATTAAAAATATAACTTAACGGAGGCACCCTAAATTTGGAATTTGAACACTTTGGTCTGGAAAAGCAATAAAGGGGTTAAAGAAAGAAAATTGGAAAGTGTATCAGTATGGAAGAAAATGATCATAGCAACAGAGAAGCGGAGCGTCAAGAGTCGGGTGATGAGTCCAACAGAGCTATTATCCCCCTTTTACAGGCACCGGGGAACCTGCAGCTGCCGCACCGAATCACAAACTTTTTCATTGATAACATTTTACGGCCGGACTTCGGGCGCAGAAAAGAAGGCGCGTTGGACGAGAGCAATGTTTCGCGAAGAGAGGATAACAGCCCCTCGGCCCCCGGAACGGGCCAGGTAGGAGGGACTATAGCGGGAGAAGGGACCTCCAACTCTCCTCCGGTTGGAGGGGCAAAGAAGGCTGACATTGCCGTCGACCAGAACGCGAAACCTCGCGTAGGTAGTGGGGACCAGTGCCTAAGCTCGGACTCGGATAGTTCCCAAGCCAGCTCCACGATACCTTCCAGCCAGCCCATGCTGTGGCCAGCCTGGGTGTACTGTACTAGATATTCCGACAGGCCTTCGTCAGGTAAGATTTTCTTTAAAACTTGTACAAAAGCCGTTACTGACCTTAAATGCCTTTTTGGAAGAGTGAAGGCAAAATTGGTATTATCGTGAATCAATGATTATCAATGATTTCGTGGGAAGTTACGTTGATTTCTTTTTCAACTCTACTTCGGAAAAGATATTGTGGTTGGCTGACGTAGTGGACTGAATGAAACAACCTTAACATAGAAACTCGGTTACATTAAAACAGAGAAGTATGATCAGAACGCAGCGATCTCCTTCCAAGCAGACCCACACGCCCACCTCTTAAAATCTACACTGCTAAACGATACCAACAATTATGACAATAATGCCATTAAGAAAAAGGAATAAACAGAAAGTTCGTGGTAATATCGTGAGCACGTTTGATGAAATAATAATTAACCTTAAAATCAGTTAATAGTGCTCTAACGTAAAATCCTAACGTTTTTGCATACGCATTAAGAGCAATCATTACGAAATCAAAGCAGTTAAATACAAACGAATAGATTAAAAGTGATTCAAACAAATTTTATTTTTCAACCGACATATGAAGCCCACAAATCTTCTTAAAAAGATTTTTTAAATATTTACATTTTAATTTTACAGCCACTTCCTATCGATTTTTTTTATATAACGAACGCTTGTTTTATTTTAATATATTTGTCCTTAAAATAAATAATTAACGCCATGGAGTATGATAATAATATCTGTTAACCCTTCATATAAGTACGGTGTAAGGTTGAGTAGCACATTGCTACGAAGGGGTGCAAGTCGTAAATATTTAGACAGCTGTACTTTCCAATAGCCTATTGTAAAATGGTAAGAAGATTCCCCATAGCTATAAGCTAGTTTCATGTTCTGATTACACACTCAGTATTTCAATAACAGTGTTACCTATCTGCATTAGTTACTTAAAATAAATGATATAGATGGGAAAATCTAGTTTGCGCATAATGAAGGAAAGAAAATTCTTTCGGCGCTAGGACACGAAAAGGTAGATTTGCGCCATTGTTACGCCGTCTTTGTTAATATATAATTTGCATATTTTTGAAAATGAGGTAGGCCCCGGATTGCACATATTTTCGTATACATGAAAATGCACCCAACAAAACACTTTAGTGTGCCGTTTTGTAAAATATAAATAAATTGTACATTATGTTAAATGCATAGATATCTTACGTAGCGAACGGATCCGTACGCAGAGGATATTTCCTTGCGGCGGTATTGTAAACATGGTTCTTCTTCGCAATTTTCAGTGTTGGCAAATTCATTATTTATTTACACTTCGTTTGCTTTAAAGTTAGACGATACACCAGCTCACGTCTCTTCAAATTCCAGTTTCGTCCCACTGTCTAAACTCCGTGCCATGACTCCACGGCGATATTAACTGTGACGCTTTCTATGAAAACATACGACAGCAAAAATGGAAAAGACCGATGTGCAGGTTCCTATTCTAACGCGTAAAAACACCTAAAATAATTCACTGTCTTGGATGAAACCCGTTTCATCTAGTTTACACGGTTATTCTTTCTTGAAGCTCTTTCTGCAAATATGGTCTGTTATTTTGCCCAATTGTAATCACTAATTGTATCCAGAACCAGAACAGGGTACGATGCTGCCCAGTATGTCGATGTGAATTTGATTATAGTATATATTCAGCGGTTCCCTAGAACAGTCAGCACTCAACGTGCCCCGTGATTCCCCGTTCATTTATGTACCTTATGTCTGGATTTAGCAGTAAATGAAGCATTCCAGATAAGACGATTAATCAATTTCTTCGTAATGTTTTATCTAGACATATTTTACTCTGTACTTTTTTTGCGGGGAAACTCTCTTAAAAACAGTTCGAAGCTGTTGTTTCAGAAATGCAGTTTTTATTGGACACTGGTGAATCGATTATATTAATTTAATCGAATAAATAACCCCGAAATCCGTAAGAAGTTTCATATGGAACGAACGCTTATGAATTCTGTTCCTATGGTTACAGAATGAGAAAAGGAGCGCCTCAACCCCTCCCCCCAAACGTACTCATACATACCACCCTCCCTTGCTGGAACACATGACCTCTCTGGAAATAACTCCTCATCTCCATGTGTTTATTACTATATTACTACAACAACTTCATATCGCCGTGATTCTCAAAGTGAAACGGGAAATCGCAACATTGTATTTAAAATAATTAAACACAGAGACGTAAAACGACATTACTGCCTTTTTAGTTTATTCATTAATATTTGTTTATTTGTTGTGTTTAGTTATAGCATGACTGCGTGGAGGGCTATCCCTTTTTTCCCCTCCGGCAACTAATCAATCCGTTTGTTCGTTATCATACTACAGGACCCCGGTCTCGTAAACCAAAGAAGAAAGGCACCAGCAAGGAAGACAAACGACCGAGAACAGCCTTTACAGCAGAGCAGCTCCAGCGGCTCAAGGCTGAGTTCCAGACCAACCGATACCTGACCGAGCAGAGGAGGCAGAGTCTGGCGCAGGAACTGAACCTTAACGAATCTCAAATCAAAATCTGGTTTCAGAACAAGAGGGCCAAAATTAAGAAAGCGACCGGGGGCAAAAACTCGCTGGCTTTGCACTTGATGGCGCAGGGACTGTACAATCACTCCACAACATCAAAAGGGGACAAATCAGACAGCGATTGACATTTGAAGAGTACAGAGTATATAAAATGCAATAATTTCAAAAGGGCCAGTGTATAAATATACCAGCATTAATGGTTTTAAATATATGTATTATTAAATATACGTCTGCAATATCATGTATATATAATTTACGCAAACAGTGTTGTACAAAGCTCGGTTTTAAATATATTATCGATCTTGTTATTTTCTTCTTGAAAAAAATTAGATGCTTCTTCTAAAGAAAAAAAAAACAATTAAGTTCCTGTCCTTTTCTAACGAAACACCAAGCGCTTTTGATTGGCACTTGATACACAGACACATCTGACTATGAAGAAAGAAACGTCTTGCTGAAGCCCAAAGATTTTTTGATGCATTCAGGCAACTGTGAATCGAAATAAATTTGATTGCTAAGCTATATTTTATTTCTATGTTTGTTTGTTTGATTTACTAGGATCGTTTTTATCGTTTTATGTAATTATATCACTAAACCGGACATACGCAAGCGTTGGGTAATCATATGGAGGTCAGGCTGCGTGTATCCATGAAATATATCATCATTTTGTAAAGATCGTACACGCTAATATAGTCATACTGATAACTTAAAAGTATATAAAAACTATATAAATGCATATATATATCAAAGAAACTAGAAACACCGGAGTGCCAGACCTCCGATCGCAGGTTGTCTTTAGCTACCAAATTTGGTAAGCTTCGAGGTGGCTATATTTATCAGGTTAAGCTCACAGACTAGAAGACTAACTTAAATGAGAAAAGATAGATAATACGGTTGCAAAATTAGCATTTTTATGTAATTCAAATGTACTAAGGCCTCTAAATGAAAATGATATAGTTTTTATGAAAGAGCAATATAATATTCTTTTTTTTTGTAGCACGAGTTTAATTTCATATGATGATGCCTGTGAACAAGAGGTAGACAACTTTGTAGCATAGAGACAATGTTTAAATACTCTTCAGCACACCATTTTGGACAATAGCAGTAAATCAGTGCCGGTATAAAAGATGAGCATATGCGTCATTTATAAATAAATATATACAGAGATACATAGAAGTATACATTCAGACACATATACATAAATATGGTTGAAACAAATCGAATGCGTTGATCTCTAATGTGTAACAACGATTTAAAATACTGTTTTATTGTTGTTTGCAAAGACCTTAATATTTGTCGAATTTTGTATTTATATAGATTATATTGAAAATCTATCCAATGACTCATGTTGCTTTTGAGAATAGATTCTGGGTTGTTTACACGCTTATTTATCTTGCAATAACTTTTTGTGAATGAAGCATTTTTGGGGAGGGGGGCTTTGCATGACAGCTGCAATTTGTTACTTATGGACAGATAAAGGTGTTTATGAACTTGGATCTTAGGTTATGAGCGTAAGCTGAAGATTTAAGTTGTAGATTGTATCCATACCAAATTGTGGACATTTTTATTTGACTCGTGTGAAATGTGTTTAATTGTGTATATCTGAAAAGTGTGTATGAATTTAAACCCACCAAACTGAACACACTTTGCCTTAAAAGTTCGAAAACGAACTTTTTATGAAAAAGAACTGTGCTCTGAAACAAAAGTATTAGGATAATGCATACTAGTTAATTCAGGAAGGAGTACTGCCTTTATTTCAACAGTTGGTATGACATAATGAATTTATTCATCAGCAAGTTATATGAATGAATATGTTATAGAAAATACGAAAAATGGGATTGCGTTGTACTAATCAATGCAATTTTTATTTTATGTTGTTTTGAAATATACTTGGTTTAAAAAATACATGTAAATAATTTGTATCACTTATGTTTAATTATGTAATTAACTGTCACCTTAAAACTGGAAAGAGCAAGCAAATAAACCTCGACGACAACACTAATCGAAGTATACCATGCATGCTTTCTGAAAGCTCAAGTAAAAAAGCCTGATGAAAGGGCACTGGCTTCTACGAAGTCTAGTGTAGAGAACATGGGACATCGGGAATCATCTTAATGAGAGCTTAGAAACGCTCTGAAAGTGAGAACTCAATTTGCATCTCCCATGAATTATTAAATCGCATGCGAGCGTGCGGAAGTGACGTCACAGTGGCCGACTCGAAGCATTGTCGATTCACTGGGCCACAAAACTGCAAGCACGATTGCACAACTTGAACATAACGACGAGTCTCTTTAAATCGCCGGATTTGCACAGCAGAATGAAGTTCAGGGCTTTTTTTTAAAGGAAGGACAAAATACTTTTTACTGATAATTTGCTCTCGAACATTTCATGTTTAATAAGGAGTAAGATTCCACTTCATATTTTATGAGGGACCTCCCAAAATTACTGATAAGAAACCCTCAGACCTCAAGCATGTAGACCGTTCGCATTTTAAAGTCTACTTTTATGTGCAAAAGTTGCACAAATAAGCTAAGGAATCTGTTCATCTGCAAGTTTATAGATACATTGCATACTGTACATGCGTGCTTGTAAACAAAACATTACACAAGGCTTATTTAGATGTTTAAAAGTGTTACGCAGGGGAGAAACTAAAAAATACGAATGCTGCATTTATTTATTTTCACAGCAACTGGGTAAGACACGTTCCATTAATGTACTTATATTCGAAACGACAGATTTACGATAACCTAAAAATTCTAAAAAAAAAACAGCGTAGTTTGAAAATGTCAAATTTTGAAAATAAATCAGCTCTGATAAAATAGTCATCTATATAATTATTGCCCTGCGGTGGACTGGCATCCTCTTCGGGGTGTAACCTCTTCGTACTCTAACCCCCAACCCCCCTCCAGCCCTGACAGAATAAGCGCGACTAGAAGATAGAATTTATAGTAGCTATAAGCTGATCACCATCAATATTTTCCGATATACATTAAGTTACACAAATCCAAAAAACTAACCTTTAAAATGATTCTTCATACATACGACTTTTATATGTAAATGAATCTACGGTTACCGAAGCCCCACAGTTTTCTAGTTTTTATCTTCTTGTAACTTTCAAAATAAGTTATATAATAGTAACTTGTTTTTTAAAAACATTTTTTGTTCAAATAGGAAATTGTTTCTGTTGTATGTTGTTTTCGCGTATGCATTGCATGTATCGTTAGAAAATACACTGAATGCACGATAAAACTAATGGACTGCACTATTAAAATATATAGCCTAACTTTAAAGTTAATTTCTGTATACTGTACATTTAATATATCTAACACTAATATTTGTAGGCATACAGCTTTAATGGCTAATATATGCAGGACTGATAGTCATACCTGAAATTATCACTACGTCCTACTTGTACTTCTGTAGTTTTTCTTTAGCCACAATCAAATATCGCAACTTGCATCAGCCGATCATCCAGGCTCGCTTTCGGTGATCCGCAGTACTTTCCGAGATGCTTACAAACCAACACTCTAAAGACTGGTCAATGTCTAACAAAAGCATCAACCAAAATATGAAGGAACAACGTAAATGAAGAAGACATCCAACTAATCCGCTGAGGGAACCTTTACCTGATGAACTTATACAGGCATTTAATCTGTGACATTTGACTCGATTTTGCCATGAACTATGCTTCGCCTGTTCTAAACATAGTGGGTAGTATATATTTACACTGAAGTGTTTACGTTGCTTGAACTGGCCGGTTTTTAACGCTTTTTAAAAATCAAAACAAGATCATATATAAATAAACGTGTGTATTATACAAATGCGTGAATGGTTATTACACCTAAACATGGCTTTTGAGATGTATGACTAGTTATTGTGGAATATTTTGCAAGTGTACGATGAGTTTATGTAAGACACGTCATGGCAATTGTCCAAAAACTAAACCCTGAAACGGGCAAAATGGGTCGACTAATTAAACTTAAGAACTTAATTTCAAAATAGTCAATATATCTTCACGTGATGTGACTGCGAGATAAACAAACAAACAATAAAAACAAACAAAAACGGATGTTCAGTTCATCGTAGGATTATTTAGTTGTCCCAGTCTTTGCTTTCATAAATAAATCAAATATATAAATATTTATTTATTGGCTCCGGAAAGCATTGCTACATCAATAAAAATTAGACTATGCAAACACATCGGGGTTTTATTACATATATTGCGGAAAAGGTGTCTAAGATCGATCATTTGAAAACCATCTTTAACTATCAGCAAACTTTAATAGCGATGCCGATCGCGTAACAATCACTCGCAAAAAACAATCGAATGCCGGTCACAAGCAATTAAACTTACAATAGTTTATAAAACTATATTACCTATATCGGATGTCTATTTATTATAAAATAAGTTTTCTGGTTGCATCACGTTTTTCATAGTACTCCTAATACTTAAAATAAGTCAAACCAAATTTTAGAAACAATTTACACCGTCTGTAAACTCAAAAAATGACGCAAAAAAAGAAAAGTTTAGAAACTCACTAATTCAATTATAAATAGTTCTATGCAGAGCATCTCACTGTCAAAAAAAGGAATCGGGAAAACTTTGAACTAATGTGATTAATCGATAAACATCCTGCGGGCCTTTTCGTAATAATTTACAGAAGCCAATTTACGGAAATCTGCGCCTGCGCGTGTCACGTACAAGCACTAATACATGCGCCTAAGAGCAGCCGGGACCTGTATTTGACGGGCTACCGGGGTCGCGATGGCTGCCTTTTCGCAAAATACCAGAGGAAAAAAAAAACACACACACGCACACAACAATGGCCGAAATAGCGCGAGTATTCAGCCTACTGTGTCAATCAGGCCTACCTGATGCTTCTAAATAATTTCTAAAAAGTTTCTGAAAGCGAGGAAGCAGCTGCTGCTGGAGGCTGTTACCCAGCATTGACCTGCTCTTCAGGGCTCAGGCTTCATCTGCATATCTTTTGCACCCTGTCTTGTATTGGGAAGTAATGCCCAGCAGTCACTGATTTTTGATGAGAAAGGCGGATGCCTCAGACACTCCATGCTGCCCCTGAAAGGGCACTATAACTGGGGATGAAGGTCAAAGCCTTGTCTCCTAGCTGCAGGTGGCTCCTTCCTCTCCCTCATAGCTCATGTGCCTCTAAATTCAAGTCACTCCTTAAAGGAATCTGATTAAAATTGACTTTTTTGTGTTGTGTCGCCAGATATTCCAGTTCTCTTCTACAGCTCTTCATTGTCGCATCAACAAACCACTTGGGATGATTTTTTTGTTTTGTTTTTGAAGGCATTTAATTGTATTCAAGTCTTCCAGCAAGCCTGACATATCTCACAGATTGACTAAGGATCACTTTGCTGTTTTTTCTAGCAATTCTTCTGACATTCTCACCAAGAAAAGTGAGGATCATACATTAAATGGACAACACAACAACACTGAGACCCCAGTCGGACCTCTGAGCAGAAAACATAGAAGATGCTGACAATTAAGTTTACGGTTTTCTCTAAGAAACCTGAGTGATCCGACTCCTCTCATACATCACATTTAAAGCAAAATAACAACATTAAGGAAGTTTGCTCATTAAAGAAATAAAAAACACAACCGCAAAAGGGATAAGGGATAGCTTCACCTGCGTCGTTTTTCAGAACAGTTTGAAGACAGAGACTCCCAATGTTATATCAGAAAAATCTATCGATACGCATCTACCTCTCGCACAAAAATGCAGTTGCAACCCCTCCCCCACCTCCACCTATTATTTGTCTGTGGTTTAAAAATGCTTCCTAGCTAAACGTGAATATGCAATGAAGTGGCCGAGCTTTGTGGCGGAAATATTATTAAACTGCTGAAAGATGTAAGAGGTGAAGAAGGGGGATGACATCAGGCTAATTTCACACTTGGCACTCGGATGGCCGGGTCCAAGCCACCGCCTTGCCACGCAACACAGATCAAAGCCCACGGCCACCACCATAAAGGCAAGGAGCACTCAAGTATGCTAATCCCCAGGACAAATATATTTTAATCTTGTTAGAATACAAGTTAATGCTGTAGCTCAGTGGTTGAACTTTGTTACAAGTAGAGGGATCCACTCTCCTGTGCACCTCTCAGTCCCCTCAAGTAGTCTCACAAAACGGTCTGCCACAGATACAAAAATTCAATTCTTGTAAAATAATATTTTAAAAAAAAAAATCACATAGTCAGGTCAGCATCCCGAGTGAAAATCCCCCTACTGAAGCACGTAAATATGCATAGGAAATGAGGTTTTAGCAGGTCGGTCTGTCCTGTCACAGTGAGCCCTTTCCCAGCAGCGCCTTGGTAACCCTTGATCTCTCATGTATGCCGTCAGGCCTGGGGAAGCCTGCCCACAAAGACAGATAGGCGCGAAGTTAAACCACGGTCAGCCATTGCTTCCCTCAACCTGACAATGAATGACAAAACAGGGAAACCCACAAACTTGAGCGTTCTCTCAACCCAGCGACGACTTAAAACCTCCAAACGATGCCAACTTCACTTTCCTGTAACACCTTTGCACAAAGGCACAGGGGGGATTTCCAGCCAGGTCTGTGATCAAACTGGTACTGTCGCCAGGAAAGTGGGAATACCATGCCTGGCCCAGATGGACGCTTCCATCGCCCCTCGACCTCAGGCCCTCTAGACTGACAATCGCTTTCGGCATCTGAATTCCGGCTCTCAAAAACAAGGACACTGTTGGGCGTTCTGAGGAGTCATGAGCAGATATACTAGTGTTCGTGAGTGAAGAATGTCACAAAAAATGAGCCATAGTTCCGTTCAGACACTGCAAAACCCTCCTTTGACTAATATATGTGACAACGTCAGTCACCAAGACGATATGGTACTAAAGAAGCACTGCAAGTTAGGAGCTTTAATCCTTTCCATATTACCACAGCCCTGACCAGGAAAAGTAGTCTGAAGATCAAGAGATAGCTGGGTGAACATTTTATTTATCATTTGTGCACTAATGAAATGAGTCGACTCTGGGATGGCATAACATTCAGGGTGAATTCTGCTGTTGAAAATGTAATCCAGACCCTGTGGCGGATGGATGAAACTAGACCTGTATCATATGCTAAAACGTTCTAGCTCATGGACATGTATAATACCCATCCTTACAAGCCTTAACTATCCAGAATACATGTGCAGGCAGTGTTATCACAGGGTGGCGGATCTGACTGTCCTCAAACTTTAACCTGACGGTCCTCACATGCTCTTTGGGCATTTGACGTTCAAATGACTCACCCAGGGCTAACGGCATACAGTCCGGGGTTAAAGGTCAAAGCTGCAACTGAGCTGTCTCCCTCTCACATCTGCTCGTCTAAAACAAGTTGGTTGCCAAGCACTTGGCACTCAAATTTTAGACAGGCAGCCAAAAACATTGCCACGATAACAGGCTTCAGCTTGCAAAACCAGCCTTTAAGAGGTTCACCTTTCTTAGACACACACAGAACCCCCACAAGGATGAAGCGGCCGTGATTCGGGTTTTAACCCCACTACATACCGGCTGCACACATCCCTGCCTAACCGCTCCATGGTCTCAACCCTTGATTTCAATGGAATATTTTAGAGAAATTTTGAAGTCAAGTACCTTGCTGGGGGCTGAGGCAGGGGGGATCTGCCTTTTGGTCCAAAGTCTGGTCCCCAAATGCTCCTCTACCTGCTGGACATAACCATTGGTTATCTTCTGCCTTCTGCACCATCCGTGGTTTCTAACCAGACCTTCTAAATAAACAAGCCTGAGGAACTTTCCAAAACATGGTTTCAGAGCCATGGGTCCATGTGAAACAGAACAAACGATAACACTTCAACTGCTCTTGAATGATAAGGTGACGTCACATAGCCATGACGACACCGACACAATATTCTTGCCAGGAAGAATGAAATGCTAACATTTTTGCCCGTGAAACGGGTGTATTAAGATTTGAAAAGATCTGAAAGCAAGGGATACAAATCAAGATTCAGGAGAAGGTCTATTCAGACTAGGTATTCACTTGCTTTCAAACTCAGTTGATAATCTAAGCAAACTCTGAGAAAATACGTGAAAATGTGAAACGGCCCCAGGTGAAGGTAATGTGTGTAACAGATTACCACATGAAGTTTATACTCAGTAGCTATAGCGCTCAGGTCACATTCATATTATTCAAAAATCGATTCAAAAAGGCCTGTATATTTAACTTGCTATTTTCCTGCACTTATATCTATACTGCTTGCCATTCAACATTTTTCTAAAGTGTCCTTGACAGGCCAATATTTTTTGTTAACTTTTAGACTATTAAAGAAGGATAAGCTTCAAAAATAACTGACCCAGAACACATCCAAAGTCAAATATCAATTATGGTGTGCAGGCCCCTTAAAATTCAGAGCGACCGTTAGACCAGGAATTTAGCTATTCGGATGAATGCTCCGATTTGAACAGATTTGCTCTAAGCTAATTCCAAACCATCTAAAGTTCATCAAGCCCATACGATAACCCTAGTACAAAAACAGAACAAAAAAGGCGAAACTTGCAGACGAAAATCACTCGCATCATTGTTCTGAAGCCACGACACCGCGAGTCTAGCCTCACGGCAGTAGCAACTGTGAATCACAGGCTTCTCGTATCGCTAATCCGTCGGCAAGCTGCCCTGAATGAGGTCCACGCGTTCCCGATGTGCGAAGCCTTTGTGTCTAGAGGTCCACTCATTTACACCTACTCAAGGACCTCACTCAAGGGTACCATAGTATGCCAGGACAACTGCATACATTTCTTTGCATATGTGTATATGAGTATTGCATTTTTTCTTTTGAGTTGTGAATTAAACCTTAAACTGAGAATAAGATCCATGCATGCATTCTTACAGATTTTTAGATAATGCAATTAAAGCAGCAGTAAATATAATACGGAACCTCACAATTTCAAGAAGTTTCTTTCTAAATGTATATTCGGCATATATACAATTTTGTTAGCATCCTCTCTTGAATGTAAACCGTGTTATCAAACATCAGAGTAGATTTAAAGTCATTAGATGCGATTGATCCGATTTGGAAAAATCGATCGCTGCGTATCAAATAAAATTTAACGCCGTCTCATGCCACATTTGCCTCTCTCAGTGAACTAAACACCCAGGAGCTGACCTTTGCATTGTAATTATTTTGCACCCCTTTGATGCTGACCTTTTGTTCTTCAGCCTGACCTTCTGAGAACACACTTCCTCAAGTAATGCAATGATTATGGGGGGAAGGGGGTCAAAACATTCCCACCCTCATCGAAATAAGTTACCGCTGTTTTTTATTTTATTTTTCTGCTGCGTAAGAGAAAATTATGCAACGCTTAAAAAAACCATCAGATTTATTTCAGGGCTGGGGGGGAGGGGAGGGGGGTGGTTAGGTATGAGGAATTCTTTGAAATTTAGGCGTAAGACATACACCCAGGAACCGCACACGGGCACTCTCACATGTCTGAGCACCCCACGGGCCCCACCCAGCACACACACGGCGCGTGAGAAAGCCAACGGCTGCACAGATGTCGTGCGCCAGTGAGCTCGCCGTCGTGTGACTGTGCTGGGCTCTGTTCGAAATGCCTCTTCGTCGCTAAACTCCGCCGCGATGGTAAAACAAGCAGCAAATTCCACAACTGATCATGAGCAATGATGGCCGGGTCATTTTGTCCTTTTTGCATGTAACTTTTGGTGCTATTCCAGTTTAGCAGAGATTGGCTGGGTTTATCTTAGAGAGTGTCCTGGCTACATAGTAAGCATGCTAATTTTCTCCTAGAAGGGTGTCTCCGATAAAGCTGAACACTGAGTACTGACTGAACTGAACACTGACACAGACGTAAAGTTATTTATACAATAAATGCAAATGACAAGGAATCTCATAAAGCTCTGAAAGTGCTGCCATGTAATGAAAAATAAATCGCGGTGAAGTAAACGTTTCACCACCAAGTTCATTCTCATCCCATCGATTTAGTAACTGTTTTGATCAAGGGACCCCAAAATAAACCCCAAAAAGAGATCGCATGACCTCTAATCAATAAAAAAAAACATAATAAACCATTAATGTCTTACAAAACAAACTTTATTAATTCATTATTATAATGTAAAACATTTTTCTTCCTAGCTTATTGTAGGCAAATATACATAGACAAAAACGAAGACTGGCAAAGAAAGGAAATCGGTGGGTTCCACTCTTATTTGGCCATTATTTGAGTAAAAACGTTTTACGGGGGAATTTCTGTGCTGGAAAACAACCTCGGATTGCCAAAGGTGACCCCCCCCCTACATACACCCCCTGCCCCCCACTGCCAGTCATGGCAACATGGAGGCCGAGCAACTTTCCTGGTGCAAGAGCAGCTTCTCCGTCTGCAGCAACAGTACCTGGTTCACCACTGCACCTCCCGTTGGCCGAAACGTTCCACTTCTGCGGGGGTGGGGGTTGGCGAGGAGACATCGGAGTCCCACTTCTTTGGTGCCCTGTGTGGAGAGAACAAGGATAGGCAGAGGGAGGGAGAGAGGGGGTGAGGGAAGCAGAGAGGGAGGTGCGCAGCATTAGCAGCCGGATGGGTGCTTACAGTTCCCACAGGGGGTAGGCTGGGATACACCATGGCTCGCGATGCGGACGTTAAAAATTAAAAGCACAGTATTAAATTGTGAAATCGTCATTAAAACTCTTGACCAAACGTAAAGCCTGGCTGCGTAACCCGAAATGGGTTACCCCTGGGAAGGGTTCGGACAAGGCTGCCTGTAACGTGGAGACGTTGCGGTAACGTCTCCATGATGATGCCACAGAGTTGCAGTAATGCTGTGGAGACATTGGGAGGGTTATGATATTACATGAGTGTCACATGATCATCCTGATTTCAGATTCCAGTGTTTGCTTTGAAAAGCATTGATGTTGGTGTTACATTAAAAAATGGGCACGATCGCAATGCGTGTTCAATGCAGACACGTAGCCAGGGAGTCAAACGATGGGTTTGAATCCGCTACCAAACAGGCATGTTACCAGGTAAAAAACTTTGAACCCCCCTCAAAATTCCTCCTGCCCCCCTAGTCGGGGAAATCTATTGGTATGGTTGTTCGACACCCCCCTCCACAATTTATTTCTGACTACGAGCCTGGTTCAATGCATTTTGGTATATGGAGGCTGGGCAAGTGCGCCGACGCATGCCGCCATAACAGGCAGGTTGCTGGGCAGTTCTCCTGAAACTCCACCAATGTTACCGGTGGCCCATAAACGCATACACACATCCATGTGACATACCATGCAACTATAATAATTATCCATTATTCATACTTATCCAGTACAGAGCTGATGAATACCTGAAGCCCAGTCCAGAAAGTATAATAATAATAATAACTGAGTATGAATATTTCAGTTGCATTTTCATTGAAAGTTGTTAAATTGCAGCATTGAACTTGAAATTTCTGATTGAAAAATAAGGCTGACTTGATATATCCCATAATCCCAAGCGGGTAGATCTGGGCAATCACGTGCATCACTCAGCGGACAGGTGGAAATGGGAGCCGGCGCATGTGGGATGCCGGCGGCCGCATGGTTAACGGGCCAATCACATGCACGCCATTTCCATGGAGAGGGCTGGGCTACCCGTCAAGAGAATCTCCGTCTCCGAGCGCCCCTTTAATTGAGTACCTTATAAGGACAATCCAATGTCAAAACAACGGGAGCGAATGTTCCCCCAGCCCCCACCCCCCACCCAAAATAAGACCCAGCCCTCTCTGCTGCAAGTTATTCATTCGGTAACATGGAGGTCGGCGAGGAATCGCATAGAGGTACCTGATATGACACTACACCGCCCATTGAGCTGGGGGGGGGGGGGGGTCAAATTGGGAAGTTATTGCCGACCCCCATTT
>JAODKC010000082.1:16805886-16838566 GCA_026777985.1 Mormyrops attenuatus
TATATAGATAGATAGATAGATAGATAGTTAGTAACCTTAGTAGCTTAAGTAGCTAGTTTTGGCAATCTGTTAGACTTCCACCTGATGCTAAAAAAGGAAGTCCTCAGAGAGATGGGCAACACTGCTGTTCCTTGGCTAATTGGAAATAACAATGCAGAGATACCCTTTGTTAAAAACCTGGACACTCTGTTACTACCGGGACTTAACCGCAAGCTAACTGATGGGTGACTGTCTGAAAAACTGGAGAAGACTGATAGGAAAAGCAGAGCGGCCACCAGGCAATGAATGAGGACAAACAGGGGCAGGAAAAAGTGAGGAGAAAAGTCAGGGCACAAGAGCGAAACCGCTAAAGGGACACTCGGCAGTGGGGGGATGACGGTGGTTCCGGGGCGCTGGAACAGGAATACCGAAAGTGCAGACAAATACTAAGTTTATCGAGATGGGAATTTGAAGGCTGAGTACAGAACCAGATTTCCTAGCTGCCTAAATAGAGCTTGGAAGCCTGGGCATGCCTCCTCTGGAGAGTATCAAAGCCGAGAGGTATGCCCTCTAGCGGATGGGTGGACACTTAAGCAATTACATCAAAAACAGCATACTATTCCCTCCTTCAATTTTGTCATTTATCCTACCCATCATTTAGTGACTTTGGACCTGAGGGTCTCCCTCTCCTATGAGTCTAGCATGAAGCTGGAATTCCACCACTGGAATCCCTCAAAGTACTGCCAACTTGAGTGGTATCCATAGAGTCTCATTAACTGGTCTGTCTTACTGTCCTGCTGGCCATGTGCAGATCTTTGGGGTGGCTAAGAGGGGGGTTGTCACCTTCGAGTTGTGCTGCCCCTGCCACCTACTGCAAAGGTTACAGTCAAAACTGCAATTTGGAACAAGATGTGGAACGTTTGTCAATGCCGGCTGGCAGAACATCACAACCAGAAAGACATACCGGCTGTCAGTGGTCTGCTGCCTGAAGACAGAGAGGTCCTAGAATGGCCAGTCTTCAACTGACCAATAGTCCCTCATTATGACCACCAGACTCCCAGCACTTCATTACCCAGAATTCCAGTAAAACAAGTCACCCAATCAATTAATCCACTTTTCAGGTAACAGTACAACAAGCAAGAAGCAAGAGGATAAGCCTCTGTGCACTATAAGACATGCTTTTTGATAGTTATCTGGTTTAACACCAGTGATGCCATCAACTCATTAACATTTCCCTTTAAAAATTCCAGAAAAAAAACACAATAGAGCTCAAAGACATGTTGATCTTTCTCTCTTTCACTCCGATATATTTTTGGGGGACATATAAGAATTGTAAGCATAAAGAGGGATATCGTCCTCAGCATAGACATCTTCCACTGGTATCAAAAGGGAGGAAGCTCATGTTTAAGGACGCTCCTTCTGCAGATCAATTACTATCAAAAGAGGATTAACCTTGAGGTTGACAGGGAAGGCCCCTGCCTCAGTACTGCCTCGGAGCAGCGCCATAAGAAGTGCTCCTGACTTCATTGACCCTGACCTTTTGGGACCGTTACGTTGTACGATTAAGAAACGACAATAGTTTGTGTCCGTCACTCACATCTCACATTCGCATTTACATTCGAATTTACGAAGATGAAGAAATGGGAAACCTTTGAATCAAAGAGCCTGGCATCATTCTTAAAAGCCAGAGTACGAAGCTAATTTTCTCTCATTTACGCAATGCTGATGTACTATGCCTTAGCTGTTTGTTCAGTTAGCTACTCTTGATACTTTCAAGGGTGAAGGACACCTTTAACCCTTACACATTTAACTTCAGCAATCAAATATTCTCATATTTCCTCATCAAGCAAAGAAAACCCTGAATTTTTCTTAGGAGCACAACAAACATAACTTAATAAGTAAAAGAAATAGAAGTGAAAGTTTAATGTTTGCTTGCATCTAAATACCTCATTTTGTATTTTATAATGGCTGCTCACAAATAATGATGAATGCAACAAATAATTTGCAAAGCACTGCATTTTCATAAAATGAAATAATACTAACACAAACTATAAGCAAAATATAGTTACTATACGACTGGTTTCACAGAACAAATCGGTAACTCAAAAACTGCTACGAAATTACATGCATGGTTGCGTGGACTTAAAGCCCTGTGCCATTCAAGCTCCCAACCAGATTGGGTCACAAGATGCTTTCCCGTGTGGACCAGATGGGACCAGATACTGGTTTGGCGTCAAATTGACTTTGTACTCCAGGGAGTCAACTTCAGCTGCAAGGTAAACGCGTGAATCACATGGAAACGCAACGGGGTTGTCAGCCATGGGTTCACTAAGGCATTGTTACTTTAACCCACTGTTACCAGTAGCAAAAAACACACGGTAGTGGGTCGTGGCAGTTCCCAGGTTTCAGAATTGCGCTCGAAAATACAACTTCAAATACAACAAATACAAATACAACAGATTCTTCTAACTGATCGTGCCAAGTATAAAGGGCTCTCCAAGGGTGTATGATTTTAGGTAAACCGTGGACCCATATGATCTAGACAAGAAATGATATATGGGACTAAAAATGAACGCAATAATAGAAATTGAAGTTCGTACACCTCCGAACAGACAGCGGCTAGTCTTGTTATAATACTATAATAAAACCAAAGTGAAATGTATACACATGATCAGCAGTGTATTACATAGCAGTCACAGCAGATGTCCATAAGGTCACACTGTATATCTTCTTTAAAAGATATTATGTCTTAAAAATGTAATATCCACAGCATAGCTAATAGGTTCAATAAAGTAAAAAAGAATAAGGGTCAACGAGTAAAACATATCAGCGACTGACAGCGTTGCGTATTTCACTTACGAATAAACAACGTGAATGACCAGAGATGCAAAAATACTATATGTTCTGAATTTTCCAACACAAACCGGTAGTACAGGTTAACGATAAACACATTAATGGATACGTTATTACCTCATTCGACATTTCAGGACATGTTCAATGGTCATTTTCTTTCCGAAATATTAAGTATAAATGCAAAAAAGCACACAGAAACACAAATATAGTATAATGTAAAACGTATGTCGTTATCGTACACATACGTTTGTCGATTTCTTTTTTGTTTTTATATGTTGGGGCGTATTCATTCTGCATGCTAGCAAATATGAACTGCAGACTATTTAAAGTTATATGTTATATACTTATTTTATATAATATACATATGTGTATAATATTACCTAAATATAACATGAACATATATATCTCCAATACAGAGCCATTAAATGTCAATTTAAAGTACTATATGTCTGTTGTATAGCCATTATATGTCAATATAAAATGGCCCGTTGCGGTAAAACCGACTGTATATAAAGTAATATCTTAAATGTACATTTTATATGTCAAACTATTGTATATTCACTGCATATCTGTTACATGGAATATGCTACACAGAATAAAATATTCTGTTACACATCCATTACATAACCATTTTTAATGTATACATACATTCATTTTATATATGTGTATATATGTACACACACACATTGCACATACACTGTAAATATTATATATCGATTTAAAGTATTGTGCTATATACCCATTTCATATTTGTTTCATAGTAATATAAAGTAGTCCATTAGATACCGGTTGTATATTGGATATATTCTGATTTCACGTAGTCTGTTATATTTCAATTATATGTTAATACAGACCATTAAACGCTCACTGTATATGATAATTGTTTATTTAACGTAGTCTAGTATATCTAAGTTATATGGCAAAACAGCCCTTTGTATATACATCGTTATATATGTGTCGTATACTCATGATATTTATGTGCTATAATGTTGCTGGCTGTTGTATATTCTTCATTAATTCCAGTGTTCCCAGTATTTTCTATTACCAACAATGTAAAAACAATAGCTGTCAGTTATCAGCTACAGTGGTCTAGCTTTCAATATTTGAACAATCGCATGTAATTAGCGCTAAACGTTCTAAATACATATTTTGAAGAAGGCCCAAAAATTACTACTCACATAATAATTCTTTTAAAATTTGGAAATCCCTGTGCACAATTATCTTGCGTGTAAAACTACAGTACAAAAATATCGTTTAAAAAATCCTGGTCTTACACAAACGTCCAATATATCCAAGGGATCACAAGTCAGGAAACAAGTAATCAACAAGTCAAACTGCAAGCGCAACTGAGGGTCAACCAGTCATACATTTATGTATTACCCTCTCATCTACAATCGACGTCCTTTTTGACCCGATAACGTCAGTGCAGAAACAATTCAGTGAACAAAAAAAAAAGAAAAGTAACTCAAACTCCATCGCGTCCAAACAGCTTGACAAGGTCAAGCCGGAAGGGTCCTTAACAACAGTACACTGGTACACGTCCATAGCTGCCTTTCATGTACCACTGTGCTTAGCTATTAATCCTCTGCAGTCCTGGGCGTGAGACTGAACCACACCTAATTCACACTAATGCAGACGTCTGATGTTTCTCAGAAGGGCTCATTCACACTGCAGTAAGTTTCCTAAACTTTCCTGAGACCTCAGGATGGGCTGGGCAACCAAAAAATAAATTCATATTATAGGCCGCGGAGCCGAAAGGAATCTTGTGAAAGTTAACGCCGCTTATTATAATCTATTTATTATTTAAAATGAAAGACGACTATTCCAGTAACAACAAACACAATGCCGCAGTACAGTTTAAGTTAGATGGCGGAAATCGATTCAATCAGGACACAAAACAATCAAATGTACATCAGCACTTTCCCTATCCCAATAATAATCGTCATTCCCAAATAATAGGTACGACGAAATTGAGTTGAGGCCGTTTTAAATTATGAGATCTAATCCTAAAACGCAAAACTGCAAAAGACTTTAGCACCAACCAAGGCACAATAAAGGAACAAGTCATTTAAATCGGATAGTCTCGAAAAATCTCCTGCTCCCCAGTAAGAGGTGGTCACTGAAGGTCATTTTTGGTAAACATGATTGGCATACGGGACAAACGGCTCATTCGGATCCTGTCGCCGACTCCGGTTCTGTACCAAAATTGAAGTGGAGCTACTGGTAGCGATGGTGCCACGACTGAACTGGGCAGCAGTGGTCTGTCAGCGGTCCTGATCGCAGAAAGTATGCCCGTATTTTGGAGAGGCCAGCTCCGTCCCTGGCGCCTAGTTAGGGGCTTCCGACGTTCCCGCTGCCATAAAAAGCTATTTAGTAAAAGAAAATGACAAACCTTAATTAAAAAAACCGTAAGCAGTGGTAGCTATAAAAATACTTTTCAACAAAACTTAAAAATTAGATCAGACAATGTACCCATGGCTTCATCTATGAGGAGATGATGCATCTCTCATCTTATATATGCCTAAATACAGGATAAACATTACACATGTATGGTACTGTGATAACACCCCAGATGCCCGTCGCTGGACATGCTTTCTACATTGTGCATTTCCTTTTAAAAAGGCCTCGTCTTTACTGTCCACTGGCTCTGTGGTAATAGCACTGAAATGTCAGATCTTCATCGCACCACCATATCTAGGAGGCCACCATTGGGGTGAACTTCGCTGAACTTTGCAAGGCCATGGATCCTGCTCTCAGTGGGCGAACTGAAATACCTCATAGCTGCCGAGGCACAGATTACAGGGCGTTAAGCCAGGGCTTGATCCAACCGCGCACCTTTGTGGCGACCGAGCGGACAGGCGGATTAGAACAGTGCTCCTCGCCGTCCTTGTGTAGGCAAGGGCAGGGGCCGGTAGGCTGAGCGCTGCTCTTGGGGACAGGAGAAATCTTCCTCTTCCTCAGAGGACTGGGGATCATGAGCTGAAGTGCTCAATCTGTTGAGCGAAGGTTTACAAACAGTGGTTTCTCTCAAAAAGCTTTGACCATATTTTTCTTTAAATTGCTTTTGATTGACTACAAGCTAAAAATAATAAAAACAACAGCTAAAATACGGACATTGCATGTTTATATAAAAAATTTCTCAATCATCGTACTTACCTAGTTAACTGTGTTGCTAAAATTATAACGATGTAGTCAAAAGTGTGTGTGTGTGTGTGTAGACATATATGACAAACATTAAATCACATCATAAACGTAGCTAAGGCATGTATTAGTTTATCTATGGTAGAAAAATTATTATAAATGTTTTTTAATTTGCTGTACTGTTAGTTTCTTTTCAAATTAATAATTTAGTCATTTACTTGAATTATGATACTAAGGTTCACAATGGAAATTAAGCTATAAAACTATAAGTGGAACTTGCCTCCTTTGCTACATGCATTGAGTTAAAAATAAATATACAAGAAGCAGACACGAGAGTAAATTAGCAAATCTGCAAATAGGAAGCATTTATTTCAAGGAATTTGAAAGAATTCGCTCAGAAAATCGGACACAAAATATCTTCAAATCAAATCTCAATATTTACTTGCAGTATATATATATCCTACGATAACTGAAAATTTGTCAGCGATAAGCACAGGAAACAGTGTAATACCTAAATTATTTTTTACAACGGTTAAAGAATGGTTAGAAAAATTTCAGTGCAAAAAGTAAGCCGATAAATGTTACTACATTACTATGTTATTACTATAGCATTTGCTACACAGCAGCATCACAATTCAATGATCCTTTGCAGCAGGGGCACATGCAACAGAAATACAATTATCTTTAAGCGAATATACATTTTTCCAGTTACCGTATTTTCCTATAAATTGCAGGCACCAGCTAATGGTAACGAGTAACTAAAATACAAATTTTGTATGTAGTCTGTAACCAGTATTGGCTAATTTATTTTCTGGTACAAAATGATCGTATAAAAACTGAATTAAAAAAATATAATGATTCACAATAATCACCATTAATTCGACAGTATACTTTTGTACGCTAATACATGAGTAAGTTTCTTTGCTTTAAAAATAAATTAAAAAATATCATATTGTACGTAAAAGCAACGTTTGCTTCTAAAGTACGTTTTTATATGAAAATAATTGACATGCAAAAATAAAAACACCGCGCAAAAAAAAATCAACGGTGAAACTGAGACGACCAGAATTGCGTTTTGTCAATTTAATTTAATTTGCCGCAAAAAATATCTGAAGCTATGTTTAAACCTGAAAAATTGATCAAATATACACCCGATATAAATCAATCATTATTCCCAGCTAGGATTATTATGTGTGTTCCATCGACTGTTTCATTTCAAAATGTTAATAAACCATCCAGGTTCGTTTTCTTGTAAATAAAATAAATGAACGTAATTAGCAAATGAGCATATTGACCATGGAGAAACCACAGTGTTTCCAAGAAAATCTCTAGTAGAAAAAAATTATTACATTACATTTATCTGCAGCTACTGAGCAACCAGAGACAGAATCAGGCTACTCCGGATCGGCAGTTGAAGCACGCTGAGTGGTCTTTCTTACTAAAAAATATTGATTGTTTTTCATCATATCACTCCATTATCGCCTTGGCATTACTGTCACTAGGACGTACAGAAACTTCATGCTGCTACCATATCCCCCCCACGATTATTGTTATTAGTAACATTTTTTATTATTATTATTATTATTATTATTATTTGTAGGGTTATTGAGGGTAACAATGCACCAAGTTGGTCTGATCTGGATCACATCCCCTAGAAAATAAAACGTTCTTTGTAACTGAGGATCTTGTTTAAAAAATGACGCCTGATAGCGATTCTCGGAGTGCGTAGCATTAGCCGACTTTGTTACGCCTCCTAAATCGTGGGTCTACTAGTAAAAAAAAAAAAAACACACACACACACACACCCACACACACACACACACACACACACAACCTCTCTGGGACAGAGATCTGTGGCAGGCTGAGGTTGTCTCTCTGTCACATCACAGGGCAGTAAGGGATCGGCATTCCTTCGCCGGAGTAGACAGCGGCTCCCGTACCACAAAATGGAGGCCGATCCACCCCAGACCCCTGCAGTGGGTACAGCTGTATGCAGAATTGTGAGCAATCACAATGCCAAAAGGGGATACTGGCCGGATACTCTTGGACGTCTGCCAGAAGCTCCCTGAAAATGTCTCTGCGGCCACCGGACGCAGCGGACCACATCAGTTTTAGAAGGAGACTCTTTTAGAAGGACAACGTTTGAGAAAGGGATTTTCAGGAAAGTAAGGGAGGGAGAAAAAAAAACGACTGAGCGGTGCAGATCTTTTAGATGTCACATGACCCGTCACATGACTCAGGATGCACTGGGAAAAGCAACGGCTGAGTCGTGGATTTGCTCACAGTCGTGATCTGCCACAGTTTGCAAGTCATTATGTGGCTGCTAGGTCTGCGTCGTTGTGTACAAACAGTGGGCGTGGCATGACAGAGCACACACCTTAGCTATTCACAGCACAACAATAACACAAAAAAGCACAATGCTACCAAATGAAGACTCCCTCTATTCCCCAGATCAGCTTAAGGAGTGACATGTCAAATCGGGTTTTCTGTTAGCCAGAGCGGTACTGTGAACCAGCACAAAAAATACTCATCAAGCTAAAAACAGCGACTGCCAGGTAACAAATTCTGGTCAGGCTAAGGGCAACAGCCGCTTGATCTTTTTTCAGATTCACAGCGATCAAGGGATGAAATTAGACTGTTTGGACAAAACTGTGTAGCGAAAAAATCATCACACACGGAATGGTCATGCTAACTCCCAAATGCAATAGCTATAAGACAGCACAGTGAAGCTCAGTTTTCACACCACAAGGTATCAATGCTAAGAGAGTGCTGCTGGTGCGCTGTAGCTCTGCTATTTATTTATTTAACTATCTGCAGAGAGCTCCTAACAGGAAGCTGAGTCATTAAGCATCCCTCTTCGGCAAAACCAATAGCTACGTTGAAACGCTAGGCGTGATAGTGCAAAACAGATATGATGACAGGTTCTGCAGTCGCCATCCTGTCCCACACCGGCTCAATAACGGTCAAACTAAAAATTTGTCTAGTCACTTACACTATAGCTAATTAGCAAAAATCTTGCACGTCATATCAGAGGAAACCCACAACGGCCGCTGCTGGATTGTTAATGGAGGTGGTCTTATTCGCCGATTTATTTGAGAAAAAAAAACAAAAACTTTTTTTTTTTTAACTTAAATTTAAGATTAGTAGTTCAAGCACGATATCCCAGGACGGCCCTTTGTTGAAGTCACAAAGAGAATTTTACCCACTTCCAAAAAAAGATTCAACAAAATATACACATATTTTTAAAAAATGCAAATTATATAATCATACCAATGCAATGTTATACATTCACATATATAAACAAACTGGACTCCTTCATAAAAAGCTAAAAAAAAAACAAGGCAAAACCACTTCAAACCACTGAATAACAGCAAAAATATAAACCAATATGCTGTACATGGCCAGTGAAAATCAGGCATGCACAAATCACAACCTTTCTCATCCTTTTTACAGCCTTAATTTGACGCTTAAAATAAATGAAGGACAAGAGGGGAAAAGAGCATTACTGAAATAGATAGTCAGCAGCAAACCCAGCTACAAACACTACCAAAGTTTCAATGAATGGAACAATAAGGCGGATGGGCAGTAGCGCTGAAGTCTTAAATATCACTTAAAGCTGCATCATGCACGACTACACGCATAACTCATGACCATGCATGAAAATTACAGATGACAGGAATTTTTCCACTGCTTTTTAAAGTCTCTATCAAAAGATATCTCCTGAATATCAGTTTTTTTTTTTAAAAAAAAAAAAAAAAAGAGAGGGAGAGAGAGAGAGACAGTTTGAGGGCTGGAAGAGAACGGTGCTGTCAGGGTTGTGCAGGAGCCATTCTCAGCCTCTGGCCCCCTGGGGCGCCGGGTCGACCACCACTAACCCCCCTCTCCCGCACACACACACCCACAACCCGAGGCTCTTATGTTCAACCTCCTGGCTTCTGTGAGCATTCTTTACATTTACCAGCGTGTCCCCCCGCTCACCCCCACCCCGACACTCTCCCTTCACCATACCTCCCATGTTCCTCCACTGACAGATAAGCGTGTTGATTTACCTGTATGACACAACACCTCCCCTTCCTTTCAGCTGTCTTTGAAGAGGTAGTACAATCCCTTTGCCCCTATTAGCTCACTGTGAACAAAAGCGGGAAAAAACATTTATTAAAAGGGGAAAAAATAATAAGCCGTCCATTTAACAGCCATAACGCTTATCTAGATGACTTCCATGATCAAACATCACAAATCAATAAGAAGCGAATGAAATTTAACGTAAGTTCAATGTTTTCCACGCAAAAATCTCCTGGGCAATTTTTTGCCCAGTAAGCTTATACTGTCCTGCGAAATTTCCCTGGAAATTTCGTCCATTTCGCTGTGGTAAGAAATCACCTGACAGGTGAGCGATTTAAGAGAACTGCCCAGAGATGGTGTAAATTTAACTGGAAGACGAAACTGTTCTTCAGCCGTGTGCAACCGGGAAAATGTCTGACAGAAAAGCCACCGCATGCAGACTTCATTTTCGCAGTTTATTCCCTACAATTAGTTCACCAAAAACATAATAGCACCTATGTTGTTTTATAACTATTAGACTATTATTAGTAGAGAAAATGACAATTTCTAATACTTTCGCCCGACAAACAAGTAAGTCTTTAAATATCACATATAAACTGAAACAATTTTATTCTAAAAATATCGGCTCAAGCAACACGCATTAGGCCTAATTGTTCCCAAAAATCTTATACAACTAATCTTGTGTTTTTTAAGCCTTAGGCTACTTCAAGCAAACGTAAAAGGTTGGTGACAGTTTATAATCATAAGAAAATCACAGAATAATCCAAATGCGCCAGGTTACACCTACAGGAAGAGCACTTTCCAGTGATTCATTATTGAACCAGGCCGGACTTTACTATTTAGAAGACTATAACGCCAAAGCCGAAACGAACATTACATACGTATTGTATACAAAAACTAATTTCTTATGAACACTGCGTCCAGATTAGTGTGAATTTATGAACAAACGCGCATCAGTACCATACACCTATTATCTGCCAAACCTAAGAAACTCCTATGACTTTTGGTTGTAGTTTTCAACCTTACCTAACAATACGTTTATTAAGAAAAGTGAACCACGATGACATAAAATGTCTTAAGCCGGAATGTCATTGGCGGCCTTGACATAATGTAGTGCACTGTCGCTAACGGCCACTAACGTTAATTTCTGTGGCACTGATATGATCATATAAGTAACCTAGAGATAAGGTCCAAATTCGAAATATCTCATATTTAATAGCAAGTCATTGTGACTGCGAGTCAAGAGGAATCAGTTGAGTCACGATCAATACACCTAAAAAGATATTCACCTTCTGCAGCCAAATAATGAAAATACATCGAGAAACTAGTCGACAAAATTTTCCCAACTACTTCGAAATAATCTGCAAATTCCACAATCGGATGGTTAAGGCAAGGCGTTATAAGTGATAAATTTTGTCCTGAATAATAATACTGTCAAAGTGAGGTACGTCTCAGGGCGGTGGATACGAAAGCCCTATTACTGGCATACTTGACTTTGCAGGCTCCACATCCACAGGTACTAAAATGGCACACCAGCTTCAGGATGGATTGGCGCCACCGTTTGAGCGATCCAGTGCACGTTGCTTGCCTGTTCCGTGCGTGAACGGCTCCCCTTTTCTTTTCATAATTTACAACTGTGCAACTCCCCCTAGTACAGGATTACTGCCAGGACCAATCACTAAAAGACCTAGAAGTTAAGCATTTGCATGTGCACGCTGCGTTGAAGTAAAACAAGAGTCTAACTTCATGCATTGTTTGAAAGCCCAAGTATAGCAATGACGTATGTCACAATACTCAAAACACATTAAAATACACATACATCCGTCGTTGCTATTTACCGCAAATTTGCTCTTTTCAAAAGTATAATACGTACAGTGGGCTCCGTCTTTACATCACACCTTGGGACGCAAAAGAGGGATCGCTACGCAACTTGTTCACGTGAGCGAAGGTGCGTCACCTGCGCATCTGCTTCACGGTATAAATGAAGGTTCGCGGGCTCCCTGATCAAAAACGCTGCGTCTCCCGTTCCTTGCGTTTCTATGTATCTGACAAAGCGACACATTTTAGATATACGACTTACCGTTACAATTACTTTGTAACAAATAGCTACGGCACCTGGTTGTTTTAAAAAAAATGACTACAAACAATGTAATCGTCAGCTTTTTATTTCTATTATTTTTAATAACGTATTGTCGCATTTATATAAGCAAGCCACAAATGCATTCGGGTTATTGGCTTAAACAAAAGCTTCTAAATTGTAGTTGCCTTACCTGTGTATTTATGAACAGCTGTCTGCTGACACAGACACAGACATAAAAAAACTTTTCAGCGGAGAAAACCATTGTATTACGTGATTTGCTTAAAATAAATACAAATATTTAGACGCACGCTCGGTAATGGTAATGTCTCCTTTCAGTCCCCGTCGTTTTAACATATTTGGAACAAGACTCTAACTCTTACATCACTTGAATTACTTACAGACAGACACAGACCATGGACGTGCTTGTCTGTGGTGCTTCCACAGTCTGCAAGCGATCCGCAAAAAGTCAGACGGACAGCTTACGAACCAATGACATTGTAAACCCCAACCCCGTTAACCAATGACAAGAGAGAAGCGATAACCCCCAACACCCGGATGTGTGGGGAAACAGACACTAAATCAATGCTTTGCAATACAGCTTGAAATCTGAGCAGTCTGGAGGTGAATAAAGGACTGTTTCCGAGTTTCTAACAGAAAGGCGATGCACGCGAGTTGGAGAGCCCAGCTGAAATTTTTCATTAAAGTAAATTCACTTAAATAAGTCCAGATATTATTTGTTTTTATAATGTTCAAAAATAAAATACTCTTTGAGCAAGCTATTGATGAAAAAGAATATTTATGCAAATTCTACAATCAAAATGAAAATAGTCATTTAATGTGAAATGTGTCATTAAAACTATAATAAGTATCAAATATTAGGTTAACAATAAAAAGGATTTAGAAAATAAAGTACTCTTTTCATTCTCTTCATAATTTTGCGCCTTCACCGTAATCCGGTAGCCACCATTCATTGTTTTTTGATGTTTTGCCCAAATCAAATGCATTACAGCTGTTGCCCTTTCGCACTGCTGGATTTATTTTCTAAAGTAGATCAGATACCGTAATTCTTCCGGCATACGACAACAGAGCTGCTTCTAACTATACAGCATGCAACCCAGTGTTTGAAAGTCTGGTGAATACCTGGTGCTCCGTTTAAGAAGTTTCGTCTTCAAACGTGAATATGAAACCAGGGCTGACACAGTAATTAGATATGAATGAAGTATGCAGTTCCAGACCTCGCCAACAGAGGGAATATTATGTAGAGATGATAGAAGGACTCACGTAATTTAGAAAAGTAATACAATATTTAGAATATTACTTTGTATATTATTCTGCGACTGTACTATAAACATGAATTTAATTGACATACCTATTAGTTTTAATATAATATTATTTCTTTGAAGAGGAGATACAATGAGATATTTATTTGATAACTGACATCAAATATTCCTTCTGCTGAACAGTTTGTTGTTGTTATTTGGAGTGGGGGTGGAAAACAGTTCAATTACAACGAAAATGTAAGTATTTAAGTATACAAGTAACTGGACTGTTTTGTAGCTAATATAAGTGGAATCAACAGTTATCGGTTAAACAAACGATCTTGTTCTCCGTACCGGTCTGGACTGCAGATATCAGAAACCCGGATTTATTCACGGGCGCACCTGGTGCATAGCTCCGTTCACTACTGACTGCACTGTGCCCCCGAGGCGTTGTTGTGAGTTGCAGGTGAAACACTAGGACCGACGTAGCATCATTAAGGCCACCTTAATTGGACGTGACAGCTATCTTCTGCTCTGGTTCTCTGGAAATATGACGAATGAATTCATAAGCGGGAAACCTGCCTTTCAGCTGCATGTATAAGAGTCTACTAAAACAGCTGTCAAGTTCTTAATGTTTCATAACCATTCTATTGTATTATCATTTCCCATAATGAATATTCATGAAACTTATGTAAATACAATAAAAAGGCAGAATGCGTTAGTATAGATGATTCGGTCGATTAATAGTAATAACAAAATTAAATGGTGCATGCATCATGCTGTGACATTTAGTTGTGGATAAATATTTGGTTAAAAAATATGTAATATATATGTTTGCGCGAGATCAGATTGTTACATTTCTAATTATCACTGTGCCGATAGTATAGTTGTAAATTTTAAGTTTATGTATTATATGCTCTGTTCTACTGTGATTATTATCACTCAGTGGTGGACCCAATGCACAGGGTCACTGATGTATGAAGTTGGCGATACGTTAGCGAGTTTTTAGCCTGAAAGCACTTGAGTTTTATGGGTGGAAAATGTGTATTGAGCTTGTATTTAGTTCGCATTAAGAGTATGTGGTCAGTAGTGGGTGTAGTGTTTGAAGTGGGATTTGTAAAGTGCATCATATGGAACCCGATTGTTTCACTAATCATATAGTTTGATAAATACATAAATAACGTTTTTCATACATTTTCTATTAAGACAAGTACAAAGCTTTCATAAACTTTAGAACAAGAGTACAATCCAGAAAGGGACGATCTATATTTAAGATAAATAACTTTTGCAAACTTGACAGCAGTACCTCCCTTGCTAAAGTAAATATATAACAATTGGAAATTGCAAAACGTTTAATGTGGATGAAGGTATTCCCTGAGCAAATATATGTCATTTTCATGACTTAAGAAGCATTCTTATGCGAACAGTGCGAGAGAGCTATCTCTGCCTTGTGTCATAGACACTGAGCAGTGTATGACAGTGATGGTCGGTCTGTAGTTTCGAATGCTGCAGCTTCTGTTTGGAAGCAATTAAAACCTAGAAACTGCAGTGTGACAGAGTTGTTCCGAAATGTATGAAAACAGGAAAGAGTGTGGTGTGATGTAATAGTTTTTATAAGGAACAAACACATGCTGCTCTATATTTTGATTATGGTGATTTAAATGATGATGATGATGATTACTATTATTATTATTATTATTATTATTATTATTATTATTATTATTACTACATGCAAATTTGATTTAGAAAAAGATGCTCTGCTGCTCCACTTTAAGCTTGATGCTGACTAGTCGTGGATTACGCAATTATGACACTAAAACATAATTATATTTCCATAATAGAAAGAAGGTAATATCTTATCTCTTCCACATTAAAGTGTATTGTGTCTACATGCTGTCACTATTGTCAGTTGTGTCTGATGAACAAAATGCACTCTTGAACAGCTGTCACTTTCAGTGTTTTCTGCAGCAATGATAGCACACAGATAATAGAAGGATCGGTTTAAAATAGAGCCACACATGCTCTTAATTCCTGTCTTAAAGCTTAGGTGGGGCTAATACCCGGGTCAAGTATTGGGGGGTGGGGGAGCTACATGAAGGGAACAAAGCCTTTAATTGGCCAGGCACTGTTATTATCAGGGAACTGCTCAGCACATGGTGTAAAAGCTAAGAAACCAAACTTGCAAGCAAGGTCACCTGCTTCCCCCCCTAGGAGGAATCACTGCTACCCCCCTTTAAGCTTCTTAACCTCAGTGTTTGAAAAGGCTCACTTAGCTCTCTGTACTTAAGATAAAAGCTTCTAATAAGCAGCTAATTAATTACATTAGTGAACCTGTGGATTAAAATAACAACAATGGGATTGCTTTTATGTGGCATTTCCTAGTTCTATTAATGTTTTATATTAAGTTTGGGGAGTATTTCCTTTCAGTCTCCATCCTCGGCTATGGATATTTTTGCAAACCATGTTAATGACACTTTCTTCTATGGTAAGTGTTTGGTAACACTTTACGTAAAGCAATGACATAAATGCATTATAGATACCTTCATAATGCATTATAATGCATCCATAAAGTATTGTAAAGATAACTATTTATAAAAAAGACTTACCACGTTATAGCCACGCTTAGTATGCATTATGGATGCTTTATAATGCTCTAATCTATAATGCACTATAAATACCTTCATAAGGCAGTATAAGGCTTCCTTAATTCTTATACTGACCATTATAATGCAGTATGGAGGCATCTATAAGTGAAGGTGTCTATAATAAACTTGGAAATAATGTGTTATGCCTTTTTTAAAAATAGTCAAAGCCATGTTTATAATATTTTATGAATGCATTCTAATACATTATGAATGTATCTATAATGCATTATAATGACTGTTTAAGTAAAGTGTTACCCGGTGTTTCTTTGAACTATGATACTTGTCCTCTTTGTTAACTCTGATACATCCGTTCTGGGAGTTCAGTGTCACGAAGCACCACAGAATCGCCCAAACAGTCCATCCATTCATCCATCCATCCTTCCTTAATCACTTATCTCAGGGCACATAGACCATAAGGCAGAGGACACCCAGGATTAGAAGCTAGTCCAAAGCAGGACATATAATCTGATGCACATCATCCCACAATTTTGAGGTACCAATTTATTTGCCAGGTCAATGTGGTCCAAATTTCGTCTGTCACACAAAGCCACAGTATGTCAGGGCAAGGACATTGGGCAGCCTCTCTTTATAAATTTTGCTGACCGGTGGGGCGATCACATTATGTCCACCATCTCTGTACGCAAGAATCAGAATAAACGAGCTCCTGAACCCACACTGATTAATCCTGTATTTAGAATAGGCCTTCCAGAACAGTCCATGACCATGTGACAGTGTTCAATCAGCACACCAATGTAAGCCAATCCCATGACCATCAAGGCCTCATTTGGTATGCTAATCTTATACAATATGAATACAAAGGTTTATATAACTTTCTGAAATTGGTATATTGGCATATTCATGTACATGATTGCAAGGACATTCAGCACAAACTAAGCAGTCAGCATTATCTAATGAAAGCCTCAATGCACCAAATACATGGTCCATGGGGAAGTATTCAGCACAGGTATTATTTTTGCAAGGGAAAGTGGAACAGCGTCATTCAGCTGCACTTTTCCCATATTTGTAGCACTAGGAATTTTGAGCAATGCTGTCTGCTAATAAGCTCCGTCTATGTAAGGACCAATGACATCATTGCATGGAAGTGTGGGGGTGTCAGCCCACTGGCCAGCACTCAGACAGAGTAAGAGATGAAAGCAGATGAGATTGTACATTGGTTAACAGCTCTAGTTCACCGGTAGAGATGTTACATTGGGTAACAGCTCTAGTTCACCGGTTGAGATGTTACCTTGGGTAACAGCTCTAGTTCACCGGTAGAGATGTTACATTGGGTAACAGCTCTAGTTCACCGGTAGAGATGTTACATTGGGTAACAGCTCTAGTTCACTGGTTGTTCTTTTGCTTAGAAAACACCTTGTTGTTTTGTATAAATTGTACTGCATGGTATAGGTTGCACAGACTAGTCAGTAAGTTACCTTTACTGCTCTCTAATGACACTTCTAGACTTTGACTAGTCGCTGATTATGTGAGTTGCCAGCACTTATTAACGAAATAACGTTATATCATTTTTTATTCTGTGGAAAAGGAAAGATTGATCAGCTGGCCAGATTTAATCATGAATTATAAACATGTTGCGGGTCATATAATTAAAATATTAATAAAAGGCTGTTTTGATTGCAATCGATCCCCCCAATAACTAACAAATAATTAACTAAATTACTTGTTTAATCGCTATTGTTTTGGGGTGGCTGAGTAGTTTCATATGAAATTGTGTATTCATTTAGCATAGGTCACAGTTCTTGTTGTATGGTGGGAAAGTAGTACACAAAAGTGGCCAAGAGCTACAAAAGTTCCGGTCGAGATGGCCCTGGAACTCGGAACCAGAAACTAGGCTCCTGAACTTCTGTGAGAAAGCGGCTTACAATAGCGGTTGTAATCCAAAGGGCTGCATCCTTTAAAAGACACGGTCTATGAAGTCAATGTTCCAATTCAGGGGCTGCGTCCTTCTTAGGCTGCATTTGAAGACCAAATGCGTCACAGCAGTGTGATAAGGGCGTCCCATCTGGAAGGCACCTTCAAATGCGGTCTAGAAATGCGTCCTCCTTTTGCCGTGTAGCGAAGAATGCACCCGATGGATCCTTTGCAGCCCAACATATCCCAAGATTCATTGCAGGTGAACTGGGTGTGTCCCAGTTAGGTGATAGGAGTGGTAAAGACAGGAACAGCTGGTGACGCACATAGGAAGTTATCCATAAGTCAGACCGTCCCGTTTGACAAAGCTTTCTGTTTGATCTTCGAAGAACGCAGCCTACAAAGGCTACACCTTAGTAGACCATGTCCTTCAAAGGATGCAGCCTATGAATTCGGACACAGCCATAGCCCTTTCTTAGAAACTTAAACTGCTATTAAATTTTAAAGATGCTGTACACAGAGGGACACAGTAGTGCACGCAATATTTGTTGTCAGCATATGCAGTAAGTTTGGCGAATACAGATTGTCGGTTGTTGCAAAGCATTCTCTTTTCCTCTGGTTTTATTAATAGGCACTTTCACATTACC
Organism: Mormyrops attenuatus; assembly: GCA_026777985.1. Lineage (NCBI taxonomy): Eukaryota > Metazoa > Chordata > Actinopteri > Osteoglossiformes > Mormyridae > Mormyrops > Mormyrops attenuatus. Next base: position 16,824,422 of record JAODKC010000082.1, read on the forward strand.
GGAACTTTTTTCTGGAACCAGAACCTTTTCCCAGAACTCGGGACTTTTGTCGTGTTCACACTGCAGCAACATATGGTGCAAAATCACGGCCAATAGTTTTGTTAATTTGAACAAAAGAATTAAAACTGAACGTTCAAGTTCTGATGTTGAACTTTAAAAAACACAATCTTTAATTCATGTTTCTCATTATTCCAGGCCCCTCTCAGTTTATACCACGCCCCTCTAAGATGATACCACGCCCCTCAGTTTATACCACGCCCCCTCAGTTGATGCCACGCCCCTCTAAGATGATACCACACCCTTCTCAGTTGATGCCACACCCTTGGTTTATACCACGCCCCTCTAAGATGATGCCACGCCCCTCTCAGTTGATGCCACGCCCATACGCCAAATCAGTGCCAATTAAATTAACAAAACTATTGGTTCTGATTTAGCACCATATTCCCAGTTCCTGTTGTTTGGTGTGAAAGTGACACACAAAAGTGGCCAGAAGCTACAAAAGCTACTTGTAGAGACAGCCCAGGGTCAATGAACCAGGAGCAGGTTCTGGAACTTCAGTGTGAAAGTGCCTAATGACGTGATCAGCATTTAGTCAACATCGACTCAATTTTAATGATGTAACTGTCGACTTTGAAAAATCTTAAATCACACTTCACTCCACGACGCAAAGTTACCACCATTGTTGGAAGATGAACCAGAAGCAGCCCCTGTGATCACTCTTCCTCTCCTTAAACCCTGGAAAGAATAAGTCAGGCATGATTTCAAATTTCCCAGGCAAACTACGTCAGAGGTAAAAATACATCTTTACAACATCAAGTTCCTCAGTTTTTTTGGCGGTTCACCACCCAAGATACATATCTTCTCTTTGTGGAGTAACAGTGAGTGAAAAAAAAATCTATTTTTTAAAACAAACATAGAAAAGCCGAGCCCAACATCAGCTTCTGACTGTCAGTAGTCCTGGGAATTTGCTAGCTGTCTTCTTTCCAATGGTGTCCCTGTATACTTTCTTGGATTAAAAAGTCTCCCAGCTGATCCTTTTTTATCACCCGAGCTTTCAGGCATCGATCCTGTCGAGCTGTGGGGATGCAGCCTTCCTTCAGTACAGGCCACCTAATGAGCCACCTTAACAAGCTAGCGCTTTACTGCTCACCCATATATTTTTTTTTATGTTGATGTTTGTCAAGCCCAAAGGTTACACTTCAGCTCTGTCATGCTTGCTGAATCTGCAGCAGTTGGCGGACTTTAACTCATTGCCGCCTCTGCGTCGCACGGTTCCCAGCACCTGTGAAATCTTGCCACACAGACTTTGACACCTACGAACAGGACAGCAGCACTGAGTGTGAGCTTTCAAAGCTCCTTCTCCTCCAACTTGAAGACAAAATGATTTAAGCCCTATTCGGACAGAATGAGTTTTACCTGGGGATTTAATGTAATTGAAGGAATTAACGATGAGGTCCGCAATTTTAATCCAGTCTGAATCTGCCATATCTGCAATTATTACATGCCTTCACAGTAAAAAATCAGAGGCAAATTATCTTCTGTACTTCACAGAACAGGGACGTCTTTCGGAAAATAGTACTTTGGTTTGAATTGTCATCTCGGTGATAATGTCTTATCTGTAAAGACATGCTTCTTTATTGTAAAGTGGAAACAGCATTTATAAACTAAAAATTGAATTTGAATTGGGTATTGAGTTGTCCACATAAACATCTGGCAACCTACACCTACTGCCTTTTCTGCATTAAGTGACTGCTGTGATGATGTTAAAGCCGGCTGTCAGGGAAGCGCAAAGTTCTACGGTGTGGGTACAAGTGACTACATGATTGGGAGTAAAAAGTTCTGTTTTTTTGTGTTGGATTAGCATGTAAAGGGACAAATGAAAATTCTGCTGTCATTTGCTGCCTAAATATGCTAACTCTGACATTAACATCGACTGATGGAATTTGTCGTATCCCCATTATCTTTGGTAATTTGGGGAAAACACACACATTTCTTATCCCGTCTGAATCGGCCAGACAAATCACCTTACAAACTCTACACTGAAAGTGGCTCAGTGTGCCAGCCCTCTGTCCCTGTGATCAGAAGGTTGCCAGTTTGAGTTGCAACCTCAGCAGAATAATCACATGTCTGTGGGCCCTTATTCAAGGCCCTTTGCCCCGAGCTCCTGGGGTGCTGCATGTTGGTTGAGCTTGCGCTGTTACCCCCAAGCTTGCTCTCCCCTGTATACATGTCTGTGTCCACTGCTGAGAAAGATGGTATAGGCAAAGAGAAGCATTCCAATGTACTTGTATTCATGAAAATGGCAAGTAAAGGACCATTTCATTTCACTTCTCTATGTGAAACTGCCCCCATCCAAATAGGACTTTAGTGATGCAAGAATGCAAGAATGATGCAGCTTTGACCATCAGACCTCCTTCTCTAGTAACAGGTGGAGCATGAGAATGACAAAGGCCTTCTGGTAGGATGTCTGAGACAATGGTTGCCCCCACCCTGGTGATGGTGATTCCCTGACAACCAGGGTAAATTCAGACATGTCGCAGGGTAAGGGGACTAATCTTACCTTGAGCCACAGTCTGGAAAACGACTATAGTTTTAAAAAGAATTATCCAGTAGCTCAGGAATGATCGTTGGTGTTGGTTAGTGTCTGAGCTCCCCTTGATCGATGAAATATTTAAAAATTGTCTAGGAAATCTGCAGGTGATAGAATTTGAGGTCTCCTCCAGGACAGTGAACCCCTTTGAGGGGAGAGGTCCACTGGGGCATTCAAGTTGGCTGTACTCATACTAGATGACCCGTACCGCGCCCAGGCATGTCTGACACCAAAGTCCAGTTCCTTTGACTAGTGTGACCACACTGGATGGTGCCCTGGCCCACTTTAAGAGGTGGACCTTTGCATGGTTAGTCGGACTTGGGCACGGTGTGCATCTAGTGTGATCTCCAACCATGCCTGGGTATGCAACACAGATATGGCATCAATGATGCAATTGACACACGCATGTGCATTGCATTATTATTTTTTGTTTGCAAAACTGCATTGTGAAACAAAACGATGTGTTTAGATCGGGTAGCGACAAACGACAAATGACAAGCGATTTCACAAAGAAGGCAACAATAGATCACTTTGGTCTACGGGAGAGGTGCAGTGTTTGCCGGAAATCTGGGCTGTCGAGAATATCCGGGAAGAACTGGATGCAACACAGAAAAAGTATTTGGTAAAATATAGAACTATCTTATTATACCCGCAGCACCAATAAATAAACATCACTGTGTTGCATACCAGATACATTTATCTGTGCGATCATGCCCAAAATCAATCCAAAAAAAGCCACAAAATAAGGATTTTGATTATGAATTGCATTCTGCTGTGTGATAGCACCTTCCTTTCTATGTTTCTTCAAAACAAAAATGTCGCACTGTGATGACAAAAGCATGCTTGGGCTCAGACCATTAAAGGGCAATGTGAGCACAGACCAGCAGGGGACTGGGAAGGCAAGACGATCATGCCGGGGCATGGTACAAGGCAACAGGGCAGAGTGCAAGCACGCCCTGAGACAGGTAGAGCTAATCAAGCCAAAGTCAAAGCATTATCAGTCAGAAGCTTATCGTGGATTTAAGAAACACTGCACTGCATCACTGACTACCTGGACAACCTCCCAAGGACTCAGGCTGACTCAGGTGAACCAAAGAGGGAACCGGTGTTATACACAGGGACAGGTTTCTGGGGTTTAAAAAGTCACCCCCTCGGTGCAGTGACTGTTTGTGGCCAATAGGGGCCCCCCTTTCAAATGCATTGTTAGAGTGGTGCTAAAGTTATGGGGGCCTCGGACGGTGGGTAAATGTGAAGATGGGGAATAAGAAAACAGGATGCACCTTCCCAATAAATGCAGCTTTCTAGAGAATGGAAATCAACCGTTAGAGAGAATGTAACAGCAGTGAGAGAAATGAACGAAAAAACAAAGGAATATGAGAGGGATTCACACGGTGCCCCTGCTACCTCAATGACAATGAGAACAAAATGCAGAGAATTGCCCCTCTGTCGAACTCCAAGGAACCTGGTGATTTTTAAGGACGGCACAATTTCCAGTGGTATGCTGGAGCTGAATACAGTAACTGCTGTGATGATGTTTAAGCCGGCTGTCAGGGAAGCGCAAAGTTCTACGGTGTGGGATTAATCAGAGTGTTAGTGCACATGCAGATACCTGTGACTGTGTGTGGGAATGTCAGTGCTGTGGGCGGCCATTGCGTTTTGGCACTTATTATAGAGACAGTGTGGAACTGTACACCTGACACAGGCGATCCATCTGACATTAGGCACAACCTGGCCCTCATTCTTCACTCAGCAATAACTATAATGTAGGTGTTTTGGTATGATGGCTCAGTGGGTAACACCTTCTGGGTTGTGGGTTTGATTATTTCCCCATATACAGCGGGGAAAATAAGCATTGAACGCGTCAACATTTTTCTCAGTAAATATATTTCTTATGGGGCTATTGACATGGAATTTACACCAGACGTCGGTAACAACCCAAGCAATCCACACATACAAAGACATCAAAACAAATAAGTTCCTAAATTAAGTTATGTATAATACAGTGAAATGAGACAGGGAATGAATATTGAACATGTTTACTGAAATTTATTTAATACTTAGTAAAAAAGCCTTTGTTGGTAATGGTGCTTCAAGACGCCTCCTGTATAAAGAACCTAGTCGCATGCATTGCTCAGGTGTGACTTTGGCCCATTCTTCCACACAAACTGTCTTCAAATCTTGAAGGTTCCGGGGGCCTCTCCTATGAACTCTGATCTTCAGTTCTTCTCATAGATTTTCAATTGGATTCAAGTCGGGTGATTGACTGGGCCATTCTAGCAGCTTTATTTTCTTTCTCTGAAACCAATTGAGAGTTTCCTTGGCTGTGTTTGGGATCATTGTCTTGCTGAAATGTCCACCCTCGTCTCATCTTCAGCGCCCTGGTAAATGGCAGCAGATTCTTATCAAGAATGTCTCAGTACATTCTCCATTCATCCCTCCTTCAATTATATGAAGTCTGCCAGTACCATATGCTGAAAAGAGCCCCACACCATGATGATGCCCCCCCCCCCCCAAACGTCACTGTTGGTGTGGTGTTTCTGGGGTGATGTGCAGTGCCGTTTCTCCTCCAAACATGGTATGCGCCATGAGAGTTCATTTTTGGTCTCATCTGACCAGACTTTATCTCTCAGTATTTCATTGGCTTGTCCAGAATTTGCAAACCTTAAACAAGCTTCAACATGATTTTTCTTCAGCAGTGAAGTCTTGGGCAAGGAGCATGCATAGAGGCCATGGCGCATAGAGGCCATGGCGGTTGAGTGCATTACCCTTTTATAGGCCATCAGTTATAATTAAAACAGCTGATATTTGCATTCGCTGATAGGGGGTAGCATTAGCTGGTTTTCGGCTCTCCATGCCTTTTTGCACCTGCTTTACTTCATATCTTCAATATTCCCTGTGTCATTTCCCTTTATTATACATAATTTATGGACTTGGGCCTATTTGTTTTGATGTCGTTGTATTTGTGGATTACTTGGGTTGCTGCCGACGTCTGGTGTAAATTTCATGTCAATGAAACGGTTTGAACGGTTTCCGCTTTTGGGTTTCGTGCTGATTAAAATATGACCCCCCCACCACCACCACCACCTTTGTCTATTGTGATATTACCCACGACTTTATGGGATTTCCATTAATAATAGCATTACAAAAAATAAAATGGAATATGTGTTATAAGTTTCCTAATCCTTCTCATTCCCCTCCCATGCCCCCTTTTAAAGCAGAATGAATAGTATTTAAAAGCGGCCCCACTGCTTGTCATTAGATGCTCTTACACTTGGCGGTTTTTCTTTAGAAAAATGATGCGTTCGCGTATCAATCCGCATAATCCGGGATAAAGGCTGAAAGTAAGTACGATTCCTCTGACACCTGTAAATTAAGCGGTTCTGCCTCTCCTGCACGCGGCGGCTTCAGCCTATGGCTGGAGGGTGAAAATATTAATCCCCGGAGGGACAGACGTGTCACTTTGCAAACCCTTTATATGTAAAGGTTTAAGATACACTGGGAGGTGAACTTCAGACTCAGACATCCCAGTTGCTTTTCTAATAGTAGAATAACGGCAGGACGCATTAAATGTGATGTTTAGTTATTTATCATTTTTGTGATTGACTCCACGATAAGCATCTCTTATTTATTTTGTGGATCAATAATCTGAGACCAAGATTTATGTGAAAATGTGTAATTTCTGCTGTCAGCCAAGAAACAAATACTGTCAGTGTTTGATATGAGAAGGGACATGTCAGAACAGTAGCTGCAGCTAATTAAAGTTTAATTAAGGCTATGCTAAGCCTACATCCTAAATGTAATTAAAATTTGCTGAAACATCCAATTTGCTGCTGTAACACAGACCAGTCATTGTTTAAGCTTATTTTCATTTGAAAACAGGAACCCACAAATTACTCCAAATTGCCATTGACTGACTTACATAAAGAAAGCCCTTTACACATCAATCTAAATTCTACCAGTTAATTAATATCCGTAGCATGTCTAGCATAAATACCAGTTTTCTCCTGCTCTTGCATATATTGTGTATATATTATCTATGATTCTCTTTGCAATCATTTTTGCTGGGTTTTTGCCCTTTTCAAGAGCATTCAAAGCTGTGTTTGACCCTGCTGTGAACAATGACAGTCTAGGCTCCGGACGCACAAGAGGAAAGTTTCTTTGTTGTGTCTATTTTTAGATGCCGCTTCTTCAGACATGACCAGTCGATTCCCTGTCCACTTCATAAAGCCTGACCTGTTGGCCTACAAATGAATCTTGTCTTCACTACAATGCACACCTTGCCTTCTCGATGTTGCCGACTGTGAAGGGGGGAAATTTTCGCGAGCCGCCCGGTGTCTATTCAAGGGCAAGTCTCTGTCAACTCGGAGGAGTGCAGTTGCTAAGAAGTTGCTAGGCAGGATGACCTTGTAACCTGGCAACAGAAGGGTCTGATAAAGGCTTCAGATCTGTAGCAGCATTCCGGAGCTACTGGATCTGCAAGTTCCTAAAAGGAGGATATGATGGTCTGGAGGAAAACTGAAAATAAAGTGTTTCTTTATAATATAACCATCTAAAATCAGCCCAAATTATCAGCAGAAGCTGGATAAACAAAAACATTTATTGAGGAGATTGTCTGTGCTATGTGATAACGAATTTACATTTCCATTATTTTTACTTGAATTTGAAATTGTCAGCTAATAGAATGCTAGAAAAGGGACGTCCTTGAACATCACACATGAAAAGATAATAAGGAATTGATTCTGAGAACCCCATTCCAAGGATAATGAGTCCACCCCTTTGCTTGATGTGCCGCCGGCTCCTCGCTGTAGGTTTTGGGGCTGTGTATGATATATATATTGCTGGTTGTGTAAAATCAGTAAGTCGAGGAAGATGTAAGGACACAAAGTCTGTGAGGAAGTGTGGCTTGCTTGCAAAATTATATTGAAGCCATGTGTTTGAAACTGTAGAGAATTTGTTCATGATAGGTGATTAAGGTTATGCTGTATCCTATAGGGTGAGCAATTGTGAAAATGGGACAGTTAAATTTTGCAGTTAATATATCTGTTTAGTAATTCTTTTGTCTCTTCTATATTGTGTTAAAGGGGCAGTTATGTATTAAGAATGGTATAAAATTGGCATTCAAGACATTGAGATAATTTTTCCAGAAAGCAAAATTTCAGAAAGTGTCCCATTTTAACAATGCTAACCCTACAGTATTTATATAATGCTACAGTGTAGCCCATATTCTATATTTATCTTGCATCAGAAGCATGTTTATGACAATAAACACAACAAAGGATAAGGAAGTAAAACGATAACCCTGCAAAAATATTTCTGATTCTGGGTAGACAGGAGATTAAAGAAGAAGTGAAATTGTACACCAGTATACTAAGGGGCAGGCCCTAGACAGAGATAACACTGCAGCTCCTTCACTGCCTGCTCTATACATCTCTCCAGTGGATTGTAGTGAAGAACTCAAGCCCCAACCTGTTCTCATAAGCGTCTTATTATTGTCTTAGGACAGTGCAGGACAGGACTAGCATTGTTCTGCTTAGATGCTTGGGGAATACTTCACAGGGAGAGAGATGCCGATGCAGTGACAGATATTTTCCCTCGGTACACTCAAGAAAAGACCTGGGTAATCACAGTTGAAAAACAAAAGGCCTGCTATGTAACTGCTTGGAAAAGCACAAACTGCGGTCTCAAACTCAAATGAAGTTCCTCTGAGGTAGTTCCACAGAAGACGCATGGTGTGATTCTGGTAAGACAATGGTACTTTTCCATCACCTTTAAGAGATTATATTAACTGTGGAAAATGCTTCAAAACAACAATAAATATGTTCCAGTTACTATATTAGATCTTTAATTGTCCTATAAGTCTACTAAATTAATATATTGCAATACAACTAGTCATATGTAATACATAGCTAACCTGAAACAAGACAGTACAAAGGAATAACATAACGTATTGGCCTATATATTACGTTTATGAGTGTATAATTGCCAGGAAACGATTCCCCCAACGTTTACCAACTTTTATAACAAATGCTAGTCACAGTGATACCTCCCATGTAGTTAAACCCTTCCCACCATTTTTGTGAAAACCAGACTGTTATTATTTTGAAGCCAGGTGGAGCTGAAATCTGTGATTTGAAGGGATAAAAAAACGATTAAACGTCATATATCGTTTAAAATTGTTTCTATGACAAAGACGAGACCAGCAGTCTTTCATTTGACGTAAAAGGAAGGGAAAAAGAATCGCCGTTTACTTACCCTGCAAATGCACAAATAATACCGTGCCTGTCTTTTTAAATAAGTGCTAAAATGTAACGGATTTGAAATAACCATGTGTTATTCATATTTATATGTAAGACCTTGATACCTATAATAATAATAACAACCCACTCATACAATTTATTTCTAAGCAAAGTTATTTTATTTTGCCAACACCTGGACATGAAACCAGCAACGGATTAAAGAAAATAAAAAAACGTTTTGATTTTGGCTAAATGTTAAAATAACCGTGCAGTAACTAAACTGTAAAATGTAAAAGTTTTCACATCTGTATGATTCACCACAGAAATTATACGTAGGAAGCACCGTTATAATTCACCGGGCGAGTGCCAGCGCTTTAAAGGAATGGCCGTCTGGTGCGCACGCTCAGCACCGCGAGCCCTCCCGCGTCCCAAAATGCACTGCGGCGGCCGCCGTCCGCCATATTGCGATAATGTTGAGAAAGCGCAGATTGGTTACGGGGTACACAGAAAACCGTATCCTAAACTAAATCATCCAACTTGTTCAATGCACTCCGCAGCCGGTTAAGGAGCTCCGCGCAGCGCCCTGAAGCCGTCCGCCATGGCCGCCAGCGCCCGGGGTACGAGGTCGCCTCTCCGCAGTGCAGATTTAACAGACGGACAGTTTGGAGGCTTTAAACAAAACGAGGCCTGGCGGAGCAACCCCGTGCCGTCCGTTCAGGGGGGTCTCGGAAATGTACCCTTTCAGAGATTTTAACGTGGCTAAATGACCCTTAAACCTATCCAGGGGCCAGGAGGTTGTCCAGAAAGTCCGTAAGATTAAAATGTCAGCGGGTCGCCATCGCGTCCGCATTTCCACTGGGGTTAACTAACCGTGCGTGTAGCCGCTTATTTACACGAAGGCCCTCTTTCGATTACAGTAAACGGCGTTGCACGGCTGTCTGGCGAGAATCGAGGAATAACCCCGAATTATCTCACAAATGTAGTATTGTTATTGTAACTAGGTGTTGGTATGGTAGTAATCCGGGGACTGAATAAAAACAGGCGGTGGTTTTCGTCACAGTAACCGTACGGACAGCTGCGGATCGCCGCCTCGTATATGCTGGAGATGCTCTGGCTTGAAAATAAAGTGCCGTGGGCATGCAGCACCGGACATTGTCTCGGATGTTCACCTTTGTTGACGCAAAATGCTGTGGCTGGCTCCTTGTCCCGTGTATTATAAACTGGTCTGAAAGGCCGTGCATTGTTTCCCGAATTTGGCGAAGGTCTATCGATGGCTGAAATGTGCCATTGTGATCGCGTGGCCTCCTTTTCCCCCCTCAGATGACGACTTCGACGAGTACGACAAGCCAGGAGCTGAGAGATCGCGAAGGAGAAGGGGAGATGAAGATTTTGACAGGTAATCACCGCCTTGTTTTCGTTTCTAAAGTGGCACTGTGTGGACGACGGTAGTCTGTGGGACCCACGACTACGCATGAATGTCTTTTGTCTTTCAGATGATAAATCATCTGACGTGAATTTCAAGTATCTAGTCAAATCACAAATTTATGCAACACCTAACTTTATCTCTTTTATACGATACATAAATTAAGTCTCCCTCTAGTTTGTAATTTTATGGTGCTGATTCTTGTAGCTAATGCTCTGTTGTCGTTGTACCAGTAGTTATGCCAATATATTCATAAACATGAGTCACAGATCTGAAGAAGTTTGTGTGTTTTCTCCCTCCCGTCCAAAGTGACCTGGAAGTGGAATTGCTTGAGGAGGACTGGCTGACGTCTCGGAAGGTAAGCTTATTGGCCACAGGCAAGGAAGCGGTGGACGTGTCATGAAAGAACTTAAGACACCTGCTCGCTGGACGTGTAGCCATTACATGTCATTCAACTTTAAATGTACGTTCTGTTTATTTGTCCTGTTCTGAGACTGGTCTAAAAGATGCTTTAAGAACAACTGTACAGAGGCTGAAAAGCGACAGAATCGCTGTCAATCTTAGTAACACATTCCCTGTCCCACTAGTGCATTTCTTTGTGGAATCCCTAGCGGTCTGCGTCTCCTGTGTCTTTCGGTTTGTGATGAAATGTCGATGGACCGGGTGACGCTTCAGTCCTTCCCAAAAAATGACGACGATCAAGGGGACACTGTAACGGGCGTGAGCTGGATTTCGGATAAAATTAAAATCCTGCTAGGCTTGAGTCATTTTTGCCAGGAGTGGCTTCACTCTGCCCTGATATTGGGTTTGGAGGTAGTGTGAAGCTGTGCACATAACTTCCTGTGATTGGAATTAAAGATGATCCTATCGATCGGCAGCTGATTTTGAAATCGGCCAACATTCAGTTTAACTTGATCGGCAACTTTTAATTTGACTGATCTCAAATATCAATTTTGCTAATAATGTAATATCTGCATTGACAATTATGTGCACGTAATTTCAAACACGGAAGTGGCACTATGTCGTCTCCGGTCTGGCAGTTTTCTATTAAAGACGAAGAATTTGCAATTTGGATCGTATGTGCAACCGAAGTTGCTTGTGGAGCATCATCTGCTAAAGAATTCTATACCAGGAACCTCCTTTGACATTTGTGCCTTCACTGAGAGGAGTACTAGAAATATGAGAGCCTAAGTGCCTTTGGACGCTTTTCCACTGCACTAGGTGCCATTCTTTTGGTACTTTGAAAAAGTATGGTACTTCAAGGTGTTTGTTGGTACATACACTGAATGACATCACAATGCGAGGCATTTCTTGCCGAATTTGAAAAGAGGTTATAGTATACTATAGGGCTAGGTGATGTGTGACGTTATGCATGTGCAATTCTCAATCTCAAGGACCACAATAACTAGGTTGAGGCTTTTCAAGACTTCATACTGTCCAAATATCATAATGTGAGAGGTTTGTTTCACTAAAACATTTTTACTTTGTCATAAGAGATAAGACTTTGCTAGCATTGCAGTTTTAATGATTGTTCCTTTTGAAGGTTATCTTATATACGTTTAAAAAATCAGTTTAAAGTTTACCGCCGCTGCATGCTCTCTCCGAGCCAGTCATAATCATTTTCATACTTCCTATTTAAATCTCTGCTAGACGGGTTTGTGAGCAATTTATTTTGTAGTCATTTTTTGCATTTTAAATATCCCAAAATGTGTTACAACAGATCACATTGATATTAGAATTTTGTCCAATATCACGTAGCTCTAGTATCATAAATTTCTTTTCTATTTCTTGTCATTCCATCCAGACCTCCTCCTGGTTCTTCTGAGCAGATTGCAGTTAAAGCTTGGGTTTCATCTTTTGTCCATGCATACATTATTATTACTTTATTTTTCTTTATCATTGTCTTCTAAGTAAGTTCTGAGTAAGTTTTTTTCCAAGGCTGGGATTGTATTGCGTTTCGGTGGCAAGCTATTTGCATGAGAGGTCAACAGTGGACATGTTTGCAAATCCCACCCCAACATGCAGGAGTACCAAAGACGTGCCCTAGCTGGTTTGGCACTCTTGGTACTGGTATTTGACTGAAATTGAATGAAAAAGGGAAAGTACCGAAAGTGCCATACGTGGTGCAGTGGAAAAGTGCGATTTGCACTCTGTGTATGAGTGTGGAGAGTGTGGTTGTTCAGTACAGCTGCACAAATTTTGGTTGAGAAGAGAAATAGACTTTCTTCAGTAAATGCAGAGATTTTTATATTTCTTTTAAAGAAATCTACCTTAGTTTCTTGGAAGAACACAGGCCTGTCACCAAGAACCTTCTGGATCGGCTCCAAAAACCCCGATCAGAGCATCTCTAATCAGAATGTCTGCAGTTCACATCCTGTTGCCAGGGATCATATCACTATCGGGCCCTTGAGCAAGACCCTTAACCCCTCCAGTCGCTCCAGGGACTGATCCTGCTTTCTCGATTGCACGTGGCTTTGTATTAAAGCATTCACAAAACAACAGTAAATGGAAATGTATCTTCCACTTTCCCGCTGCACATTTCTTCTGTGTTTCATAAGTAGGGGCTGGGAGGTAACATGTTTACCCAGCATTAATTTATTGTGTTTTGGAAGACATTATACCATTTATGTTCCACGTAGTGATTTTTTGGCTGTTTAAAGTGATGACGATGACTGTAGGATGGGCCTCAAAAGTGATCAGTACTGCACATCATCTTCATGATTTTAAACCCTGTATTTACATTTATCAGACACTTCTGTTGAATTGCCTTATAACTGAGAAATCAGGATCAGGCAGTCCCTGGAGCAGGTGGCGGTTAAGAGCCTTGTTCAAGGGCCCAATGGTGATGTCACTCTATCGACTTTTGGATTTGAACCATTAGCCTTCTGATCGCAGACATGATGTCCTAATCAGTTGAACCACACATCATTCCCATACGGCTCTCTAAAACAGTGTTTTGTTCCTCTCTGATGGTCCACATTTTTGCTCCCTCCCAGGCAGTACATATTTTTGCTCCCTCCCAGACAGTCCACGTTTTTGCCCTAAACTTGGAAATCGTTTGCATCGGGCACCCATCATCAGGAAATCAAACCACTGCAAATAAAACGCATGATCAAAGCCTCAAAGCTCATACGAGAGGTAGAACTAGTGCTGGCTGGTATACAGATTTTAATTTCCCATACGGTATGAATTTTTCATATACTGCCATACCGCTGCATAGCTTATACAACAGCTGTCATGCTAGGCAGCTAATTATATAACATTGTTCGCTGCTAGAAGCACTGTGGATTCCTGTGTAGAGTGGAGACCCCTGTTAACTGTATGTACCCATCTTGCTAACTGTTACAACTTTTATAACACAAGCTCTTCATATATATCTGTTCAGCATTATAGTGTTTAGCTGCTGTTTGTCTGTGTGTGAGAATTTTGGTTATGTGTTGTATAATTAGGTCTGCAATTAAATGTGTGTCCCTAAAGCAGAATTTCTATCAATTTATCACAGAAATAATTAAAATCATGGCAGTTGAGCAAATGTTATCAAGCTAAATATATAGTTATAATCAATAAAACGTTTTTATCTAGCTAAATACACATTAATCTAATAAAGCTTGTCAGTGAAACAATTCTTATTCTGCCAAGTACACATTTATAAATAAATTAAACATGTTGCTGTCAAGTTGAATATATATGAATATAATAAAACATTTTGGTTATACCATCAAGCTAAGTATAAACGACTTTTTATAATAGGCCAAATTAATAAAACACATCTTTTAAAAAACATTTGTAAACATTTTATCTACGTAAACGCTTGCTGTGGGAAGGGTGAACAATGGGAAAAAATTACCGAGATATACTGTGAAACTGCCAGAATATTGAAAAATACTGTTACAAAT
>JAODKC010000082.1:16838666-16852158 GCA_026777985.1 Mormyrops attenuatus
GGAAGGGTGAACAATGGGAAAAAATTACCGAGATATACTGTGAAACTGCCAGAATATTGAAAAATACTGTTACAAATTTTTGGTCATACTGCCCAGCACTAGGTAGAACATAATATGGCTGAATGTGTAACACTTGGGGTAAGAATATAGCAGATTATTTCAGGATTTAATAGATTTATGTTAAAGCTATCGTAGGCCTCAGGGATGTTTCTCACCATCTCTTATGTTGGATCTTAAATGAGGGCAATATTTTAGCTACATAATGTCACCCAAAATAATTTGCTGGCCCTCTCCGAAAGGTGGCCTACAGCTGCACCTCTGCTAACACAGGTGTACATGTTCATTCATGTGTGAGGGAGGGGATGCTTTGGCCATCACTGTTAAGTAATTCTTTACACATTTTGTGCCTTGCTTTTCTCCCTCACTTGTATTTGGTGAGCTCCACACCTTGTGACCTTCGACATGGGCTGAGAAGTTGTTTTTAATATGGCACTATCAAATCTGTTAGGTCTTCTGTTAGTGTGTTCTGGTAAATCACTGCGTCATATCCTTGGCTTCTTTGTGGAGGCCCCCAGACTGGTTGAAACGCTGAAATGAACTTGCACATTTTTCACAGATCAACAATTTTTTTTCCCCCATATTGAATTAAATTTTACTTTAAATTTACTACACTACGGAACTCTGTGGTCTCCAGAATTGGTTGTTTTCATTTCAGCAAAATTCAATGGTGTCCGTTTTCTTTATTCCAGTCTAGCAGTTTAGGCTTTAGACAAAAGGAAGGTTACCAGAGCTTTATTTCCTCGTTTTCTCGCACGTTGTGTGTGTTTTGCCCTCTGGGGCTGCGGTGTCCTCCTGCTGTGCCATGAACGGCATCTCTGTGATCCCTCTACCCAGAATCCTTCAGAAGGCTCCGATGAAGAGCTAAACGATGACCTTTTGCAGAGTGACGAGGAAGACCAGAACATGAGGTAAGGCGACGCCATCGGCCCGCGTCCTGCCGTAAAGGTTACCCGCACCTGAAAGGTTGATATTTTTTGTGCATCGTTCTGTAGCTTTTCGGCCGGGTCGCGTCACATTCCTAGCAGAAAGCCGAAATGCCTGCTTTCGACCCTCGATGGAATTATCACTCCGGTGAAATGTTGTTCTCCTCATCTGTGCGGATAAAGCAGGAAAATGCTCATTCCCATTGTATGGCTGACATTTAATATGCTGGTGCTGGCAGGACGCTGGCTTAGCAGGCCTTGGGGATTAACTGTCATGCATTCCACATATTCTGAAATGGAATATTATTTTTAATTGGTTTTGAACCCCATTGCTGTTATTCTTAGCAGCTGTAATAGAAAATTATAGCAATCTCCTGTATTTCTAGCAAGCAACTAAACTAATCCTGTCTCTTACTCCATTGTTGAATGTTTTAGGAAAGCATTCTAATGATTTCTTCTAGAGTGTTTTCAAGTCATGCAGCAGTGTAGTACAAGTGTACATCAAGTGGGGTGTTTATTGGAGTACTGGCCTATAACCAAACTGTATTATTGAAAAACACAGCATCTCGCTGCCAGATTATTGGTCTCTTCTATTCACTTTAGAGCAATGTTTCCCAACCCAGTCCTCGGGGAACCCTAGACAGTCCACGTGGTTGCTCCCTCCCAGCCCCCAGCCAATCAGGAACACCAAATACCTGGTACAGGCGTGCTGGGAGCTGAGAGGAAACAAAAACGTGGACTGTCCGGGGTTCCCTGAGGACTGGGTTGGGAAACACTGCTTTAGACAGTCTGTTGTGGATGAGTTTATCTGGTTGGAGAAGCCTGTTACCTTGAGATTTATTTCCTTATGTTTGTCTAAAGCCTAGTGTTTGTCTTAACTTGTACCATCAGATTTGACCATTTTTGTCTTTGGGATGTTGGTACCCTACGTATTTGGTGTTGGTCCTTTGAACTTCAATGGATTCATTTTGCTGAAAAGTGAAATTGGTTAAAATATGTTTAAAGTCTTCAGATTCCCGTTAACCATGTAGATGCTTTAACCTTGTGTGCTTTCAGAGGGGTTCCATAGCATGAGCGGCCAATTTGCAAGTGGTTATTGAAGATGTGTGGAAAATATTTATGAATTAACTCCCTATATGTCCGTTCTAAGTTTACCTGAATACTCACCAGTCTACAAAGCCTTTTGAGCATAACATAAACGTTTCATTGTATTACTTGAATTCCCCTCATAATAATCGTCTAGTTACATGTTGTACACGATTTTGGAGTTTTTTTCTCATGCATAGGTCTAGATGTTCAAAAAAGAGATGTAAAAATTAATTTCAGATGCTTACATGAAATCCCTTCACAGAAGGTCTGCAAGCAGCAAAATGCTCGTTAAATCATTTAAAGGAAAAAAATGTTTTTTTTAAGGGTTAGTCTTAATATTTAATCAAATTCTGCTCTGGTTGGTTTCCATTCAGAGATGAGATTCCCTGGTTTCATTCAGGTGGTTTTTGGGGGATGGTTTGCCTGAGAAGCTAAAGACGGTACAACCGACAATGATCTAGAAAGTTGTTAAATTGTTACTTTTACGCCCCATGGCAGAATCCAAGAATGGACAGGTGACCTCTGTGAGGAAGCCAGTGAGCGGTTGCCAACCGGTGTATCATTGCTCTTAGGTAGATGGCACCCCCTACCTCCCTGAGAGGGGCTGGATGATCATTTCTAGGCCTGTTCATACTTCTCCGCATGCATACATGTGGACGTGTCGAATGAACATTTATGCGGTGAATGGTGTAAACACGGTCCTCTGTGGTTGGGTCGGGCCGAATCTATGTGAAGCTTGTGATGGATTTGTATGATAATTTATGGTTTTAACTGTGTAACTTTCATGCATGATTTGGAATTGTGACAACTGTTTGTTTGACGTCTAAAATTTATAATTTTGATACCTGTTTACCTGCTGTTTGAAGAGTTCAAAGTTGTTTCAAACTCAGAGATGGCATGTTTTTACAAACACAACAATATTAACAGATTTATAACTGTCTGTTACAAATGTTGTTTTACCCCCAAAAGACTCTGGCTTATGCTCAAACTGAAATGTCCTTTAAAGTGCTCAGTCACTTTTGTTACACACTATTGTAGATAAGTATTTATTTATTGTAAGTAAATAAGTATTTATTGTGCTGTACCATACGGAGAATTCAAGTTCCAGATTTTGATTGTGTTGCTGGAAATCCCTCGATTATCACTATGTGATTTTTGTGCTTGAAAATAATGGACGTTGTGGATGTTATTTTGTTAAGGGTTGTAGTCTGCAAACTACATGTACTTCCCTCTGAAGTAGTGTTTCTCAACTCTTTGGGTCTGTGTGTCTTTGGGGTCCCCATGACAGTCAGTCCTCATTTTTTTTGTACTTGTACTGGGTAGTTAGTGTTTTTGACTGGTTCAGGAGCTGGGAAGGAGTGGACTGTCTGGGGGTCCCCGAGGACTGGGTTGAAGAACACTGCTTTAACGGGAAGAGTGACTTAATCAGTTCATTAGCCATACAGTGCCATCACTATGAATTCAGCATGTTCAGGAAGTTCAGTTTTGCCTTGATTTTGAAGTTTGGTCTGTCTCCGTCCATCAATCCTCCATACCTGCCTGTCCTATGCGGGGTTGTGGGGTTCCATAGAAGCAATGAGCACCAGGCAGGGAATAACCCAGGATGGGGCCCATTTTGTTTAGTATGGACTGTATCTTTTCCTCTCACTGTGCAGTGGCCAAGCAATGGTCATAAGCCTGAATGCCACAGCCAGCTTGGACGTGACCGTTGACCTCCAAGAGCAGTCGCTGGAGGAGACGGACTACGTGGGTGATGACGCTGATGGCATGGGCGTGGAAGAGTATGAGGGCGGCGACGTGGCAGCGGAGGGATATACGCACGAGGACTACGCGGACACCTATGGCGCGGACGGCTCCGAGCTGCCCGAGGACCAGCTGGAGTATGGCGATGACCCGGCTGAGGAGCAGGCCTACCAGGACGAGGTCCTCGACCTAGAGATCAGCGAGCCCCTGGATGATGAGTTTCAAGTGAGCTCCGCCTTCCGTGGGTCCTCAAGGGGGAGGGGGTGAAACACACGATACTCAATGCTGATCCGTTATCAACCTCTACCAGTTTATTCATCTGCTGTCTGACAGAGTTGCAGTTGACAGCTTGTTTGCTGGACGGTGATGGCACACCACCGGATCATAGCCGTCATGGGATTGTGACCTTGGGTGTGGGGCATGGGGTGGGGGGGGCTTTGTGTCCTGCTGGTTTGCAGCTGATTGTCAGAGATGCTTAATGCTGCAGTCTTTTATCTGGGCTTGAGACAAAATCTGATGCTTCCACACAGGTGAAAAGATTATTGACCTTTTTAAAGACGCGGGTACAGTTCTGTGGGGGGGGGGGGGGGCACGGTGACATGATTGATGCTCCTCTCTATTTAGGCCTCTTATATCCCTGTAACAAGCTTAAAGCATGGATCTGGGCGGCTGTCCGTCTGCGACGGCCCATTTATCATCACGTGAAAGAGACGTGTTACTCTGCTTATCTGAAGATAAGCTCTCTATTTCTTTGAAATTGGTTTTATGTGGAAAGCCTGAATGGCTACGTGCAAGGTCGGCTCCACCCCCTTGGGGTCACCGTCGGCATTCACGGGTATTTAGATGTGACGTTTTGGTGTAAGGGGTTAAGCTCCCTTGGCTGGCTTGGGGCGATGGTGTTTCCTGCAGCGGCCAGGCCTTCATGGGTTTGCATCGGTAATGATAGACAGTTTCTTGGGTGATTACCTGTGTCAGGGTCTGTGTGCTGCCTCTGTGCCTGGCATGTGGGATCAGGGTCGCCTCTGTAGGCAGTACTTTGTGATTACGCAGATTGGGGCATGTAAATCGGGTTGCTTGTGGCGCTGTACCTCTGATGTACACTCCGGGTCGCGGATCGGAAAGCGCACAGGGTTTCTGTCTGTTCCCCGGTGATGTGCCTACAGGAATCCTGCCTGCCGCGCATGAGGCTCTGCGTGGGCCTGGGTAATTTATTTTGACCCTTAAATGAATGAAAACGAGGGCTATGATAGTTGAGCAAACTCTTTTTATTACAGCTGAAACCTGAAGCATTTTTAAAAAATGGAACTATGTGTAAAAAGTGTCCCTTACGAAAATAAAGAAGAAAGCGGTATAAGAAATTAGGAGCCAAAAAGGAGCAGGATCCTTAAAAAAATCTCTCTAGATAATAATCAATAAAATATGTTGCTATTGAGCTAAATATAGGCTACATTATTAATGTAATAAAACATCGATAAAACAATCTCATCAAGCTGAATATATGCTTATAATTCATAAAACATATTACTATTGAACTAAATATACATTAACAGTCTAATAAAACATGTCATTATACTATGAAGCTGAATGTAAATGATTTTTAAATAATAAAATACGCCTTTTAAAAAACATTCGTAAATGTATTTTAAATGCCATGTGAAATGTTTTTTTCTGATCCTACTGATTTGGAATGATATGATTAAAGGCTGCATAAAATGCAAAATATGCCAAACTTCACATTTCAGCTCAGAATGAACCAAAGCTTGCCAAAATACCATATTGCTGGATGGTAGTAATTTCAACTGATGGAAATATGCACTAATTTAAGTTATGGAATATTTAGGTAATAGTGTTGATCCAGTAGCAGGAAATAGATGACCGGAGTGAGTTCTGAAATCAACCCCCACCTTCTACCTCTGCTTCCAGGTTGAGGACTACGCTGACGATGGCAGCCAGGAGATGGGGCTGCCTGTGGATGTGCCGGACGTCCCCGACGGTGCAGAAACCCAGGTCGCCTCTCAGGTCCTGGAGGCTGAAGAGGTGGGGGACCCGGCCCGTCTGTGGGTTCACGTCAGGCTGTGTGGCGCGCAGTTTGCTTCCAGGGTCATTGTGGAGCTTATCTCCCGATGGGTTTACTGTAACTAAGCTATGCATGCAGGGTTGAGACTGATGAGTTTCAGGTTAAAACAACTCAGCCTCAACCACATCAACTTAACTGTCCCAATAACTGCTGGATGCCCCCTTTGAACTTAGCCGGGTGTTTAGCTCAAATCCAGCTACTTAATCATACTGCCCCCTTCTGTTGGTTGTGTCACATGGCATGAGTCATTTATTGGATCTCATCCTGCTCCATAGGGCCATGTTTGACTTACGGGGGTCGAGCTCGACACCTTTTGGTTACTGGTCACTTCTGTGAGTCCTTGTCCCCTGGCACTCACAGCCATCATCTCTGCCTCCCCCCACAGTTGGAGAATGAGACAGAGCGCGAAGAGGACCTGAGAGAGGAGTCAGATGAGGAGGACGACGAAGATGAGCAGTCAGGCCGACTGCGCTTCAAAACGGAGAGGAAGGATGCCACTGTCATCCGGCTGTCCGATACCTCCAGTAAAAGACGGGACATCCCTGAAACTCTCGGTAACAGGACCCGACGTGTCTGTGCCCTGTGAGGGCGCGACGGGGTGGCTCCCCCCCCCCACTGAAATTGGTAGATGAAGCAAAGTGGCGTTTCTTGTTTGCATGCATCCTGCTGACCTTATAAGGCAGATTACCGCTGTTTGAGGGAAAACCGCCTTTATTTGCCAAGTAAAATCACTACCTTAAGCGGACGCTCAAATTAACAGTGACATTTACTCTGTCCCCCCCCCCAACATTAAACGCTGATTATCAGGGGCAGTAACAAATTCGTGGGCCTTGAGTCCAGATGAAAAGCGGGGATGTACCCTGCGTGTATTTAGGGGTTTGATATGGCTGTATCCATGTTCGGCAAGCACGCATTTCAGATTAATGCCCTTTGTGTGTGTGGTTCTTAAATATTACAGTCGTCCCTCAGTATTCATTGATTGGTTTGGTTCCAGGACTCCCCGTGGATACCGAAATCCATGGATACTCAAGAATGGCATTGAATTTGCTTAGAACCTATGCACATCCTTCATGTATACTTAAAATAATCTTTAGATTATTTATAATACCTAATACAGTGTAAATGCTCTGTAGATAGTTTTGTATTCTTTAGAGAATAATGACAAGAAAATATAAATTCAATATTTCTCTCTACATATCACTGTGTGTGCCAAATTCAGATTTTGCTTTTTGGATCATTCTCAAATTTTTTTTCCCCCACCATATTTTCGATCCACAGTCGGTTGAATCCCTGGGTATGGAGCCTGCGGCTACGACGGGCCGTCTTTACTTATGTAATTTATTTTGATGGTTGCTGTATGCAGCCTGATCATTAAAGAATGGCATTAACATGCATGTTGAGTTTGACATTTTGGGATTTTCCAATCTCATTTATTTTGATTTGTCCCCACCCCCCAGAGCTGTCAGAGGAGGCCAAAGCAGACCTTCTGGAGTTCGAGGAGAAGGAGAGGCTCAGGAAGCAAGGGCGCTTCGGAGGTCGGGGCCGTGGAAGGGGAGGAGGAAGAGGACGCGGTGGACGGGGCGGGTTCCCCTTGTTCGGGCTGGGAGACTTCAGGGGGGACATCGGGGGACGCATGAATGACCAGAGGATGGCGCCGCTGCTCACCATGCCCATGGGGGTGCAGGTAAACCAGGGGGTGGGTTTTAATGATGGGGGTTAGTCGGCATCTGTAGTGACATGCCAGTGTCTGTGGTGACGTGTCGGTGTCCTGCCGTCGTCTGTTGTCTGCCACTGGCCGTAATGCCGGAGGTGTCCGTGTGTCGGCTGAAAGTGTTACACTTGATTTGCTCGTCCTCATTCTCTCCTTCACGGTCTTCCCAGAGTAAACCTCACCCTTATGATAATATTAGCTGGGGTTGCAGCTGGCGAGTGTGATATTTGCCTTTAATTTGCTCCCCCTCCCCCCTATTGTGACCTGTTGGATCAGCCCGGGTTTGCTTTTACACAAAGTCAATTATCCACAGCACCCATGTTGATATATGGATTATACCAAATGACTTGGCTCGGGTGGGCCTGCAAAGCGTCATGTGAAATTTAATTTGCGACCCTGGCCTGGATTTGGCCCCCGTGGGGTTTTTTTTTTTTTTTTTAAATGATTATTCAGTGTGTACCGAACCGTGTAATCTGCCCGTTTAGACAGTCGGGGTAGCGGAGCGAGTTCTGTAAACTGACAGCAAAGTCGTTGTCCTGCTGGTGGTCACATGACACACATTTGTCTGTGTGTGTGTGCATGCTGCAGTCACCCCCCCGGATGTCGCCGCTCCACCCGCATCACCAGCTCCACCCGCCGCCCCGTGGGCCCTTCCAGGAGCACGGCCCCCCCAGGCCGCCCCCGCAGCCGCTGATCCCACCACACCTGGGTCACCGCTCGGCGCTGGCGCCGCCTCCCCACGGCCCGCCGGGCCGGCCCCCTGCCGATGCGGCACAGATGCTGAGCCCCCAGCCAGTGCGCTCCCCCCAGCAGCAGCAACATCAGCAGCAACCCAAGAACATCCATATCAACCCCCACTTCAGGGGCCTGGCTGCCAACTCTCCCATGCAAGGTCAGCAGCTCCTGTAGACTGGAGGGGACAGAGATATCACTCCTGGCACATGGCATCTCTGTCCACGTCTGCCACGCCAATCACCCGACATTTTGTGTCCCCAAGCTCTGCTTCCTAGCCACTGATTTGCGGATCTCTGATTACTGGCCCTGCCTCCTGGCCACAAACACAGAGCACTGCAGTCAGCGGCCCTGCCTCCTGGCCCCGTCCCGTTAGTCTGTCCTCATCTTTCTCATGACATGGGGCTCTCAAATCACTAGCCATGCCTCTGGGTGTGTTCAGCTCTTATGATATCCAGGAGATTGTAAACTCATCAACCAAAATAAAAAATCTGCATTCTTCCTCACCTCCCCCAACTGGATGTGGGCTTTAGACTTATGCATCCTTTCTAAATCTGAATCAGCCCAGTGAATATCCAGGTGTATGAATGGGGGGCAAAACATGGATGTATAGAATTCTGGGGATGAGTGTACCTCCCCGGGTGGGGGGTGGGGGGCGGGGGATGCGGTGCGATGTGTCCTGTGCTTCAGATTATGGAATGAAAATGTGTACTGAAGGGTTAGGGATGCCCCACAGGGCGGATACAGGGACACTGTCACATCAGGGCGCTGTCCAGATTCTGCCTTCAGACATTATTAATGCTGGGGGGGGGTAGGGGGTCGTGACTGACACTCAGAAACAATGGCGTGTGTGTTTGTGTTTGTGTGTGCGCGCGCGCATGTGTGCTTGCGTCGGCACACACTCCCTGGACATGAATGCCATGAGATGCGGGCTCAATTCACACTGAAATATGCATCAGCTGACCTGAGCTGATGCTGTGATTAGCTGACTTGTCCCAGCATCCTGCTGCACATGCCCAGGTGGCTTGTCATCAGGGCAGATGTGACTCTCACCTGGCCAGGGCCCTGTGGGGTTGCTGACTGTTATCACCTTTTCCTTACAGTGCCCCTGATGCCCACCCAAAACCAACCCCGGCCCGCTGTGGTTCCACCAAGGTTTCCGGTAAGGACTGGACGTGTGAGGAGTGGGTCATTTGTGCTGGTAAAGTTTGGGACAGCTGGTAACTTCTGGTACTTAGTTGGGAGTAGTAGTTTAATGTCTAGTGAATTGGCTTACCTTGGAAACAAGGCTTTGGGGGTAGGGGTGTGAGTTTGGGATAATTTGGGATAAAACAGAAGGTTATTTGATGTTACTCATGATAAATGGCAGCTGTAGGAAATGCTACTTTAATGAAGTGCCACTTTCATACAACACAAGTAGGCTATGGTGGACATGCAGGGACAAAAAGCACCCAGATTCCTCAATACAAATGACAAGCCTAATCAGCTGTAACTAAAACACTGTGGAATATTATTGATAAAAATAAACGTGTTTAACAGTTAGTTGCTAATTCTGATTCGGAGGCCCGGGGATTTTCTTGAAGCTTCTTTTTTTCGCCGGGGAAGTGTGCCACGACCGTCTGTGAAGCAGCAGCTGTGTGTTACCTGTTTGCCGGCTCGGATACGGATCGGCGAGTGTGCCCCGGGTCCTGTTCCCGGAGAAGTGTGTTTTGACCATTTGTGAAGGAGCAGCTGTGTGTTACCCATTTGCTGGCTCGGATACGGATCGGCGAGCGTGCCTCGGGTCCTCTTCCCGGAGAAGTGTGTTTTGACCGTTTGTGAAGGAGCAGCTGTGTGTTACCTGTTTGCTGGCTTGGATACGGATCGGCGAGCGTGCCTCGGGTACTCTTCCCGGAGAAGTGTGTCGTGACCGTCTGTGAAGGAGAAGCTGTGTGTTACCCGTTTGCTGGCTCGGATACGGATCGGCGAGCTTGCTTCGGGTCCTCTTCCTGGAGAAGTGTGTCGTGACCCTCTGTGAAGGAGAAGCTGTGTGTTACCCGTTTGCTGGCTCGGATACGGATCGGCAAGCGTGCCCCGGCTCCTCTTCCCGGATAATGCCTCTGGGCAGCAGGTGCTGCCGATTGACACATCCCGGGAAAGGGTGTTTGTTGGGAGTATTTATGTAGATTGGGCCAAGTGGGAAGGCGTCTGGGCCCTGGGGGGGCATCTCCCAGAGCCCCCTGCGTTTTCCGCTCATTTCAGGATGTCATCCAGCACTTTATAAACCCCCCCCATTCTGCTTACCGTGCATGTGCCGAGCCCATTCGGAACGCCGGGATCGCTGTCTGCCTGTGCCATATCCCCGACGGCTAACCCCCCTCCCCCCCACGCACACACATACATGGCCGCAGGACTGTCAGGCGGTGAGGGGGAGGGGAATTTTAAAATGCCGGTTACAAAACAGCCAGCGACATCCATTTGCCGGTGGGCATCTGATTAATGGCTATTATCATACATTATCATACTTTCTGATTTAACGATAGCTGGCCGCCTGTCTGCAGAGGAGCTGAGCTTCGGCGTTAATCCCGCCCAGCATTTAAAAACTCAATTTGGGGATCTGTGTTAAAGGCCGCAGGGCTCTGACGTACTGCACGGGGCGGTGGGTGGAGTTATGTGGGCCAGTCGCAGGCCCACTGGTGAGGGCAAGGGACTGCTTAAGGTCATGTGACACTGGTTGTCTCCAATTATATATAAATCTGTATGTGGCTTCATATAACTGCCTGGGATTATAGTTTCTAACTTGGAAGTGTCGTCGATTTCTTTCTCTTTGTGGTGGGGGTATCACTGGACAAGGCTCTGGCATATAGGGGTGAGCTGAGGGGAACTGCTGATATTCTGGTGTAGTGTTTGTGATGCCATTGAGATTAATAGGTATACAGTCCCAAACAAAGCCTAATAAATCTTTCCATTGAATGTGAAAACTCGGCCCTCCTGTTGCTCGAATCCCCAAAAGGCCCATGTCGCTTATTGGCGATAGATCACGTGACGAGTTGAGTGATGCTCATTTCCTGGAGTGGTGGCGGGACCTCGCGTGCCCCTGTCTGGCTCTCGTTACACCTCTGTCGTCGGTCGTCACGTGTCCGTGCTGAAGTAGCTCGTTTGGGTATTTAAGAATCCCGGGTGCTGGTTCTGCCAGGTTATCGAGCTGCTGGGTCACCATTTCGATTTTGGTGGGAGGTGAAGAGAAGAGGTTTACGTGGCCTTTTGTATGCTGAGCAGAGCACTGATTACGCTTTTCTCGGGGGTGGGGGGGAGATGAGGATTAGGAACGATAGCGTCAAGCCATTTACAATGCGCCTAATTCGGGTTAATCGCCGCATGCAGCCGAAAGGTTAATTTCTTAAGCGAAAGAGGGTTTTGGAAGAATAAAGGAGGAATGGAAAAGGTTTCTTATTCGGCGGGCGGATTACGGGATTTTTATCCGACTTTCATGGAAGGGCGGTAGGTGTTGCTTATTGAACGTCATTTGCGAAAATCTAGTGACAATAAATCCCGAGACGGGTTCTGTTTAAAGGCCTGCTGGCGACCCTTTCGGGTTGCAGCAGGATTTTCCAGTGATGTCCCCAGATCGTCCTGCCAAGAAAAATCAGGAATGGTTGTAGGTTGTAGTTCTGGAATGTGGATATGAAAAATACATACGTAAGTGAGCATAATGCTAACTTTACTTATCTACAGAAGATGGACTTTGTGTTTTGTGATCCTTTTCCCCCCTGGTCCTCATGAAATATACCAGCCACCTAAATTTATGAATGGGAGGGAGGCAAAATAAATGAATATTTACCACATGTTGTGGGATGCGTCCTTAAATTGTACTTTTATTAAACTCATACTGGATACTAGCAGGGAATAAAGTGCACATGCCCTCTGTGGTTGGATTGTTTTCAGTCAGCAGTTGTTAAATTTCCTGTAATCGTGTCTCAAAACTATTAGGGAATTCTGCACACTTTGCATGCATTTATGTGTAATGGCGCCTTTCCACTCACAGACAGGAACTGAGGCGTACTGCAAAGAGACTAGTAACAGTGCGACTTCAGCTCGCTTTGGTTTTCCACTGCAGAAGGGTTTGCTCGGTAAAAGGCGCTGCGGGGTTTGGAGAGCAACGGAGATGTGAAACCAAAGAGAGACTTATTTACTTTTCACACGGTGTACATCATGATTTACTATGTGCTAATTTCCACTAGCAAGTCTGTGAGAATCGCCATTTTATGTTGGAATAAAACACTAGCGGGATTAGCATTCGGCTAAGTTTGCATTATGAATCCATTCCGCTCAGCTATTTCATAGTTCTTTAAGTAGGAGGCTGGAAATTTTCAAGTTCCAGGTTATCGGAAATGCAGCAATACATCACGATGTGCAATATTACTAATAATGAATAATATAATATATGAAGTATAGTCTCTTTTCTTTCAGATAATCCATGCACAAAGCACTGGTATCTCCTTGCATTTCAGCCAATGAGATGGTGACACAACTAGCTTGTTTTGGTCTCTCTTTCGGCCTTGCCAGTGAGTAGAGCTACGTCAGCACAGTGCAGCTGCAGTCCCTCGTACTTAAGGGAAAAACGCCAGTTCGCGGTATGACTGGGGTGCAGCTTGGTTGCAGTGGGACGCGCCATAAGAAAATGGTGATAGAGGTCTGTTAGCAATGACACCCTTCCCGTTACTTTTGTTGCTTTGACAGTTTATTCTTAGATTTGTTCCTGCTTTTGGCAGCAGGGGGCGGTAGCTGCTGTTTTCACACCAGGTGCCTCCAATCCTTTTTTTGCCTTGTAGTTCAAGCTATTTGCAGATTCCCCCTCTGCCCCCTCAACCAGAGTTGACCGGCCTGAGGGTTAGTGGGGATGGTTTTCTGTGTACTGTAATGAAAGATATCTGTAATGTAGAAATCAGTAAGAATAGGGGACTGGGTGACGGCCTATTTTGCCCATTTTGTAGAGATCAACTGTTATACCGTCAAGCAGCTTCACCAAATAGGTGCCAGCTGTGGTTGGGAATGTCTGCTTTTTCCAGAAAGACCAGGACACTGTCACCCCCCCCATGCCCCCTTTTAATCTCACCCCCTCCTCCTGTCTCCTCTAGGGACCAGCGGATTTTCAGCACCACATTCCTCGTAACTTCA
>JAODKC010000082.1:16873068-16884889 GCA_026777985.1 Mormyrops attenuatus
CAAATCAAATTAATTCAGTACAATTCAAAAACTTTGACAATATTTATTGTCATGTAGACATAGAACTTCGGCCAGCTAGCTGGAGTGAGATTTTCAATTCTTAAGTTATATATCTTTTTTGGTTACCGGTCCGGGTCCGTATGGGACAGCTTCTGGGTCCGGACCCAGCCCGCGGTCCGCCTGTTAGTGACCCCTGCAGTAGAGGAACAATTATGGAATTGCTCAGTGTTGAGGAAAAAATGTTGGAATCATCAGCTAAAAATTTGCAGTGAGTACTTTGTTGCTCTTCCTCAGGCTTTCATGATGGCCTACATTCTTTAAGGCGTAGACTTCAGTAATGAAAAACAATATTTTGCATCAAACCGGTTCCAGCTTTCTTGAATAGCAGTTGACAGATCAGCTTTGCAGGATGGATCTTTGTCATGCACCAAATTTTTAAATTTCCACCATAAAAGATATGGACTGATTTCTGGTCATGTGATTGAGCTTGACATGCCTTTTCTGAAGACAAGCTTTAGCACTTTTTGCTCTGTGGCAAGATGCATTATCATCCTGAAAAAATGACTTCATCATCGCTAAACCAATTTTCTATTGATGAAATGAGAAAAGTGTCCAAAATTTCAATGTAGACCTGTGCTTTGATTGTTGAGGTAATGACATGACGGGGCCATCTCCCCTGGTCCTTTACCTAACATGCAACCTCATGTTGTAAATGACTGGGGAAACTTCCTTGTTTTCATCAGGCAATCGTCTTTATATGTTTCATTAGAACGGCAACAGACAAAAGTTCCAGCATCATCTCCTTGGCCAACGTAGCTTCGTGATTCATCACTGAGCATCACTTTGATCCACAGTCCATGACTGTTTCTGAACCCACTGAAACCTTATTTTCTGCTGTTGAGGTATTAGTGCTGGTTTTCATGTAGCTTTTCTCTATGTAAATCCCATTTAATTCAGCCGATTTCTTATAGTTATGTCACAAACATTGACTCCTGTTTCTGCCCATTTGCTTCTCATTTGTTTTATTGTCCATTTTCTGTTTTCTAGCCATATTGCTTTGAGTTTTCTATCTTGATGCTTTGACATCTTTCTTGGTCTCCCTGTATGTTTTCCTTTTACAACCTTCCCAGTTTGCTTATACCTGCACCAACTTTTAGACACAGGTGACTGGGAACAACCAACATCTTTTGCCACATTCCATGTTGCATTTGGCTCTTGAATGAGATTGAATGAGTCCTATTGTTTCACTTGACAACTCTCTTGTCGGGGGGGATTTTTCCTTTCATTTAGCCAAGTTCACCAGCTTACAGAAGATCTGTAAGCACTCTCTTTTAACTGCAGACTAATTTGCATTTTTAGACTTGTGCCAGTATTTGTTTTAGAAATGCAAATTTGAGATGCAACGGTGATTCCATAATTTTTTCTCTGCTTGATCTGGACAAAACTATGCCATTAATTTAAATAATTCTGTTAAATTTGTTTGAGATACATTTCACATTGCCAAAATCTTCAGCTTTCGAACAAAAACTGTTTCATGTTGTGTGTGTAATTTGTTTATTTGCCATGAAGTTAAAAAGTTGGGTGAACATCCTCTAAGTTGGTGATTCCATAATTTTTGCCAGGGGTTGTATGACCCCCCCCCCCCAGCAAGATGGGGTAGGTGAAGGGAAGAATTCCAGTGTACTACTGGCAATGGCAAATAAAGGATATATAATTTCTTAGGTAAACCTACTTGTTAATTCAATCATCCTGCTCCTTCAAACAGATAGCACATATTAATGGCTTGTGGGTCTGTATGTCATTATTGACTCAGATGACAGATTGAAGCAGATATCTGGAAGTTAATGATGGAAGACTGGGTTCAAAGCAAAACCTTTTCATATTGCAAACCAAAATCCATATCTGTCTGTCAGGCATTTTCAGACACATGTCCACAAGATGGCACTCCTATACTGTACTTCTGGCAAGTGTGATGGTGTCCTGATTCCCAGCATTGTTAAAAGGGATTGGGAAACCCTACAATAAAGGGTACTGAAGAAGTGCCCAAACAGGTGCCCCTCTAGGGGGGCAAAATGTATTGGTGTGCTGTACATCTTGTCCATTCATGTATAAGAATATGGGGAATTGTCCTAATGGATGCCCCTTCAGTGGAGAATGCGATTTAGTGCCCTCTAGGGCATCCTTACAATTTGGTAAACCAGAGATGCCCTTTAGGGTGCATTTTCAAGTGAGCAAGCATGATGAAGTGCCCTTGGGGGTGCCCTTCCAAGTGAGCAAGCATGATGAAGTGCCCTTCCAAGTGAGCAACTATGATGAAATGCCATTGAAATGGAGAGAAAAATATCTCTGATTGGTGCCCTTCCAGTAAGAAAATGAGATATTCATTCTGTTTAACTCAGTTTCCCTTAGACCTAGGGGTGTAAATCGTTGGCCACAAGGAGATTTGATTTGATTATTGAGGGAATCGGCTCACGGTAACAGTTGAAACAGAACATGACTATCCGGTAATAAACACTGCTCAATAATCATAGTGGATGAATAAGATACCTAACAAACACACAACTAGAAATACCAAACAAGCAACTAACGTAATTGTAGGACATTATACTTACATTTTGACATTTACACACAAGGACTAACTCTGGACCTAAACTTTCAGCAAACCATTCGAACTTCCCCCTCATTCGTGCTGAAAAGAGTCAGTGTGTAACAAACTCCGTCAGCTTTTCATACAATAACCATGTCTCTTGTCTATCCCAGACCCATCCAGCTTGCCTTACTCCAATTCTGCCCCAATCTCATTCCCTCCAGACATCCCCTTTTGGACTGACAACCCAGCTTTTGGACTGACCTCCTGGCTTCCGAACTCTTGCTCTGTGACCCTGACCAAGGTTCTACTTGAGTTAATTTCTGTATGCCTGGTCCCCGATTAAATTCCCTGTGTTCCAGACTTAGGTCATTGTGCTTTCTGTTCATAACAGAATATCTTACCAATACCATGGACATACAGTGCCAGCTGCAAGATGCTGGCATAGATTGACCAGCTTACCACCTTGATTGGGCAGCTCCAGCAAGGCACCGCTACCGTTGTCCCACTGCGTCTATCTTCCAGATTCCCTTTAGCGATGCCAAAAAGGTATGAAAGCAACCCCGACCGGCGTTGCACCTTTCTCATACAGTGCAGAAAGACCCTGCCTGCCATGGTGAAGCCCGGATGTTTGACAAATATGACCAGCTGCCCATAACACTGGACATCTGGGACCGCTGCTGGTCCCATGTCCAGACCAAGTTCTCCCACCTCGGCTAACCCCTCCCTCCACCTGACCCTGAGTCCATACAGATCAGCAGAGCTCTATTCTTCCCCACCAAGTATCAATGACAATTCCAGTTCCAGCTCTGCCTCTGCAGTGGAGAACCAGGGCATCTAGTCCGCACCTGCCTGGTCTGACCTTCCCAAGGTCCTCTGGCTTCATCCCAGGTAGAAGTGCTCCCTTGAGCGGTGCTGACTCAGAAACAGGTGGTGGTACTGGCCACTCTGGAGTTCTGGAGAGGGGAGCAGGTGGAGGAGTAAGCGCTTCTGGACTCCAGCACAGCTGGGAGTTTTGACTTTCGGCTCATGCAGGGCCACACCATCCCCCAGAACCTGTGTTGCCCCTCTCACACTGCACATGGTAAATGGATCCCCGCTGGCCTCTGGTCTAGTGACCCACCAAATCATTCCCCTGCAGATGCAGGTGAGGACATCCCATGGGGAGTGGATCCAGCTTCTAGTCCTTTCACCTATCCGTGATGGTGTCATCCTGGGACACTTGCAGCTGAGGCAACACAATCCCCAAACTGACAAAGGGAAGATTTGGGCATGGTCATTGGGGTGTTTCATGAACTGTCTTTCCCTCCCCTATAGATTCTTGTCTGTGGAGAGCCTGCAGCCGGAGGTGGGCACCCATGTTCCCAAGGAGTACAGGGACTTCTCGGATGTGTTCAGTAAGGCTAAGGTTCTCAGGCTACCCCTGCACCAGAACTCCGACTGCACCATTAGCAGGTGGAACGGACCGCTCTGCCCAAGGGATGCTTTTTTCCCTGTACAGGCTAGAGGAGGAGGTGATGGAAATCTACGTCTGGGAAGCGCTGGCCTAAGGCATCATTCTTCCTTGTGAAGAAGGATGGGGGTCTGCTCCCCTGCATTGATTATCAGGCCCTGTACACCATCAACAACAAACACCAGGAGCTGCTGCCTCTCATCCCCTTGGACCTGGAGCAGCTTTGGTCTGACTGCATCTTCACAAATAATGATCTGAGTAGCGCATATAACCTCATCTGCATCAGAATATACCTAAGATGCATGGTTGTGCAAATTTCTGCGTTGATGAATTTTGCCCCATTCCATTCATGAATTGGAATTTGAATTGAATTGGCCACACCCCACAGGATGTTGAATTTGAATTGGAATGACAGGGAGAAGAATTTAATTTGTGTCAATTCAAAGAAACTCAACACAAACTAGGGGTTGCACAACTTTAGAGTTTTTAAGTTCGACAGTTATGTTATGAAAATTGAGTCGACGTCAACTAATCGCTGATAATGTGATTAATAAAACAATAGGAGAAGGAAATGTTTTGCGACAACGGACAGTACATATTTGCTAAACTTAATGCACATGCTGATGGCAAACAGCTCAAATACATATTCTAATTTCCTGTGCCATCTCCACCAGGAACTTTTGTAACTCTTGGTCACTTTTGTGTGTCACTCTCCCACCGCACAACAGGAACTGAGCACTTTATGCTAAATAAACACGTAATTTCATACAAAGCTGCACTGCCCCCAAAATAATGGAGGGTAAACAAGTGATTTTGTTTATATTTGGTTATTGTGGGGATTGATCCCGATCAAAATGGCCTTTCATTTATATTTTATGTATATGATCCGCAATATTATTCGTTATTCGTTTATTATTCGTTATTCGTTTATTATTCGTTATTAAATATGGCTAGCAGATCTTTTGATTTCCACAGAATAAAAAAATGATATAACATTATTCCACTTATAAAGACTGGCAACTGCTGGCACTGGCAATATTAGACAAAAGGATATCGGTTAACATTAGAATTTTCAGAGGCAGAAATATGGAGACACAAGTGAAAAGATATTCTTTAATGTATTAAATGTAACTGAGGCTCAAAAATAATTCCACCTGCTCAATATTTGCTCCACTATTTTTATTTCTTATCCCTGCATTTTTGTGTAACTGGTATTTTCTGAGGCATCCATGTTGTTAATGTCATAACCGCATGATAAACAACTAGTCGACATCAAGCTTAAAGTGTCATCACGGAGCAGTAAAGTCCACTTGTGAACTAGCTGACTAGTCTGTACAACTGCTAATGCTAACATAACAAAAGAATGTCAATTAACCTAGGAAAACAAATAATTATATAATAAATTTGGTCACGTGTCTTCTGTCTGTTGTGGACCGATGCCACCCCACCCTCATGGCCAATAATTTTAACCATCGCCTGTGACGGTTTGACTAACCTTTGGTCTGTTACACTGTGCAGACCTGTCTCCTGCTGATTGCTGCCACCTGTTGGTTACCTATTTAGGACATGGCCACGTGAACCATCCTACCCCCCCGCCCCCATTCTACGGGATCCTAACAATAATATCTTGTGATGTCTTGGTCCACAGTCCGCTGATCCAGAGGGAAATACACTCAACACATGTTGAGTATTAACCTGCATCCATGTTTGATAACCACGTTATACAGGTCAGGGAGCCTATTTCAGGAAGCACAGGGCACAGTTTTATATATTTATATAATATATATTATGTATAATACCTTTTAAATATATTTATATTTGCATAATGGTAAATAGACATTTATATAAAAGTAGAGTACAAAAATGGCAACTGCAAAAAAGCTCAAATTTATTAGTCTGCCAAATTTTAACTGGGCAAAATACATAAATCATTTAAAAAGTTATCATTTACCTTAAAGCCATCACTGTTAATTACTCAAACATGTAGGTGAGTTATTTGGGGTGAGCGTGTGGCTCAGCTGGCTAAGCCTGGCTTTGGCAGAATAGTCACATATCTGTGGGTCCTTGCAAGGCCCTGAAACAGCCCCCCCATTCCCCCAGCTCCATGGGGGCTGCTGCAGGTAGCTGCCCTTCACTGCCAAGCTTGTTCTCACCTTAATATCTGTTTCTGGGTGTCAGGCAGAGCAAGATAGGGTAGGCAAATATTTCCACACAGGGATCATAAAAAGTCATTATAATTATTATTATTATTGCTTCGTGAAAGTGGTATAATTCCTGGAATTACACTGATTTTACTCACTCAAAAAAATAGAACTCCCTATGTAAAAAAATTTATTGTTTGAAAAAAAAAACAATCATTTGTAATTGATGGAATGAGTTGTTATAAACAATTTTCTAAACAAATTAAACCTATTAGTATTTAAAGAAAAATGCCAATAGAATAGAATAGAATATATATACATATAGAGGTGAGAGCAAACCTGGTAGTCACTGCACAGGGTCCAAAAATTCATGGCGCAATTTTATGGTTCACTGGGGAAAAATGAAGGTCCATTCTCTGTTTCACAGAGTTGGCAGCAAACTGGTCATAGCCATTACCCATGTTTTGTAGTATTAGTCATTTAGTTAATTGTTTTTGGGATATTTTTAATAGGCTATTAACCTAGTCAGCAGAGTTTGATTGTACTATCATAGAGATAAAACCCAGGATAGAGGGGCTCAGTGAACGTGGTCTGGACCCTGTGCAGTTGGGTCATTGTGTCAGAGATGCTGTAGAAGGACAGAGTTCCTGCCCTGTGATCCAGGTACACTCCTATCCTGGAGGAGGGGGGGGCAGATACTGCAGTTTGCACAGTATTGTGCCGGAATGAGGAACTGGAGTTTGAGCAGTACAAACACCAGGACTTGTCATTGTTTCCAAGCCCGATGTTGTTATCCCATCCTTTACTGCTGTTCCTTTTATATGTGACGCCAATTCCAACCCATCCCCTGCTCCACTCAACCTCCCAGTAGCAGCGCCCAGTCAGACCCTCTGTACACAGCACTTGCTGCCGTGAGTCAAACCTCTCCCAGTGATCAGGATATGACTGTGTCTCTCTCTTCCATGTCACCACTCTGTTCCCCTCAGACAGATGGAGGTGTCTGTTTGCTGTGTTGGGGTCCAGAGTGAGCCGACAGGAATCTGATGGAGGAGAACATCAGAAGGTGATGGTTTGGTCTTATTCACTCCTTATATTAAACAAGATTGTGTGCTTTTGGGTATATTGTAATGTTTAAAATATCATTTAAAAAAGCCATTAATAAATGTTTTTCTATTCAGTTTTAAATGATAATACTCTCAATACGGGCACCTCACAGAACAACCTCATACTGTAAGCACAATAATATTAAACATCAGTAGTTGTGTTACAAGGAGATTTAAATGCTACTGATGTAAACAGCTCAGGTAAATGTGAAAGGCCAGGAGGCAGCGGGAGAGAGAAAGAGAAGCTCCCCTAGCAGAAGGAAACGAAAGACAATGAAACACACTCCACCGCATACAGGGAGAGAGAAGCGTGTGTCTGAAAGGACTCACATTGTAAGAATTCTGCTCTGGTCCTGGACACTAATATTGGTGAGACGGTGTCTTTGGTAACTAGAAGCAGACAGAGAGAAACAGGGATGTGAGTAAAAGGAATTTACTTGTGGGAGATGGACTTCACTCACTGTGGGGACAACTTTACTATGTGGGATGACAACAGGCAGTTTAACAAACCGCTAATCATTCTACATTAAACATATTACATATTTTTGCAGTGTGTAATTTTTAAGAAACATGATTCATGTTTTGCAGCCTATAGAAGGTGGAGCATTTTTAAAGGTTTTTATAAAGATTTAACCTAATGAAATTTTAATAATGCTGACTGTACTGCATACTCTCTCTGCATGGTCTATATCAACATGAACAGACTGGAAAATGTATTTATTTATTAACCTGCATGATGTATCTCTGCCGTTTTTTTTTCACAAACATTCTCCATTTGATCCTTCAGTTCAGAAACCATCTTCCTTACATTCCCAAAATCAAAACGTGGATTGACAGAGATTCTGGGTCCAAATCCAGCTTCAGGGGTGACAGGAAGACCCTGGCACCTCTACACACACATAGTCTAATTAAATAGTTTCACGAAAACAAATGTGTATTGTAATCAATTTAAAAAGGATTATTAATTTCAGACATACCACAAACAATTTGAAATACCAAAGAAAATATGCATCTATTTGAATACTCTGGTTCTAATATTGCCAAAGTAGCTTTTCTGTTACCTGGAGGAAATGGATGTGATCCTCTGTGTGTGAAATCTGCTCCAGCTCAGAGTGTCTCCTCTTCAGTTCATCAATCTCCTGCTTCAGTCTCTCCATGTGTCCTTCAGCCTGACTCACTGCAGCCTTCACCTGATCTATGATCAGCTGTGTTACCTCAGAGCGTCTTCTCTCAATGGAGTGGATCATCTCAGTAAAGATCCTCTCGCTGTCCTCCACTGCTGACTGTGCTGAGCTCTGTTGGTGACACAGGGAGCAGAGGACGGTAAATTACAATTGGCCCCTTTTGAGACTCCAGAGAGCCTCATTGTACAATAGTGATGTGAGCTGACAGGAGGTATAAAAACAGCACAGGGCTGGGGTTTGGAGCGTCACGATGCTGGATGCCTCAGGTACTGAAACCCAGCCAGCACTGATTGGAAATGATCACTCATTAAGCTCATACACTGTTAGCTGCAGGGATTTCGCAGAAACTGGTGGCCGTGTGGGGCAGGTTGGTTGTCACCACTGGGTTTCAGTTTAATCTGTGGCTTTTTGGTGTTTCTTTGCATTATACTAGTGTATGAAAAGTTGCTTTTTATTAAGAGGAATACCATTTTATGCCTGTTAGATAAAGACCTTTGGTTAGTTCAGCTCTCCTGTCCAGTGCCTTTGCTCCACCCCCACGCCAGATCCCAGACTCATTATAACCCATAGTGACCTTAATTTACCTTAAAGGACTAAGGTCACCCATCTGTGGAAGAACCTCAATTCACGCCTGAAATAGTTCAGCTGTTATCTTCTCTTCAGGTTCATACTCACTGTGATTGAGCCCACAGCCTCTCTCAGCTCCTGCAGCTCCTTCTCTCTCATCTGAATTCTCTGCTGAAATTTCTTGTGTACTTCGCCCATTTGTTTCTACAAATAGCAAAACACACAAGAAAATGAATTTACTAACTAAGATTATATTTTAACCATTTTGTCCAGAGTGGACCCCAGTCTTGTGCCCTTTGCTGCCCTGAAAGGCTTCAGGTGCTCCCTGTGACCCTTCCTGACCTGGATAAGTGGTTAAGAAATGGATGGATGGATGGATGGATGGATGTTGTTAAATGATTTATTATCTGTATGTAGGATAAACTTGATGTTGCTCCTTTGACTCATATTCCCAGTGAGGGATGTGCAGTCAAGCTGAAGTTCACTTACTGTATATAATACATGTTTCTCACAGTCAACCTGAAGTTCACATACTGTATATAATACATGTTTCTCACAGTCAACCTGAAGTTCACTTGCTGTATATAATACGTGCACTTACTGTAGTTACCACTTTATTAGGTACATCCAGCTAGTACTGAGTAGGACCCACATTGCCTCCAGAACCACTTCAATAGTAGATTAGTGCATTTACTGAAGCCATTCTGTACACCACTGTTGTACTGAGCTGTTATTTTTGCACTTGAGGCCTTCCTGCTACCTTACCCTTATCTAATATTGGTCTGGTTGCTCCGATGGCTGCCACACTAAGGGAGTAGCTGATGCTGTAGCAGATTGGCTCCTCCCGATTGTGTCTGATGTCACTCCTGATGACAGCATATTATGAGACTCAGGCTAAGGCACTCCTTGGGAATCTTGTCCGTCGTCTCAGTGTATGCTTCAACTGTGCTGAAAGTGGCTCCATTTTCCTCGACTTTGCGAAAGGTCAGGGGCTGAGGGTCACTGGATCCTCGTTCCACCGCCCTGAGGCTCATCGTTGGTACTCCAATACTGCTGGTGTGCCGAAGGAGATCGATCACATCCTCGTGGGCAGACATTGGAGGCTCCAGCAAAACTGCAAGGTCTACAGAAGTGCCCAGTTTGTGAATTCTGACCACAGACTATTTGCTACTCTGAAGATTCAGCTTAGATCCACTAGGCTACCACCTACTAGGAGAATCAGGCTGGACTTAGTCAGACTCAAAGATCAAGCTGTTTCTGATGAGTTTGCACGCAGTTTGTGTGAGATACTTGCAGACTTGCAGGAACTTGCCAACACTAATGTGATGTGAGAGACCTTCCGTAATAAGACCCTGAAGGTTGCTGAGGGTTGTGTTGGTGTTGTCTGTGTGCCCAGAAGGAGGCGTTTCATCTTGCAGGGTAACCTTTATATTGAAGTCAGTAGACGGACTGGGAGAGCATGGGGGTCATGAGGTTGCTGGAAAGGGGTTTGTGGCACTCCCGATTTCTTTGCAAGAGGACGAAGGTCCAAGTCTATAGAGTCCGGTTGCTGCCTGTCTTGCTGTATGGCTATGAGACATGGATGCAATCCAGTGAGCTGAGACGAAGACTGGACTCCATCGGTACTGTGTCTCTTCCTAAAGTCCTTGGGTACTGCTGATTTGACTTGTGTAGAATGAGTGGTTGCTAGAGGAGTGCCGAATGAGGCACATTACTTGCATTGTGAGGGAGCATCAGTTACAGCACTACGGCCATGTGGCGCGTTTCCCTGAGGGTGATCCGGCTTGTAGGATCCTCATTGCTGAGGACCCAAGTGGCTGGACCAGGCCAAGGGGACACCCATGTAACACCTGGCTGTGGCAGATGGATGGTCATTTCCAGAGAGTGGGACTGGACCATGTGTCTGCCTGGTTGGTCGCCAGCCAGGATCCGAAGGCATTTTGTCATGTGGTGGATGTGGCAATGTGCTGCATCAGTGCATTCTCCCCAACCTGACCTGCCCTCCTGTTAGCTTTAGCAAGCCTGGCCATTCTCCTCTGACCTCTCTCATTAACTGACAAAACTGACCCAGGATGGTGGCTGTTTCTGAGATGCTGGAACCACTACACTCGACAGCAATAATCATACCATATTGAAAACCTCTTAGTTTATACATCTCAGCCAAACATTAAGTGAACCTCTTGACCCTGTTTTCTTGCTGTATGTATTCAACTGCAGCTATATGATTCACTGTTTAGAGGAGTTTTCAGTAGGAATTTAATCCAAAGTTTTTGAACTTTATAACAACATGGTTTTGAGAACATAGTCAGTGATATAAGTCAAAGGGGTAAACATTTCTCCTTAATTAGTTATGCCTATAGAACATTTTCAGTATCACATTATTGGGACATTTTCTTTTTACTTTGCCAAAACAAACTTCATTTCTGTGTCTTCACATATAGTCACAAATAGACAGACAGGAACATGTATGGAAGTAAATTGGTTGTCTGACCTGTTTCTCCTCCCTTCCTGCAGCTGTTGAGACTGTATCATGGCCTCTGTGTTCATCCATCAAACAGGGATAACAGATACACTGCTGGTCAGTACGGCAGTAGACCTCCAGGGGTTTGTCATGGTGGGAACAGATCTTGTCCTTCAGATGGCTGATGGCATCAATGAGCTTGTGTTGTTTTACATGGTGGAGTTTATTGTGAAGCTGCAGGTCAGTTACACAGTAGGAGGCCAGACACACCAGGCAGGATTTGACAGCTTTGTGTTTTCTCCCAGTACAGACGTCACACTCCACA
>JAODKC010000082.1:16946588-16969089 GCA_026777985.1 Mormyrops attenuatus
CAAGCTAAAACCCTGGGTTCCTTTAAATCTGAGCTAGATAAGATTTTAACAACTCTGAGCTATTAGTTAAGTTCCCCAAACTAGCTCGATGGGTCGAATGACCTCCTCTCGTTTATATATTTATGTTATGTTCTTAACTTAGTTGTTCACGCTGGAACTAATAATATAAAGTCCCATCAATCCAAGGTATTAAAGAGGAGCTTAATTTCTATGTGTGCAAAACCTAAAACAAAATGTTGGAATCTAATTGTCTCTGGTGCCTTACCAATTCTCTATAGAGGGGATGTAACCTATAGTAGGCTATTCTCCCTAAACCGCTGGTTAGAGACTTGGAGTGCATCTCACAACATTTGTCTTTATTGATAATTGGGACTGCAGGGCAGTTGTTCTGATTTGGTTCTAAAATAGAAAATTCAAACAACAAACAATACTTGGATTCAGATTGCATATTGACAATTGTAAACGCCTTGGAGCAGTACTGGGCTCTCCCTTAGAGATAGGGTGAGAAGCTCAGTCATTCGGGAGGGACTCAGAGTAGAGGTGCTGCTCCTCCGCATCGAGAGGAGCCAGATGAAGTGGCTCGGGCATCTGCTCAGGAAGCCTCCTGGACGTCTCCCTGGTGAGGTGTTCCGGGCATGTCCCACTGGGAGGAGACCCCGGGGAAGACCCAGGACACGCTGGACTCGGCTGGCCTGGGAATGCCTTGGGATTTCCCCGGAGGAGCTGGACGAAGTGGCCGGGGAGAGGGAAGTCTGGGTTTCCCTGCTTAGATTGCTGCCCCTGCAACCCAACCCGGAAAAGCAGTAGGAGATGGATGAATGGAAAGGAATGGGGGAGAGCTTCTGCCGATATTGGAGTGGATGGGTTCCCCCTGTTTCCAGCATCCCTGGAATGCACACACCTACACTCACAATATAAAAACTTTGGTTGATAAGAGTCAGCACTGCAGGTTAATTTACATGTAAGTCTAACATATTTTTTCCCAAAGAAGCACCCTGGAAATAGTCCTTAGTATCTAGGACATTTTCTTATGTTAAGGCAGTAACACGACATTTCTTTCGGCTATTGTTTGTCCCAATATCAATGATATGCACACATATTGGTGCACACTGGTGTTTCATAGACCAAATAAAAATAAATTGTTGAAACTTCTCTGAGGGGATGCAGGTTTGTGCACCTAATTCAATTTGTTCACTTTGTATTTTATTTTTAGGTTCTCCCCAGTTCTGATTAATGCCTATTTTGATGGATTCCTGCAGTGTTATATTTATAAAGAATACCACAGTCTCTCATACAGCAGTCAAGCAGTTGCTGCATGGAGGGAATAACCAATTCTCGAGCCTTCGATGTCAATCAGTCAGGTTCTGGCGCCTATTAAGGTCACAGGTAAGAAGCCCTCCCTTAAGCAATCTCATAAGAGATTGTTCGGGAAACAGACATAGGAAAATAAATTCCTTTCCTAACATATACCTTTAGAGTCTTCATAAGACACTAACAGTCATCGTTATCGGGAAAAGTACCCCATATCTAAGCAAAATATCTTTTGAAGAATATACTCTTACAATTATGGCTACCTTGAGCACAAAAACCATCCACTATGTATCAATCTTTAACACACTGATATTGCAATAGGTCTCTATGCCATTCAGACGTTATGTTTAATTAGGAATGCACCCTTAATATTTGGAGATGTTGTACAAGAAGTAAATGCATACTGGAGACTATTACTAATTTTATTGCAAATAATCAACATAGTATTTTTCCCAGCAATTACTGAGGGATTGACTGATTATTTGAAACATCTGATAACTGATCATCATACTCTCTCTTGAAGGAGTTGTACCTGAATCATAAGCTGATCCCTAAGCACCCACTTTATGATTCATTATCCCAGAATCATTCGGAAAACATGTCCAGTTTTTCATGTTTGGTCAAAGAGATGTGAAGCCAAACATATTTTTTTAAGTAGCTCGATTAAAAAAAAAAAAAAAGTCTTTACCCCACCGGGTTAAGAAAACCAACTAAACTAAACAGAATAAGTCCACCTCAATAGAACTAAAGACAAACCAAACAGACTGAAGATTGGAAATGGCACAAAAATAGTGAATTGTCAATACACTATCAGCTGCAATAACACTGGTTTGAGGAATTGATGTTCACTAATCTATGTGTTGCTCCGTGTCCTGTTCTAAGTTGACCAGCAGGTGACTCTAGTGAGCTTCCAAAGCCACAAGAAATGAACAACATTTCAACACAATAGGCTGGGAAGCTTAAAAGTTTCAGGATTCATCTGGCCAAGAGATACATACAAGTCAAGTCAGTTTATTTATAAAGCACATTTAAAACAACAAAAGTTGAGCAAAGTGCTGTACAGACTGCAACGAAACACAATAATTACTCCTAGATAAATAAAATTAGTGAAATAAAGATGAAAAAATAAATTTAATTAAAATTACAATCACGATTAAAACCAATTATGCTCAGGCCTACTCAAAAGCTAACAAAAATAAATATGTTTTAAGATGAGATAAAAATGTCAACAGTAGAGGCAGATGTGATGGTGAGTGGAAGAGTATTCCAAGGCATAGGTGCAGCAACCGAGAAAGCCCGATCACCCTTTAGACCTGACCGAGGGACAGACAGCAGCATTTTATCAATTTCGTTGTGCAAGTGACAATGACAATAAAGATTTATCTTATCAGATGATTTGAAGTGGAATAGGGACATAGGAGATCAGGAATGTATTCTGGAACCTGACTGTGTGAAGCTTTGTAAGCAAATAATAAAAACTTAAAATCATTTCTATATTTGACTGGTAACCAATTTTGTAAATCAAAGTTTAGAGATGAAT
The DNA here is from genome assembly GCA_026777985.1 of Mormyrops attenuatus. NCBI lineage: Eukaryota > Metazoa > Chordata > Actinopteri > Osteoglossiformes > Mormyridae > Mormyrops > Mormyrops attenuatus. The sequence continues at coordinate 16,949,440 of JAODKC010000082.1, forward strand.
CAAAAATGACACCACAATTTCTTACATGGGTTTTCAAGTTTGCAGACAGAGGGCCTAGCATTCCTTCTGTTGATCCAGTTGAACTACCTCGTAGGTGGGCCAAAAAATATCATTTCAGTTTTATCCTTATTTTGTTGCAGAAAGTTGTTTGCTGCTGAAATCTTGATATCATCAAGACGGCTAAAAGGTGCAGTCGGAGCAACGGTTTGTCAGGTTTCAGAGGTAGGTAAAGCTGTGTGTCATTAGCATAAAAATGGTAACGGATATTGTGGATTTGTAGAATATTTCCAAGGGGGAGGATATACAAGGAAAAGAGGAGACCTAAAATAGAGCCTTGGGGCACATCACAGGTAATGGTTGCAGTATAGGAGGAATAAGTGCCTATACTCATTGAGAAGATGCTATCTTCAAGATAGGAGACAAAGCAATTTAATGCAGAGCCCTGAATGCCCACGTAATGTTCCAAAAGAATACAATGGTCTGCTGTGTCAAAGGCTGCACTCAGCTCTAGCAGAATTAATACTGCACAATTTCCAGAGTCCACAGACAATAACAGGTCATTAGTGACTTTGAGGAGAGCAGACTCAGTGCTGTGTTGCAATTTAAATCCAGATTGGTACACACACAACTAACATCCCATGCTAGTACAATGCAGTGTGAGGCAGTTAATGAATGACGACCCTGGTCGTTTTGACCAGGGGTGGGTTTCCCAATAACGGTGACTGTTAGCATCTTATGAAGACTCTAGAGATATATATTGTGAAGGTATTTGTTTTCCAAAGTATGTTTCCCGAACAATCTCTTACGAGATTGCTTAAGGGAGAGCTTCTTAAGAGCGACCTTAAAAGGCACTATCCATGGCCCCACTGCCAGACTGCATTATGAAAGAAAGTGGTGTTCTCTGTAAATAAAACACTACAGGAATGCTCCAAAATTTTGCAACAATCAGAACCAGTGACAACCTGTCATGGACCGCTCCAAGGGAACCCCTATGACATCACACAGTGCTTCCTGTCCACACCCTCAGGGAATCCCAAGAAGGGAGACTGGCACCAACAGGGATGTTCCTTCCCCACCTGCCCCAAGAACCAGTAGAACTGGTTAGCTGCACACCTCCCTCTTTCAGCTGTGTTCTATTGGGGTTTAATGGTCTGTCTTACTTATTCACGTCAGGGATCTTGGTAGATTCATGCAAGTTCGAGCAATACTGTCTCGTTTACCCCTTTTCCAGTCTGCTAGCCTGCCTGCCTGTGTCTTGACCCTATTTTAACTTTTCAACTTTGTGTCTTGTCAAGCAGTCCAAGTGCCTACGCCGATTGCCCAAATTGTTTCCAGAGTCTGAGTTCTGCCCTGTCCCCTGACCGCCGACGAAGATCGCTCGACCCCTGCCCACTCCTCAACCACATTCTTGGACGAGGTTTCTGGATTTTGCCATCTGGAATTAAGACTATAATTAAAGACCTTTCGCCTGCTTGATCTGCAACAATGTCCTCATTTTCCATGACGCTCCCTGCGACAGAAGATCTCACCATCAGGATGGACCCCGCAGATCAGACTAACCTATCACTGAAGTCCTGGGTAAGCAGGGTGCTCTGCTGGGGTCTCACCGGTCAGAACTCATGGCAATTGGTGACTTCCTGGAATCTTTTAAAGCCGGGTTAATGTATTCATTGGTTCATTGTAGTCATCAGACTGCTTTTTCACCTGTCAGTGAACCCCTCTTGCCTCCACGCAGTGGGAACCTGTCGTTTGTTTTTATCCCGATGTTCCCTAATTTTTGTCTTGCAGCTATCCGCGTTTCCATCAGATCGCTCCAGGTGACCTGTTAAATCCATGCTAGCCCCTACTACTTGCACCTCCCCCTCGTTCACAACAGAGCCCCGCACCATGTAAGCAAACAGGTCTGACAGTCCAAACCGTAGCCTCTGTTGAACACCTGAAGGCTTACAGATCTGCTCTTATGGCTGCCCGCTCATCGTGCAATTCCACTCTTATTAACAGTGCTTCATGCGACCTAGAATGCTCTGTTCTACTATAAATAAGCTGTCAGCCTCCTATTAAAACTACCGCAGCTTCTCATGAGCTCTGTAACTAATTTATGAAGTATTTTCAGTCTATAATTGTAACTTTATATCAATCATTTTCTGCTAACCCTCACCCACCTCCAACAACAGCCTTCGTACGACAACCTACTGCCCACTCAAAATCAGAATTTGTTCCCTCCTCTCCTGCTCCTTTTACTCAGTTAATCTCAAAATTAAGTCCATCTGCATGTCAGTTGGACCCTACCCCTACCACACTTATAAAGGATTGTTCGGGCACTATTTCGGTACCCATTTCCCATTTAGTAAACTCTCTAGTAAGCTCGAGATGATGAATGCAGCCCCACTTACTCAATACTGGTGATGCCCAACCCATCCAACCCATCCATCTGTGACCTCACCAGGTGGCGCTCACTAACAGTCATATGTGCTCATACGTACTGCCCCAGATCGATGATGTACTGGATGACATTGTCGGAACAACCTGGTTTAGCTCTTTATACGTACCTCAAAAGTAGTTATTAGCAGGTTGAACTAGCCCCAGATGCCCAACCCAATATTGTAGTCATCATTGGTCATAGTCTATAGCATTTCTAAGCTATGCCCTTTGGGCTCTGTAACGCCCCTGCCAATTTCAAGAGGTTGATGGCGCAAGTGCTAGCCCACATCCAATGGAGCTGGTATGTCATCTACATGGATGATCTGCTCGCCCATACTGTTTATTTCAATTATATCACTTAACTTGTGCACCATCTTCACTGCCATTCTCAAGGCAGGCCTGTGCCTCAACCTTGAAGTGTTCCCTTCCGTGCTGAAAGACAGAGTTCCTGGGTCATGTAGTAAGAGGTGAGGGTGTGTTGGCAGACATAAGAAAGATTTCTGCAGTGAAAGACTGGCTGACACCGCACATGTCATGGTGCACCGCAGTCTACTGGGTCTCACTTCTTTCTACCACCAGTCTGTACTAGATTCCACCAGGACTGCCAAGCCACCCAATGACTCACCAAAAAGGGAGGGGTTTGGAGACTGCACAATCACCTTCAACCACCTGAAATCTGCAGTCACAGAGGCCCCAGTGTTAGCGTACCCCAACCCAGAACTCCTCTTCATCCCCTTCATCCTCAACACAGACACCAGCAACTAGGGGATTGAGGCATATGTGGTTCCAGACAGGGCACAATGACCACAGCTGAGAAGCTAGTAGAGGAGGTCTGCCATTTCGGTGTAGCAGGAGAACTGCACAGCAACCAGGGGTAAAACTTGAAGCCACAGGTATTTGACACGACCTGCAAGTGACTGGGCATTGTGCAGACCCACACCACCTTGTGCGACTGGGACTGCCACCTGCCCCTGTTCTTGTGGGCATACTGAGCGGTGGTGCAGGAGAGCACTCGATGCACATTGGCTATACTGATCTTCAGGCTGGACCTGTGCACACCAGTGGACTTGGCATTTGGGCCACTTCCACAGCCAAAGGTGGTGCGAGATCTAGGTATGGAGTAGCTGTGGTGCCTTTGGGAGTGTTTGAAGGGCGCGCACAAAGTGGCCCAGCAGCACCAAGGGGCAGCGACTGCCTGATAGACGTGTAATTTACAATGCACACAGCCGCGGGCAGGATTTTAACATCAGGGACCCGTTTTGGGTATACTGTTCCATTCATTAGAAGGGGCAGTCGTCCAAGTTAGACAGTCATTGAAGGGGGCCAGAGGAGATCCTCACGTGCCGCTCTGATGAGTGACTGACTATTGATGTCGTCAGCATGCATTGTGCGGTGCTCTTTCTATTTGTAATTGTGATATTTAATGTGTGCATTCCTGTTTTGTATGATGTAACAAAATTATTATATCATTGTAATGTTTCCCATAAAGCGCCGATGTTTTTGTTAGCACCCGCTCCACGTGCAAGTATCACGTCGATCACTGTCTTCCCAGTGTGTGCCGCTGCTAGTCATCTCTGGCAGTGTGCTGTGAATAAAATACAGAGCTTTTGTACCTTTTTATAAAGAGTTACATTCTCTTTATTATTTAAAACCATGACCCACAAAAAAACGTGTAACAATATATACACACAGCTTGGGGTACAAGTGCACGGCAACTGTGAAGCACTTCAAGTGACACATTTTGCTGAATGAAGAACAGCACAGTCTAAGGGAAATATTACTACATGCCAGCCTGACACACCCCCCAAAAAGGTGACACAATTAAATTCTTCCAGGACAAATTTTGCGGAGTTCTGCATGATACATTTCAAACAGCTACTGCACTACTACTAATAAAAGTTGCCAAACGGGGAGGCTAGCGATCAAAAATCAATATCAGCTTTATTGGAGCATATCCAGAAAATCATCTCATGCCTCAAAGTTTTAGAAGAACAGAAGTATGTAAAAATAAAAGTATGTTTAACTTTTGGCTTTCACTTAGAGTGTACCAAAAACAACAACAAGTAGGGCTAATAATGCTAAACATGTGACTTCATCTTGACTGATGGCTGAATTCACTTTTTGAATGCTTAAACATGGTCATCACTCTCTTTTTTATATATATGTATATATATCAAAAAGGAGTGTGATTAACTATACACACACACACACACACACACACACACACAGCGAAGCTTGGGATCCGAGCTAAGTCATTCATCCACACCCAACTGGCTACCGCATTGCTATGGATAGCATTTGCTGAATGGGCAGGCTAGCAACCAAGAATCAGAATATTCAGAAAATTATCTTGTGCCCCACAGTTTTAAAGTAACTCACCTGTACAACGATCCATGAAATATTTGCTTCTAAAAGATCCACAGAAGACCTATGTATGCAAGATGGCGGCTGCAGGCTCCCTTTTCACTCTCGGCCACCTTCTGCTGGTAGTTCCAATTTTGCTGCCCTCTGTCATTGCAGTTCGAATTGTAGATCTGATTTTTAAGCATACATTTTCATTCATAAATGTTTTCGTGAAGTGGTAATAAGATCCATCAAAGAACATGTAGGGTAAAAAGAGTAAACAACGACAAATGTATTGATCCTGTTCACAAATATAATCATCTAATTCTTCTCTTTGATGTCACTAAGTGCCATCGCTTCAGTTATGGTGCGATTTGTCTCGAAATTTGATCTAGTCCAGATCTTCAATCTTGCGACATGTCTGTGAAGGTTGAAAAACATCCATCAAGTCCTTTTTGAGTTCTCTAGCGGGATCAAATGTCTGAAATTACGCTATTTTGCTATGCAGGGCTGCTTCAGTTTTGAGGTGATCTGCCTCAAAACTCGATCACTTCCAGTCTGTCAACCCTACAATGTGCCAGCGAAGATTGAAGACGATTCGCACAAAACATTCAGAGTTACTGTGTTCACATGACCGCGTGTCCTCTGTAACTGCCTTTTCCTTCATTTTCTGCCATACACTGCTGCTGCTTAAATTTTATGACAGTTTGCATGAATATGAAACCAGGTTTAGGTCTATATCCATATAATGTTTTGTGAAGCAATAATACGATTTAGAATACTTTTTTTTTTCAGAATACTTTTTGACTTACCACATTCGCAAGGTCAGATGTATGCTTTCATCCTTTCCTGTATTGCCCCTGAGTCACTTCAATTTTGGGGCAATCTGTTTCAAAATGAAATCAGACCCACTTTGGCACCCATGCAATGCCTGAGATGAATGTCAAAACTCTCTGTGCTGCACTGTTTCATTTCGAGGCAATCTGTCAAAACTGTAAATAATTTGAGCTCCTCATCCGTACGCAATGCCTGTTCAAAGTCTGAAACGATCTGTCAGACGGTTTTTGCATTATTGGCTGGCATACCAAAATGTCTGCAGTGGAATCTGACTTGTGCTAATACCACACGTATACCCCAAAGGTAAGGGAATACTATTAACAAAGCCAAGCACAGGAGAAGGGAATCGCAAAAGCCCTGTATACCTGCGGCAGGGGGCATCATTTTGTGTAGAGTGAACATCAGTATTTGACGTGATGCTTCTTAAGTTGGTCAGATGCAAAGGTTTAGGTTAAAGGGGGATCATGCATATTCCACACATACGATCACCCACATTCAGACACACAGTGTGGGCAGGATTTGAACTTCCAACAATGTAAGCAGCAGGCAACACAGTGGAAACCTTGATCATCTTAAATGGCTTTAAGCATTGTTCCTCTGGTGGAATTCATCCAGGAAAGCAGTCGGTGATGTAATGGGTCAGACGCTTACCCTTTCATTTCCTTTAATCCGCTGTTCCTCTGCTTTTAGAACTTCTGCAACAAACTAGCACATTGTGTCTTTTTGTCCTAATCTTCTTTATAGGGGTCTCTTATTCCTAGTGATGTTCTCTTAGTAGACAGTTTTCTATTTATATATGGGGTATATAGGTTAAATATAAATTTACTTGATCACAGAGACATTTATTTCTTTAGATTTTATCCTGCAGCCTTTCCTTATGCAGTGTACCTGCAGCTGCGGCTCCAGCTGCAGTAGAACCCGTTTTTCATGCCATGTGGTCTCCTTGAAGAAGTAAACCAATGGAGGGGGTAGGTATGTCCCTCCTTCTTCTCATTGGTTGGCCACTCTACAGCATTGATATTTGGGGTACTGCATGGGTATCCCAAATATCAACCGTAATCCGTGTCTGCGGTTCAGGCGTTGCCATAGGCGTGACCGAAAGATGGCGCGCCTACACTATTTTTGCTAAGTATGACGGCGTACTGATTACAAGTATTGTCAATCGAGGCTCATTTCTAAACTACTTGTTATTGATTCAAAGCCCATAGACAGACAGGCATTTCGATACTGATTAAATCTTTGTCGTTGTAAAAACACGATGGGGCCGGTTTGCTGAAACAGACTTCACTCTAGGTTGCGCAGTTACAAAGAGGTTGCAGCTCTTGAGATAAGTACAATTTAAGGTAAAAATAACTTTAATTAAAAGCACAGTAATTAAAGGGAATACAGCAGAGAGTTAAGCTGTTTCTTGATAATTATCTGTGACATACCAAGTAACTCATCTTAATTTCGATGTGTGTTTATTCCCGAATGAATCAATAAGCACCTGTACTGTAACGGTGCGCCGCGAATTTTCACAGGGATATACGAAGCAGTTCAAAGCTCACACTGACCCACGATTGGGTTTTCGTAGGCTGCGAATGTACACCTCAAATAAATGTCTAGTGTCTGTTTTTAAATACAGAAGAGTAATAAAAAATCTTCCAAAGAAGTGGTGGGAAGAGACTGTTTGCGTTAGTTTATGTACTTGATTAATTAATATGTGCCTTAGTTACATTGTTCGTTAAGTATCAACCAAAAGGAATTATTTTTTGCCTAAAATTACCGAAGTAACAATAGATGTGAAAGTTACCAATTGACAAAAGTCTGACTGAGAGGACCATCCAATTCAATCGGCCTTGACGCAACTAAATTTAAAGTCGACGCAATTTGTTTTGTGGTGGATTTATTCTCTGGGCATTATATAAGTGCTTAATTAATGTAGAAGCAATCTAATTTGTACTAACTGCATTGCCTATCAAGGTCCACATTATAAATAAAATGATGAGTTTAGAAGTTTAGTAAAATATCCACAAGGAAGTTCATATATGTAAACGTAAGCCTATGTAGGCTGCTACGATGTACGAGTATTCACAAAATTATTTCTACATAACAGTTATCAACGGAGCATTAATCAGAAACAAGAACATATAACAGATGGAAGTTTGAATATTCCTTTATCTCATTTTGTAGTAAACATATAAATAATAAACTCTAAACATTTCTTTATGACATCGCCCGGTTATGAAAGTTAATGGTACGGTCACCGTATGTATTATATACTATTCAAACTCTGCATCTGGCGCTGTTTAATTCTATAAAACTATTTCCCTATTACAAAATATGAAAAAAATATTTTAGTACATTTACAGTAGTAGTTAATTTATTAAAACAAACATCTTCTTCTGTACTACTATATCATATAACGAAATTGTCAGAATGTGCACTTGAAATGTTGGGGAAAACAAAAAGAAAAAAATGGACGTGGCAGATGACGCAAACTGTCCCGCTTTTATAACCTGGCCATAACCAATGAAGACAATAATAGTAAAAAAAAAAATGAAAGACAATACAGCACACGATTGGCCAAGACTTTTCGCAACTATTTAAATTAAAATATATTTTTGCATCTTACACTATTTCAAATAACGAAACGTGATTCAGTAAGTAACGATCTGTCAAAATCTAATTTACAATTCTGTGTATAAAAATATAATTTATGGACCCACACGAAGTATGACCCCCAAAATATAACAGTCTGATGCACATATGGACAGAATATCACAAACTCTCTGCTTTTCTCTCTTTACATTTTCTTCTTTTTCTTTGCGTTTTGCCAGAGACATACAAAAATAGATTCTGAGCAAATATCTGGCAGCGCGGCGTCGGGATCCATACCGGTGTACCGGCGTACAGTTCACGTGAGAATAAATTATTCAAAGAAAGGTTTTAAGGCTCTTGAAGGTCCATTTATTCTTTGAAAAGCACACATGTAAATGTCAATTAAATAAATACTCCAAGTCCTCCGGGGTTTCTTGTCTCCTTAGGGCTATTTTCGCTTATCCTACATTAGTCACATCTTACTTCGCGGTTAGACGTTTCAGCTTGAGTTTACTAACATGCCAAGGGGGTGAAGCAAGCGGCTATCCAGGACCCAGTTTCCTATTTGATATAGGATCATGGGGTACCAGTGGACACCGTCGTCCGGTGAGGAGCTGCTTGAGTCTGAATGGTTTTCTGGGTACAATAAGGAGGACAATCGGTGAATAAAGCGAACCGGTGCGAAGGCCGAGTGCGCCAGCTGATGGTCTTCAATCACCGCATAGCAGGACGCCAACACCTGGTCCACCACCAGGGTTCCTTCAGCGGTTACCGGAGCAAATGAGCCTTGGTGCTCCTCAACGTAAATCCTCTGAACGGTGACAGCTCTCAGATGGCGGTTCGTTTCGTCCATCACGAACACCTTCTGGCCGGGCTTGACTTCGCTGGCAAAAGTCGCCGCCATCGCCTCGTGTGGATGCGTAGAGTTCTCCGTGATGAAGATGAGATGGGCGGCAGTGAGGCTTAGCTTTCTGCGTGGCTCCTTGGTTTCTATCACGTAAAACACTCTTCTGTTTGCGACGTCTTGGTCCATGAACATGATGAAGTCGGTATACAGCAGCTTCCCCTCGCCGTCAGCGGCCAGCACCTTGTCGCCGACTTGAAGGTCTTTCACCAACTTCGTTCTTCCATCTTGGAGAGATACGGAGGCAGAGCCCGGGAAACAGCCTCCAGATTTTGCTGCAACTGAATTTTCTGTTGATGGAAGAATGACAAGAATGGGGTCAAAATTTCTACAAATACAAAACACAGTGCAGTGTGCCCGTGCCGATAATTTCACCAGTAGGCTACTAAAACCCCAATATCAGTTTTGATTTAAACCCAGAAAGTTCGGGGATTCATTTTCGACAAAATCATTCATAAAGTGTTTGCTTATGGTGTTAAATGCTTACGTTTAATAAGTAGCCATGATACTTTTTTGTTATGTCGTTTTCGGGAAGGGGGATAGAGCGGTGGTGTTTATGAATGCAGTTTACGTCTTAAAAAATTAGACCGTTGTATTGCTTCAAATGTGGGAGAAAAAAAAACTCCGTCTTGAATATCCACGGCCTGGTTAGTCTAATTAAATAGCAATAAAGGCCCGACATTGTCATTCTAATCCAGCTTGTAGTGTGGGCCCACTCTTGGAAAAGGACACTTACGCTTTTCCCAGCCTCCCACCCATATTTGCTCAGGTGCAGAAACCCCTATGTGCCAATTCACGCACATACTCTCCAAAACTAGTGGCATTGCAAACACTATTTGCACAGCGGAGCCACTCTTCCAAGGCACTCAAGATGAGTATTTGAATTTTAAATGAAGGCAGAGGCAACGAATGTTCACAGCCAACCGCCATCAATGTCCCCCTTCTTTAAGCACACCGGGCCGCCCTGTTGTCTGTCTGGATGACAATAATTCAGGCCTTGGGAGAAGCCTTCGTTACATTCCTGTCGCTAGGATCACACTTCAGGCAAACAGATCGGGGGTATGGGATCGCCTCGCTCGGAATCTTTGCATTTAATCTTCTCATGAGATTCCGCGGCATGAAATACGGTGGGGAACCGCTGAAAAAACAGATTTAGCCGCCCCAGTCCAGCATTGCGCTGTCCAAATTGCACGCTACTGTCACACGACCCTGAATGACACGGGCTAAATATCATCCCAGAGTGTGTGTTGAATTTTAAATAGAAGATTTGGCACTCGGATCTAGACGGGCTTGAGAATTATAGCGTTTATTGGGTTTGATAAAAATGCAAATATACGAATGATACCAAAGCATTTTTGTGTGATAGCTTTGAAACCGTATAGTTATATAGCAGTTTTAGCATTGGTATTTGTCCGCTTCTTTGTAACAGCATGTATAATTTACGAGGTTACCTCGGTTCTTTGGTTAAGTTGCTTGACAGCGTATCTATGCAGGGTATTTTACAATAACTAGTTACTTGCGGTGCCAAGACGAAAAGTATACTATGGTGATTAAAATGAAAATATAATTAAATCCAAAAATAACATGCACGCAAAGGAGACACTTTACTTACAATTTCTATATAATAATAACAATAAAATAATAATAATAATTGTCGTTATAATAATAACAATAATAATTATTATTATTATTTATTGTTATTATTAATGATTATGGGCACCTTAATGGAGAATATTTACACACTGATATGCTATTCACACAGAAACACCAGTTACATTTTAGGGACAGTGTGGGGCGATATTAGATCGTGAAATATTTTTTACGGTTCACCTAAGGTATTCAAGTTCCTTATAGAATCAAGACTGGTTGGGTAAATAGGGGTTTAATAGGCTAGTTTATCTTAAAGAGTAATTTTACTAATGTTTTATACTCCACGCTTACGTTAAATTGCGCATACATTTAAGTCCAGAGAAACCAGTTAATAACGTGAGGCAGCTTCGTTAATAGACGTAGCGACTAGATTTGATCGATTTTATAACATCTTAAAAGGCATGCTTTGAATTTTATTATCTGCATACCCAGAGTAATGCTGTGAGTCTACCTGAAAGCCCCAGGATCATTCTGCATGCAAAAATATATTCATATTTATCTGATTATTTATTATTATGTTAATAACGTATCCTTAAACTTTGACTTTTAAACCGAATGTTTAAATATTTAAGATATTTATAACAACCAGACAAAGAACAGCAAATTGATTTCTCTACTTGTTATGATGTGTGAACTTTAGATTGAAAAGACAGCTGCTACTTTATTGTCATATAATTATTTGTTAATTTATAGCTTTCTTCCATAAATCTTTTACTTGATTATGGGTTTCAAATTAATATTCCTGACGCCCAGGAATTCCAGGAAACCTCAAAGAAAAGCAGTTTCGGACAAACCTAACGCTTTCGCTCCTTGCGGAACCTCACCTGCTTTTACAGAGCAGTGAATGTGGGCTTTAGATTCATAATAGACCCAATCGAACCCAGCCTCCACGGCGAGCCGGGACAGCGTGCCGTATTTGCTTTTGTCGCGGTCGGAGGTCGTGATGTCCACGGCCCGTCCTTCGTAGTGCAAAGACTCTTCGAAATGGTGTCCGTCCTCGTCCCAGCCTTCCGTCACCCGAAGTTTCACTCCAGGCCACTGATTCATAACTGAAATGGCCAGAGAATTCAGCTTATCTTTGCATCTCTGTGGGAAAAAAACAAAAATAATTTAAGTTAGATCATACTTCAGAGAATCCAGTCTTCTATAGCTTGTTACTCTGCTTCAGTTTATACACTGGCGCATCCACAGTTCACCAACAACTTAACTCAATAAAATATGATTATTGTCCATATGTGCATCAACTGTTTCTTCAACTATTATCGCTCTGTTTCTACAAGTTATTAATTTATGTATTTATGTGTATATATTTCAGCACTTAGAATTAGAATTACATTAGAACTGTTTGTTTGCACCTCTTAGAAATAAATACGATTTTAAAAAGAAAACTTAATTTTTATGAGTCTTTCTAGACTAACACGTATTAAGCGTTACAAAAGCCACAACAGACGTCTGAACTGAACAAATGAACTTGAATAATAATTACACAACAACAACAACAATAAAAACAATAGGGCTCCATCAGTTTCGCTGCTTGGACCTCTAATAATAGGAATGGAAAAAAACAGAAGGGATTTGTGTTCTCCAGAACTAGCAGATGTAGCAAAATCGGAATAGTGGGTAATGCTTCAAGCAGTAATGTGGTTAGAAGCATAAACGTTTCTGAGTTTGAGCGAAAAAAAATCCATCTTAACTAACTGTATCTGTTTAAAATCAAACACTATGAAACCCAAAGGATTTCGCAGACATCACGTGGCAGTGAGACTTTTCTCCACAAATGGATTTATCAGCTCTTAGAAGCTTTGGTTGTACAAATCAAGCAGTAAAGTACTTAACGTCTGAGCTATTTTGTAGTAAACCTGTTGGGGCCTCCAGATTGCGTTTGGAATTACTCGTAAATAAAAAGCGCAGTGTCTTATAGCATATCCATTTTATAGCCTTCCGTTATAAATGTCTTTTTCTAAATGCAATATTCCTATGTGTCGTTATTTCTCTTGATAAGTTTTCAAGTTTTCGTCAAATGCCCTCGGCTATAGTGTTAAATCCTCAGTACTGGAGAGCTGGGAAAAACGCGCTGAACGAAGATAAGTTCTAAACTTTTAATGTATATATAAATATATAGATTTTGACGCCTAACGGAAAACATGGATGCATTCACAATAATTTAAGTATAGCCGAAAGACTTGGAATAACGGGTGCATTTGAGTAATTGTTAGCGTCCAGTTGGTGTTTGAATACGAGAAAACTAAGTTTAAGAACAACGATCTACAATGAAACTGTTCGTCCATAATTAAAGTATTGCACTTGTTAACCGTTCCCTAGACCCCAAGTGAGGATGCCTGACCTTCTCCAGGACAACTCTTCCTTGCACTTTACCAATATGTCAAATAAAACACCACAAAGCGTCCATTCAGGGCTCCCTGGAGGGGAAGGGGACTTTCATTATGTGAGCAGTGCTATTTTTGTGAACGTGACCGGATTGCTTAACGCGTGCTATCTCAAACCCATAAAATAACCGTTCTTGCATGTTGTACCAATTAACAAAATACACACACCCAGACAGAGAGAGAGAGAGAGAGATTTCAAACTGTAATAGGTAACACACATAATACTACTGTACTGAGCACAATAATTATCCCTTGAAAAAACTTGCCCTTAGTACCTGTATTCTATATTTAGTGCGAAATAAACAGGTTTACTTTTGCAACATGTTTAAGACAATATGCTAATCCTCCGAGACACTGTGATGAACTGAACCAGCAAAATAATTATGAACCGGTGACATAAATGCGCTTAACAGTCATACTGAGCACTTGTGGCGCACAGATTGGGACATAAAGGCCGTGCCAAACCCATCCCTCTCCACTCTGAGCGGGGCTGTCAGAGTCAAAAGCCGTGGAGCCCAAACTATTTATTAATTCATTGGTCGTGTGCCGCGAATCAACCAAATTCTGCTCAGTCACCGTGAAGCGCAGCGGGGCTCCTCAGGCTGCCGCTTTGTGCGCTGGACAAAGTTGTTCAACAAGCCTGCGCCGGCGGCTCTTAATCTCCTCACAAACGAATTGGTTAATGGGAACACTTATCGGGTACCTGTCAGTGTAAACAACTCGCTAGTTCTTCCAAGTTATGCCTCGTTTACCATATTTTCGGAAAATAATTTCATGGAGCCGGGTCGTCGTTCCTGCATCTTGCAGGGGGGCGGTATTCATTGAAATGTCCTTAGAGGAACAATTTAAATCTTTATAGCCGAAAGCTTTCCTTGGTTTGACGTTGCGTTTACACAGACTGCGCCCTCTGGATGTTTTGCTTTCACAGTCATAATAACCTGAACTGCTATGCGATACATTTCAGGAAACCGCAGCAAACCAAAATCTTTGGATCAGTCAGCTTGTTGCACTGCACCTGTGCTCGATCGGAGCAGCGATATCATTCCCAACTATGCAAAATCTATACGAAAGGGTCGGGGAACGGAAAATATTACATCAAATAGCTTTTCTGTATAACAATTAACTCAGTGTTACTGGAGTGCAAGAATAGGTTGGTTATTTCTAATCACAATCTTTAAATAGTGCTATCGGTTCGTTTCATACTACACGCCCTTGGCCTTTAAGTCGGCCAAACGCATTATCTATTTTAACAGAACTTTGAACATATATTTTGCAGTCAGCTATCACTAAATGTACTAATGATGGTAAATCCGTATGGGCAGCACGAATAATTCCTAGTTAACTGCGGCGATCTCTCTGTAGCAGGGCAAGATGAGCGTCGCTTTAGATAATCCTAAGTACCAACGCAAAGGCACGGCGTTTTAAAACGAGGATTTTTGTCTGTTCCCATTTTGTGAACGAGTTTAGCTAAAGGTTGGGATAACGGCTATAAAAAGATCCTCCCTGGAGCTGGCGCAGTCGGGTTGTCATTGGTTATATAAAATACAAACTGAAAGCCTAGCCTTTCCGATCGATAAGGTGCGAGTAAGTGGAGCTGAAAATAGACGCGTCTGACTCGCTGCGGATCGCGCCGTCTTGCAGCTCCCAGTCGCGATGACCGTGGACTACAGGGACCGAGATGACTCTTTCAATTACGGATCGTATGGGTTACGTTTCTCGTAATCCTGCAAGGTGAAAAGCATACACTGTGCATGCATCGTTAGAGACGAGCTTATTGCGCTGTAAAAACGTAGTCAGTCTAAACACGCTTTCTCAACGCGCCGGCTTAATATATAATTGGAACTCGTTTCGTTAATCTGGTTCAGCGAAGCAGGGGCTCTTCGGGTCGCGTACAAGGAGGCTGGACACGAAAAAAAATCCCAAAATACTTCCATGTAATAAATAATCCAATTTAATCCTCTCACGAAGATTACAGTTTTTATTCACAGCATTTTTGTTACAAATAAGACACCGCCGAACTGTGTATCTATAGCCCAGACATGTGCAGGAAAAAAATATCTGGAATGTTCATTTATGACCCATATATAACCCAAACTCCTCGCTCCAAGCAGGCCATGAAGACCAAGTATATTTAATCACAGAGATCGCTCTAATTGTTCACCATGCAGTTCATCTGAACGCACCGCGTACATGCGAAACGGATCTTCATTTTGCAATTAGCTTTATAGGCTTTACGACGGCGCAACGCTGATTGAAAAAAAAAATACGAGTTTCCTGCGTACGCCAATAATTACCAAAGTCCCGCCCCGTTATTAAGTAGCAATTGTGAACTGAACATTCTTAAAGAAATGTCAATATTTTCATGCAAAGACGAAAGCCGCTTTAAACAAGCTTTTTATATGACCGGACAGATTAATCCAAGGTAGAGACGCAGGGAGAATGAGTGGTCCTGCAATTTCATTCCGTAATTAGGTACCACATAATTAACATAGGTGGTACTGTAACAGTTACGTTTATCTATACTTAGTTATATATTTTGACATGTAAAACTTGAATGTATTTTATCAATTCTGTACACATTTGCCTTGCGTGTAACGTGACACAAATACAAATAAAGATGTATTGAGTGGATAATGAACTACATCAATATTTTCAGAAAAATGCAATGACAAGAGCAAAGAAGTGACTTGCCTATCGGCATTTACTTGAAGCTGTATCTCCTATACACTTTAATCGTTAATTGCTGCCTAGTGAACCTGCACACACAAAAATAACACACCAAGACGAGATAAATCACCCCGGGCATATTTCATTTCGATCAGCCCTGACTTCTGAGAGTTTAAAGGCGGCTGGTTGAATGATGTGGCCCGTAATTTCGGTGTACAATCAGCGTCCGAAACGACAGATGCCTCGGCTGTGACAGTGTCTAAGAATAAACGGTTTCCCCCCTTTTTTACTGTACCTGTGTCATCAGCCTGTCAGCGCCAGTGTTTTCTTCGTCCTTAAAAATAATGTCAGGATTGTAATTGGGAGTCAGCTCCTTAAATCTCTCAGAGTTTCTCGTTATCTTGCCTTCATATCGGCCACTGGCCCCAAGGGTCTTCTCGGCAACGTTGGGAATGAACTGCTTGTACGCTAAAGGTGTCAGCTTCTTTGGGTGTCTTCTCCTTCCGTAGCCCCTGCCCGGTCCACAAGCCAACCCAGAGGAAATAACAGATACGAAGATAAAGAAAATGAGCACAAAGCGCGTTAACGGTGGCATTTCGTCCATCGATACCTAATTAATTAACAGCGGCTGTGAATCTATGGCTCCCTCGCCCTCACACCCCCCGGCTTCCGATGCCTTGTCTCCCTGACTATCCACCGATCACTACCGTGGCAGGTGCGGAAATGTCAGCTTCTGGTCGTTAATAACGGAACACATCGGAGTTGGGTCGCTGCAGCGCGGATGAAAAAGGGCAAACGGGCTGTGGATCTAATGGCAGGCTGCAGACGTTTGTGAGAAGTCTGCCTTTACTGCTATGTATTATACGTGCGATCTATGGCAAGGCAGCGAGCTGATTGGCTCGACTAGACCGCTGTTATACCACATAAGACAAAAAATCTTTAAAGAATTTTTTTTCACCTGAAGGGTGGGTTTGAGGGGAGGGGCTGGCCTCTGTGGGAAAACATCAATTACAAGTTTCTCCCATCTTTTTATTTCTTAGAGCTTGTTTTAAACCCACACATGTCAGCCAGGAAACGAGTGTATCTCAGCAGAAGTAATTCTGTCTGGACCATTTAATTTTATTATTCTGTGTCCAGTAAATCAATAAATTATCAAGCTGGGATATGCCCCATAACCTACTTATTATTAAAGACTATTACAGTGCATGGACGATTAAGCGATTTAATTGCGAGTTTTAAAAATGATGCACGGAGTAGGTATATGACAAAATTAACACGGTCATAAAATACTTCTAACTTAATGGCATTGCTACTGACCGTCGATGCTCTGTACTTTGTACTTTTTATGACTGTTCCAGTTCCTCTAGTGTTAAGTCCCCGGTAATCGTTAAAATATCACGACCTCAATAAAGTACCCCGTACGTTTTAAAAGGTGAGACAACGACAACGAACCTCTGTGAGAGTTATAAGGGGGCTTGCTTAACATGCAAAAAAGTCGTTTTTGAGTTATTTTTTGTCTGGTGCAGAATTAGATAGTTCCACCCAAAGAAAGATTGACGTAAAGAGAAAGTAAGATAATTAAGCGTTATCTTTTATAAAGTTTTATAGAGTTTGCGTCTGTAAGTAAACTTCATAAGAAAGTTGTATTAGGTAGAACTTTTACCATAGACAGTGTTTGGTTGTAATGTGCTTTGAATCATAACTTGTAGATTGAACATGACAGTGCAATTTCACAGCAATATAGCGTACAGAAGACAACATTTAAATCCTTTTCTTATTGTATTTAAACAATTCTTTGTAAATACACACTGCTCCTGGTCCCTCCCTGCGCGTTGCCATGGTGCAACCAATAAATGTTAACAAACGTATTGATTCAGAAACAACAGTCTTTTCAGTTTCTGCTGAAGATCCCACAGGCGTGAGTCCATGTAGAGTCGGATGTATTACCAGCTTTCAAATGAGTGCCACCTAGTGCGCTATTGCGTATTCTTGCTGATATCACCATAATTAATGAATCAATGAATTAATTAATTAATTTCGGTATACACAGTTATTTCTTTACAATTAAAAAGAGGTAACATTTAAGAAATCCATCCATCCATCCATCCATCCATCCATCCATCCATCTATCTATCTATCTATCTATCTATCTATCTATCTATCTATCTAATCTGTCCTGCCGCACTCCCTGCCCATTGGTCCTCATTCATGTATTTTATTGAATCAGACTGCTTCAGAATTCTTCTCAATTAGGGCTGAGGGATGAGACCTGTCCTACAACACACCCCTGGGCAGTGAATATTGGGAGGGGCTTGTTCTGTGTACATAAGCCCACTTGTCTTGAATCACAGACCAGGGTTCTTTTTGGGAGGGGTGGGGGGGGGGGGATAAGACCCAAAGACCTGGCCTCCAGGGTCCATCTCATTGTCTGATTTAGCCATGGCAACGGGGGAATTCGCTGCCCCATAGCAGCAGGGCTGGTTATGCCCACAGCTGTCTTACATTCCCTTTGTTCCCTACTTCTGTTTGCCCACTGTCTTTAGATGTGGAAAATGCCATTTCCCTCATTCACGGCAACACCCAGGTGCCATTTCGGTGGGGGGGGTGGGGGGGGCTCATCCATCAGAGGTGTGCGGAGGGTTTTTTTTTTTGTGTTCGCACTGTGACTGGCCACCAAGGGGGAGGTGAGGGGGAATTAAGGATCTGAGAATAATGGGTTAATGTCCTGGGGTAAATGTTTGTCCGAGTGTTCGGGCGTGGTGTTGTACCATACATAAACAGCTCCACTGAAATTTGCAGTCATACAGATTGATAAGGTACGAACGTGAAAGTCACATGATTTATCCTCGGTGATGGTGTCCAGCAAGCAAACACTCTCTTTGTTGACACTGCTAATGGTAATGCAGTAATGGAACTAGAGATCAGGACGTTAATCAGCACCTTGAATAATTCCTGCGAAGGCCCTGGCACACAGCTGAGAAACATGGTACATTCTGTAGCAGGATGAAGGAATTCACATACAGGGACTTTTATGTCAGGCGATGGCTCTATAGAAAGGAAAGGGATCTATATCCAGAGGAAAAAACGAGCCAGAGGAAGAGATCCTGAGCAAAGTAAATGCCATTGAAGGTGTGGAACAGGGTCATCACTGCACAGCCATTGATACTGACATGAAGCAGCTGCATATAATTTTTTATGTCATTTGAAGTGATATCACTTCATATGAATTTATTAAGTAAAAGTATAAAGAATGAGTAAGAAATGGAATAAAGACAAGGCTTTGCAAGCTCTGCTTTACCTGCCGCTTAGCTGTGTGATGGCAGGTAATTTCAAGCTAACTTGACTCTGAAAGACTTTTGGTTTGAGTCTTGTGAATGGACTAATGCATAAGGGCACACTGCTAGAAGGTATCCTTTAAAGGTCAATCTAATATTAATGTTAATAAAGGCTACTAGGAAGAGGAGTGACTGTCTTGGTTCTTACTGATTTAACATTTAGCAGCCGACCTTTCAGAGGTGGGTCTCTGTTCGGCCTAAACCAGCCAACATGTCCGTTCAACCTGTCCCACAGACAGGCCCGCAACGCAGTGCAACTCGATACCGAAATGTCATCACACTCGTGATAATACTGGACTGACTATGACCGGGCCTGGAAAATATGCCAATAAACCAACGTTCATTGTTGTGCTATGAAGGCGGCACAGAGAAAGACGCATCAGCCGTGTGACCTTCCTGGGAGCAGAGGCGCCCGTCTGCTTCCTGAGGTATGCTGATGTTCCTAGAGGGCTGGCTGGACCCACAGATGCTGGGTGAAATGTTATTGTCTTCCTTCTAAGCAATGTGAGGTGGACATCAGAGTCAT
>JAODKC010000082.1:16996153-17012293 GCA_026777985.1 Mormyrops attenuatus
GCGGCCCCCCCGCCCCCGGCGCCGCCCCCCCCCCCCCCCCCCCCCCCCCGCCGCCCCCCCCCCCCCAGGGAGGTCGCCTGATGCCTGATGGGGTGGGATAAGAATTTTCTGGCTTCTCTGCACAGCTGTCTGGCATGTCGCAGTCGCTACGTGCAGAGCATTACAATTGCGCTGCTGGGCGAGTGAATACAGGAGCTGCATGAGGGATTAAAGCAGGTGAGACGCATCCAGACAGCACAGGGGCTTAAGCCCTGACCAGAAAGGCGGCTGCTTCGAGTCCCAGGAGATGCGTTGCTCTCCCCTTATGAACGGCTTCAGTAGAATACGGCAAATGGCGAAAGTGCAAATATTAGAAACATAATAATAGAACACTAACCTTCATACTAGCAAAGAAGGTAACTAAATAATTGCTTCAGTAAATATTCCATTTGGCACATATATGCAACTTACCACAACATTTATTTCATCTGATATTACTCTGCCTGGCCTCGTGGTGCATGGATGAATATTCTTGATGCACCACAGCAGAACGCCGGACGTACCAGAAACCTCACGGCCAAACACTGCATGAGGTAACGCTGTCGCGTGTCACCAGGTCCCCAGAAATGCGATTTTCAGGAAGATGCTTCGCATGTCTCTAAGGAGCGAAGGAGCAGGCGATGGTCCAGCGTGATCTTCAGCTCTGCTGCCATGTTCAAATCTTAGAGGGAGAGCTTGGATGGCAGGTGGGGGGTGGGGAGGGGGGAGACGTTTCAATATGCCGGCAATTAATTTGATTGGCAGCCATCTCGTTCACGTTAAAGGAGCTGTTAAATTGTTTTGCCTAATTTAAATTGAGAGGATCTGGTGATGCAGGATCCCCAAACACCTCTTGACATGGCGTGCTTAGGGTTAAGATATTGCATTTTCTGACAAAGTCGAGCAGCATGTGTAGATACTGTGCCTATCTTTCAATCAAATCGGCTCTCTGCAATCATGGGGTCATTGTTGCTGTCATGTTGTGGAAAACGCATTTGTCAGGACCAGTGATGAATCACCTGAACCAGAGCTCAGATCCAATCGGCTCGTTTTTTTCCTCACCCCATTGAGAAAAAACAACATTCGATTCATTTTCCCGGCTCTTTCATGTCCGTTGCCTTTTCACTGGGACGCCGCAGTTTCGAGACACATTCACAGCAGCCCCTTTTCTTTCTGTGAGCCTCGCAAAGCAAATATCTGGTGGGGAGTTTATAAAAGGCCAGCTTTTACCTCACTGGAAGGTGCTGATGGCTGGGCCATTTGTTATATCTGGGGGGGGAGGAGGGAACCAAACCTACAAGACTGGACAGTGACTAAATTAAGTGGCACAAGCTTTTAATTGTCCCAGCTAGGAACCGCTTCAGTATTTTTCCTTCTGTAAGACCAGAATAAGATTGAACCTGTGAATACGCGATCTGAGGTCTGAGGTGACACATTTCGACAGGCCAAAAAGCTTCACCGGCAGCATCACGCGATCTTTCAAACGCAAACATGACAGTGATTTAATGTCACTTCAATTCCCCTCGCTAAGACATCAAACAATTTTATGCAGCCAAAACACACCTAATATTGCCCATGACAGCTAGTTACCCAGAGTGCCGTAAAATGCCAGACACAGCCGATTCTAGACCCTATGCCCTGTATTTCTACATGCTGAAAGTGATAACTCTGCTGGGGGTTCAGCCCCCCTAAGGGTCAAATCCTAGAATTGCCCTTGGTGCCAGATGAGCGTAGTTATTCCCCAGGTTATGCGTTTGTCCCCTAGAGCAGGGAAATAACTGCATTGGTCACAAAGTGTTTGTAATGGGGTTTTTTTTGTGTGTGTAATAAAAGTCGCGATGATCCAAAATCGTAAAAAAAAAAACACATAAAAAAGGATAAAGCAGACAACGTATAGATTAAGCCTTGGTGGAAAAAAAATGGCCTGACAAACAGAGGCAAAGAACGCTCCATTAATGATTTTGTCTTTTACAACATCATTAACTTGTTCCCCTTTAAAAGTCTGACAGGCGGGTCGCGATCAAACCTGCAGGCGGCACGGTGGGCGGCGGCCCGGGGCAGCCTCTTGGCTGCCGTGCAGCAGGGACCAATTGGCAGGTTCAGTCAGACTCTACCTGCAGGCCCCGCCCACATGGAGCAGGAGCAGACAAAACAAAGCACCCATGCAACGGGGGCGTGACCCGTGGCCTGTCTCCCAGGTTGCCAAGTCTCAAGCAGGCCGCATCAGCACCCCCTTAAAGCAGGGCTTTGAAAGAACGAAAAGGTCGACTTGGGCCCAGACTGGTCCCTGTTTACAAAGCCCTCAGCACATAAGGGACAGTAGCGAAGGTCTCTGGTGCTACCTTTGTTATCCTTCTCTGGAAATAGACACCTTACTCTCAGGTCATGAAGATTTAACCCATTCGGTTTTGTGAGCTTCAGACCGAGTGACTCATCGCGTTCAAACGAGCCACAGCACTGGCCTGGAAGGAAGATCAAACAGGATGCAGATCACAGTATCAAACAGGGGTGTCGGACTTGCATGCTACGATGCGGCGGAGGTGGGTTTTTCTGCATTTATAGTGCCATAATCTCACCGGGCACTGGGAATTCCTCTCTTTGAAAGGCTTGTGTAAACATTTAAGGGGAACAGATGCCAGTCCTTCAGCGTTGTGTGTGTGCAGTGCGCCATGTGTACGACGCAGCTGAACCAGCCCGTCCTGAATGCGTGGCCAACTCATTTTTTTTCAAGGCGGCTCCCTTTATCGCACAAACGTCTCGAAGAAATCCACTGTCATGAGGGTTAAATACCTCGACGCACCCTTTCCTATGTCGGTTTTTGCGGGCCTAAAACACCTGGACAAACATTTGCGCAAAATAATCTGTCATCATCGCTGGAGCCCAGTGAAAACCCTGGCGTCTTTGTTGACATACAAAGGACTTTATGAATTAATTTAACGCTTTGCATTCTTCTATGGAAAACCTGAAGTTTACTCAAACAGATATATCAAAGGGCCCGGGCCAGCGTTTGTTGGCTTTTCGGGCTGTTTGCACCTGTCTAACCTGGAAAGATACACAGTGAAACATTTCCATCCTTCCAAAGGAGCAGCCTTGGAACAGAACATACCTGTGAAGCCATCTGACACGGTTTTGTCACTGTCTCTGGCCATAACTTGGAAATATTTTGGGAATCAGTATAATCGACACCTAACCTTCTACTGTATATATCATATCCCAGTACTGCTTCTATTGTAGCTGGATATTCATTAGAAGCTCAGCCTAGCCACACTTATGCATAATCGATTCCTCGACAGCTGTATGTTTGTAATTCAGCTGTATGTTTGTATACATTGCTTTGGACAATGGTAAATGTAAACATATCACGCTGTAACTCAATCTGGGAGGAGGTAACACATAATAAGTATTACCATCTTTAGTTGGGGATACAGAAATGCAGGTGACTTCCAAAATAATATAAAACTTTACATTTATGAGCAAAAAAAGTATACTGAAATCAAGTATGTCTACACAGATTCTGTTCTTGAATTAATAAAGCTGTTTACATCTCATCAGTTTGGCTGTCATGGCTAGAAGATCAGGATCTTAGTGACTTTGAGGAAGAGGTGATGGTGGGCACTTTGGCTGGGAGGGGTGGGAGACTGACTGATGAAGACCTATCAGTTGGCCATCATTCTGATGTAGAGCGTTTTTAGAGTGATGGATTTATGCAACATGCTTTCATCTATCCATCCATCTTCCATTGAGGCGTATCCAGCGTAGGGTCTCGCCAAGCCCATAGCCTATCCCAGTATGCATGGGGAGTGAGGCAGGGGAAACCCTGGGCATGATGCCAGACCATCATTATCATGCTGGCTATTCCTAAACCGACATGAAAAACGTAGGAGCTCCACACCTATCCCACTTTTTCATCCATGTTCTGCTTTCTATAAATTATGTGATGTGATGCCAATGTGATGTGATAAAAAAGACACACATCCCACCCCCACATTTAATGTGTCTTTAAACTCTATGCTTTTCCTAAACAGAAACAAATTTCTAACTAAAAAAAAAAAAAAGTGCGCCAAATCCGAGATGTTCGCACAATGGTCACACGTTCAGTCAAATGCTCTGCATCACAACTCAAGAGCTAAACACGGACGCTTCTCTCTCAGCATGCTTTGATTTTTTTTTCCTGCCTCCCCCCCAAGGGTCCCAATGAGAAGAAAAGATACAACCGCAGATTAACAAAAACTCCAATTTTGCATTAGCGCCTTCAGTCCCCATTGACCACAGCACGGTCCGGCCGGCCTATTGAATTACATGTGGTTTATGGAGGCTCGAGCACTCTGGAGAGCAATTGTAAAAGGATTAGATTTGTCATTATACCCAAAATGAGAAATGAAAACAGGTCTGAGGCCAGGGGCGGGGTGGGGGGGTGTTATATCCCTGGTATAGTGGCCCTTTCTCACTGTTGTTTCAACACTCAGGGACAGAAGACAGTCAAGGGGCAAAGCCCACTCGGGCAGATTACGGTGAACCCAATGGACGATGGAATCCAGATCTGAGTAGCTCTTACGGAGTCCCATACAAAGGAGGGCCCAGTTCCTGCAGCCCCTTTGAAACCTTCTTGTCTTGTCACTGTGAGAATTGCAGGATTTGGGCCAGCGCTGTTGCTGGGATGCTGGGGGGGCTGGCAGAGCCTGGGTATTGCCTCCTACTGCTCCCCTTATGACACCACAAAAATGCTCGCAAAGTACAATAACGGCGATGCCATTAGTGTCGCTTTGTTACAAGAGACTCCATCAGCAGATTAGGAGACAGGGGAGCTGAATAAAAGGAAACAGTTCCCTACTGTTATGCACAGTACCTTGACCCAGTTTGCACTGCGACATCTCTCAACCCCGCCAAAAAGGTATAATCACTGTTAGTACATATGTAGGACAATGCTGACTTGTTCACATGAGACCTTTATGAAGATGACACTGTCAGCAAAGCCGTTTTAACTAGGGAGTAAGGAGAACAAGCCCCTTGTGCCAAAGGCCACTAATAGTGTGTTAAAGCAGGTGCTTTGTCATGACACCTGCAGGTCACCTGTGGCTGACCTTCAATCACTGCTCACTGTCATACCAGCGAATATATAAAGTATGGTCAGCTCACATCAGAGGAGCAAGTGAACACAGTCTTTACTGATCCCTGTGGTGGGGAGGGACGGTGGGAGGTGTCAGAGCAGGAAATGGTGGGAGGGACAGTTGAAAGACATCTAAAGGTTTTTAGCATGATCTCAAGACATCTAATGGTATCTACAAGCATGATTTCACCTGCATATGTCTATGTGTCTCATAGAGAGCAAGATGGGGAGGGTGAAGAGAAGCATTCCAATGTAACTGAGCATATTGTTATGCAAATGGGAAAATGAAAGCATTTCATCTCATTACAGTAATTTCAACACATCTACAACCATCTACAGTGATCTCAAGACAACTACAGGCATTTACTGTGATATCAAGTTATCTATATGTACTTACATGCCTCACTTCCACCAACACATAGCCAGTGCTGGTGCTGGTGCTGGTGCTGAGCTGGTTCTCGAGTGCCTTTTGAGAACCTACCCACGGTTCCACCAGTTTCAAAAAAGAACAGAAAGGAAATATTACGTAAGCAGAAGTAAGAGTGGAGTAAAGGTTCGAAATGTATTCTGTTTCTTAGATTTATATGGATCGGTTTTAGATTATACGTTTTTCTAAGCCACCGAACAAAGAAAACGTTTTCAGTGTATGACTTGTTACGCTCATACACTTTTTTTTCTCTGTAAAGGCTCCCCGTCTGTCTGTGTGAATTGGTTACTGTTTGCTGTCCTTTTATTCCAAAAACTGAAATTTGCCGTTTGCCTCATGATCTCTTTGCCACTCAAGCACCACAATATTTTATTTATTTGGTCTGCAACATCTTTATAATTTATTATGAAATCTGGCCAACAAATCGATCTCTCATTTTCCACAGAATAAAAAAAGATGTAACTTTATTGCACTAATAACCTGGAAGGTTGTTTCACTACTGGAACCAGGGATATTAGACAAAACTATATTGGTCATGTATTGAATTTAGCGGGTATGCAGAAGGTTTGGACGTGATAGCCCGTCCCACTTTCGTTGACGTTACGGTGCCAAATTCCAAGACGAGGTTTTCTGTGGTGCCGTGCTGGAGCCTTTCTTTCTGGCCCGGGGCCAGTCTTCTGTGATGGAAACGCGCAGAACCAGTTCCGGATTGGGAAAAAGTCCAGCACTGGCTCTGGCACCACATTGGTACAAATGAGACAACAGTGATCTCAACACATCTACAGGTATAATATATAAAGGTCATCTACAGTGACCCAGATCAATTTTTTCAGGTAAAAGAATAATAAATAAAAGTTAAAAGTTAAAACTAGCCTAATTAATTTATGTATTGCCACAGAATGACCATGAAAACCTACTGTGACCATGAAAACCTTTAAGGACATCAGTGGAATACCATAAAGATAGATAATGTAGGATTAATGGAACTCAGCATTTCAAGACGTTCAGTTTTTTCTACTCTAGTACTTTGTTGTAATAATCCTCTTATCAAAATATTAATAAATGAATCATTAACTATTAAAAATATTGAGTCATGAGGCCTTGGTTATACTTTCGATGAGTCACAAATCAGACAAGCTCACAATTATTTAGAAATCAGAATTTCAGAAAAGGCTTGTCACCAGTTGATATGTGTTGTTTTAAATAAATGCTCAGAGATTAGTATTATTATTTTCCTCCAGTTGGCAGTAACCTGCAAAGCATAATAAAAGTAGCAACTGTTTCATCTGACTACCAAATATGTGTGTGTTTTATATATGTATGTGTATATATATATTTAATGGTGTCAGGATCAAATATCCGCGCAATGTGATAGAAACCTGTTATTTTTCGTTGTGGGGAATATTTATCCGGTCCCCATAAGGGAAAATCAACTTTATAAAAATTTATCAATACAATTACAAATAACTAAAAATACCAAAGGTCTTCTAATGAACCGTTCCCACAAAAATATGAGTGCAGGTCTGTGAGTGTATGTGTGTGTGTGGAGTTTGGATGTCTGCCCTCATTTTTTAGGTTTCTTGCAGTCCACAAAATTGCTTTGGCAAAGTGGTGTCTTTAAACTGCCTATTTAAATTGTGTGTGTGGCTGTGTGTGTCCTGCAATAGACTGCCGTCCCACCTAGGGTGTTCCCAGCATTGTGCCCTGTGCTTCCTGGGTTGGGCTCCAGGCTCACTGTGACCCTGTAAGTGGGTAGAAGATGGACCGAAATAAACCAGGTAGAAACCCAACACCCCCTCCCCCCATGTGCAACAGCACCACCGGTTTCCGCTGGCCCAGTGTGTACTTCTCTAGGCCAGGTGCTATTGTCCTGTCTGACTTTGGGCTGCCTAAGTGTTACTGGAACTGAGTCCACATTCAGCAGGAATGTGTGGCTTGATATGCTACCTGGATCCCTTTGCTACACAGCGGTCCAGTTCTGATCATGTTAATCAGAAAACCAGTTCATTTTTTCCGATTGACTGCTCATCGCATGTGATATTCACTGGAAAATGTTTGAGCCGTATAGAATCCTCATACTGAAAGCATCCTTGATGATGAAAACTGAAACTACAGCAAAGGTTGCGAAACTTACAGGAATTAGATGGTGCAACCGCTAAGCTTGCCCGCTCAAAGACCAGACGGGAAACTCCTGTTGTACTCTTGAGTGCAATAATTGGGCCGAATTCCTACGGCAAACACTCAGCCGTGTGAAGAGATTGTAAGCTAAGTACTTCGCTTTGAGTGAAAATGTTTGTCATGAAAATAATAATGTAACACTGATGCTCCAGTGGATGACAACACATTGCGGGTTACCAGAAAACAGAACATGGATGATTAACTTAAGCTAGCATGTAGCGCAAATTGGTGGCAGAATAAAGAAGCGGTGAGGATAAGTGGCAGAGGATTTACGTCAAACAAAACAAAACACAAAACAACATACATACATACATATTATACATATATGTGTGCGTGCGTGTGTGTGTGTGTGTGTGTGTGTGTGTGTGTGTGTGTGCAGACAATTATAGGTACAGTTGTGGCGTGTCAAGATAAATTGAACACACTCCCTAATTGGCAAGGCAAACATTTCTCATTTTGTGTGGTGCCATTTTCAGTCCATCTTTTTTCTTAGTAAGTCAGAATCCCAGCCAGACTTTCTATATATAGAAACTCTTACTGCAAACTCTGCAATATAGAAATACGGCAGTATTACAAAAAGCAGGCTTGACAGACATGTGTTAGCTTTTATTCCACAGCGGTATCCAGGTGTAGACTAAAGCCTCAGACAATTATGACGACATATGGCAAAGGTCTATCTACCTTACATATCTGAGAGTAGATGGGGGAAAACAGCATTACCTTGTAACCTGAAGGCGGCCAATCCCATGAGGGAACTTTCCGCAGTAATCCTGAGTTACTTAACCTGAATTACTCCCATGAAATACAATTGTATTAATGACAACATGACCAGTTGCTTTACTTAAAGGTGTCATCCCTTTGCACATGCCCACAAACAGTCAATGAACTAATAATTATGGGCGGTATTGCATGGTTTATCTGCACCATCATGTTATTCTTGCAAGCTGGAAGAATGTAATTACACAATGTTCGCAGAGTCACCGGATCCTGGCGTGATGCTCTTGAGAGCCTTGGTGCTGCGTGGAACCGATGGACAATAAAAGCCCCCCAGGACTATTAGGTGATGTCTCTCCCCGTCAACTTGCACGGCTTTGGACAGCCACTAATCCCTTATAAAGGTGGGATGTTTTCCAGAGACGAGTCTGGTTAAGAGCCGATACCCGCATTTGCAGGGACACGAGTGACTATGGCAGGAATACACCCCCCCCCCCCCATCCTGCTTGTCTAGATTGGGGCAACCAGCTAAGAAATAATGAAATGTGCCAATATGAATATCATGCAAGCACCTTAGCAGAGACGTTCAGGACTGACTTTTTGCACAGTTTCATCAACAAAGTAAAAGTAACTCCCTGGGATGCAGCTACCTCCTGGATGGATTGTCGGATGGGGGGGTATACAACACATAACACGGGGTGAGCTTTCCATCAGTATTCTTCAAAAAGAACACACTCACATGCGTGTCTGAAGCTGTGGAACTCCAGGCAGTCTTCTCATCAAAGCGAAGCATACGTGAAATCTCATTCCTGCGCAATAAAACACACAACGGCAGCAACAACAACAAAGGTTTTTGGCCCGTTTGACTTTACACAACCATGACCCAGCTGCCGCTTCCACAGAACGTACTCGACTCTCCCCAAGAGTTGGGTTCTTCTTTTCCTTTTTTGATTTTTTCAAGGTCTTCACGTTGCGTGCAGAAGCAAAGGCTGGCATGTTATGTGGCTAGACACAACCAAGCAGGGAGATTGGCTCATCACTGAATTCCCCAGGGTGGCTACTGTCTGCAGCCAGACACTATAACTTTAACAGCTGAGCCCTGAACATTTTAAGCCCACTTTTAAAAAATAAAATAAAAAAAACAAAGGGACAATGGTCACACAGGACTAATAACTTTCCTGATTTGTGTGACCTTAAGGTACAGATTTATTAGACCAGGCATTAGATCAAGTGACTTTTTACAATAAAAAGCTTGTGTTTTGCATTAGGTGAGCAGCACGTATCGTGTTAAAAACCAAGTCAATGAAACATCTTGGTTGGCATATTAGCTTATTTTGGCAATATTGGCCAAGTTGACCCTGCAGAAGCAATGTTATGTGATTGGCAGCATCGCGGGTAAAAGCTAACACAGCACTTTCATCGTGGAAGCAAAACGTAACAGATATATAAAAGTATGGCAGCCATGGCCTTTCGTGTGCCGGCCTGCCACGCTCGCTGCCGCTCTCTCCCAGCTCAAAGGGACCGTATTCACTCCCGTTCTGTCTGTGGGAAGACAAAAGTCAAAGGACACGGTGATTAAGGGATCAGGAAGAATGAGGCACCTGTTGACAGGCGGAGTAAAGCTGAAACATGCCAACCCAAGCCAGTTTCAGCTGACTGGTGCCAAGGGGTGGGGAGGAAGATGGAGCTACCTGGGGGACCCCCACAGGCAGCAGCTTATCCACACAGAGCTCAATGGCTATTAGCTCAAGTTGTACTTTAGTGCGAATCATGTGACATAAATGGAGATCAACTTTGTTGATCAATCTAGATCATATGGTATCATGTCCAGTTTCTATGAGCTGACACTTATATTATATATTTTGAACTTTTATTGTGTTTTATTTCATTTTGTGTATTATATACCTGTTTATTTTTATTTTATTTTGCTTATTAATTTTTTATTATTCATTTGTTCCTTGTGAAATGTAAATGTTTAGGTTACTAAAGGTGTGTGCTAGTGTAATCTAGCGTACACAAAATGGTACAAATACCAACAGTGGCAGCTAATTTTGGGTGGGGAAGTTACAGTGGAGTCCCATACTAGGCTTAGCATTAGCGGTGTCCACTCTGTACCCCAAGACAGTGCTGTGTTATTCAACCAGTTACAGTCATTCGAGACTCATCTGATTTGCCTGTTTTCACCCTTTATGTTTGAAATCCACATCTTACTCACCCCACAGCAATCAATGCTTTAAACTTCAGCTTCTCTGAAAGTCAAAACTATACATCTATGGGACATTATGTAAATGAGACATCAAATGTGCTTTTAATTGTTAGGGAAATGAAGTACAATATGTTACTAGTTACATTTTGTTATTTGTTGATAAAGTAAATATTTGCATAGCCACAGTCAGTGTAAAATGATGAAAAGCTAAAGGATAGGTCTTTAGAAACAGGTGCCCCATGACAGTAAAATAATCTTTTTCCACATTCAGCACTTGGAAAGGCCTCTCAGATCTGCTTAACGAAGGCTGGGTGGTGCTCTGCAGCCCACAAGGCCCATTTTATGATGTAATTCCATTTAACGTTCCTAAAAAAATTAACGCATCATATTTAATTTGGATCCATGAGCCGAAGCGGGATGAGGATTAACTCGCAGAGACAGCGGCGCGACATCGGGTCATGAGACTGATTGCTGATTGCAGTCTGACTATCACCATGATGAGATGATAAATTTACTATACTGTAGTTCCTCTGCATATACGCTCAGTGGCTTTTTAGTTATTCCTCTGTGGTACCAGGTAGGACCTCCTTTTGCCTCCAGAACCACGTTAAGGTCTAACGAGTTCTGTGGTCTATGAAGCCACTGTCGAATTGAGCTGTTGTGGCCTTCCTATTAGCTTTAACAGTTCTGATCATTCTCCTCTGACTTCGCTCATTAACAAAGCGTTTTCACCCACAGAACTGTCAATGACTGGACATTCTTTGTTCCAACATCATCGTCTATAAACTCTAAAATGATATACGACTCAGAAATCCCTGGAGGGTGGCTGTTTCTGAGATGCTGGAAGCACCATGTTTGACACCAGCAATCACACCATGCGCAGAAGTGCTTAATTCATGCTTTCTGTCCAGTGCAATGGTTGATCAAACAGTAACTGAACCTCTAGACTAGGTGAGTGATTTGGAAGGGCAGGCTCTTGGTGTTAACAAGCAGGTGTGGGGGACGGTAAGTGCCTCTGTGAGTTATGACTCTGGACTTATGATAGGATGTTGCCTGTTCAAATCCTAGACCCAGCACACTGATATCGCTAATGAGCCCCTGAGCAAGGTACTTAACCCCCAGTTGTTCCAGGGGGGCTGGATGCTGGCTGACCCTGCACTGTGACTTCTAAGTTTACCTACATATGTATCTGTATTTCTCATGGGGAACAAGATGGAACAAGTGAAAAGACTATTTCCCCATGGGGTCAATAGTATCTCTGTTCTATTCTATTCTATTCTATTCTATTCTATTCCATAATAAACTGGCCACTTAGTGTATATGAGTTATCCTGTTGTTGATATCACAACAACAAAAGATCTCTGCCTTTATATTCATATTGTTAAGGATTCCAATAAACATTTAAAACATAAACCAAATAAACAGGGTGAAACACGAAACACTGGAGACCTTCTCCAGAAACTCCCAGCTGTATGGCGATGCTTTGGGATCCTTTAATTCCTAGCAGCGGGACGTGCCGTGACAGCCCGTTCGCATTCCACGCGCTCATAACTTCCTTTGTCATGATATTGTTTATATAAATCTTTTTGCTCCTATTTGCTAAAAGACTACATGCGAATGATGTGAAGTATTTTAACCTTCTTTTTTTGCTTTTTTTTACAGCACAGGTCAGGACTTGACAGGCAAACAAAGCTGCAGTTCGGTGCGTACGCTTCTTGGGAAAGTGGGGTAAACATCTGGATGTTGGGTGCACGGTGAGTGGGCTGGAGCTCAGGTTGTTGCTCTGTGGTAGAACTGACATTAAAGATTGTCGCAAAACTTGCCTTAAATTGGGTGGAGGGGGGTTCTCTGTTTCTCAGGAAAGGCAGAAGTGCATGGGTGTCCATTGCTTTTCATAATGCATTCCTCCTGTTTAGAGCACACACAGACTACTTCCTGTTCAGAGCGAAGCTAGATCACTTCCTGTTTGGAGTGAAGATGAACCGCTTCCTGTTCAGCGTGAAAATTAATCGCTTCCTGTTTAAAGCTAAGTTGAATTGCTTCCTGTTCAGTGTGAAGATGAGCCGCTTCCTGTTCAGAGCGAAGCTGGTTCGCCTCCTGTTCACTGTGAAGATGAACCGCTTCCTGTTCAGAGCGAAGCTGGTTCGCTTCCTGTTCAGAGCGAAGCTGAATTGCCTCCCGTTCAGAGTGAAGCTGGATCACTTGCTGTCTCACCTGCTATGTTAAGATTCTATAGCTCTTATAGGAAGTGGAACAAAGGTGGGAGTTTCATTACATTTTTCATTACATACTGACTATTATTAATCATCATGCCTTACTGTTTATGCAAATCTATTTTGTATTTTGTAGATGTGGGAAGGTGAACTTGTGTCTCTAAGTTGCTCAACATAATGTGTGTGTCATTGTGTTTGTCTGTGTGCCTTGTTATGGAGGGCCTGTTGTCTGTGGGATCCTCCTCCCTATGTCCTGCAGTTCCTGGGATAGACTCCAGAAAGTGCCCCCATACTGGGTAAGTTGTTATGTAAGACAGATGGATAGACGGGTGTATATACCTCATTAGATGCTACCAAATAATTATCTCCGTTTATACATGCCAATATCGGTCGCATTTGGAATATAAATATTTGAAATATCTCTGTTTAGCTCAGCAAACAAAGTAGGAATTGTGCGATTATAAGCTGTCCGGTTGTCAGCAGCTGTCGGGGAGTGTGATGCGGCCTCTCTGAGGGTGGGCAGGAACCTGGCCACCCCCAGAGATAACCAAGAAGTTATCAGTGGCGCTATCCTGGAGAATCTGGGCCTATTGTAGCGTATGAGGCTCTCGGTGCAGGTACTGTTCTGAGCAGCGATTAATTCCTCAGTGTAAGCGCCTGCCTTCTTTGGCGAGTGTCTCAGAAAGGGCTGCCCGTGGATGCTGATAATTACTGTGTTTATCTACGCGTTGTACTGCTGGTTATGAGGATTAACAGATACTATTCCTTCCAGACCATACCTCTGCCAAAGCAGAAGCAAAACCGTAAGTGACACGTCTGTAGCATATTTTGGTAGCAAATCGGTCGCTGCCAATTTGTGTTTGATCACACAATGCCGGTGTGATATTAAATGTGCGTGTTAGCATGATAACACAAATGAACACATTTTTATATACTAACAATCTCCAAGTGCTTACCTAGTAAAGGGTGGCTGGGAGCCAGAAGGCAGAAAAACACACTGGGCTGGATGCCAGTCTATCACAGGACAGACACACACACACACACACACACACACAGTAACCCATGCAGTCACACACTATGGGCAATTCAGAGACACCAATTTACCTGACTGCACGTCTCTAGACTGCCGGATAAAATTAGAGGAAGAAACCCATGCACCCTGACCCAACTAGGTATATTTTCGCTTTAGCAACGCACACTGATGGCCGATGTATTAGGCACACCTACTTGTTAACGCAGACAGCCTGGTCCTCCAAACAGCCAATCACGTGGCTGAAAATGAATACATACCAAATCACACAGACAGGGGGCGATGTGTGGCTCGGCAGGCTAAGCCTCTGTGCCTGTGATCGGAGGGTCACTGATTCAAGGGTCACATTTCCATGGAAACTTCAGCAAGGCCCTTAACCCCCCAGCTCCAGGGGTGCAACACGCTGGCTGACCCTGTGCTGTCACTCCGAAGCTGGCTCTTACCTGCATATGTGTCTGTATGTCTCATGGAAAACAAGTTGGAAGAGTTGAAAAGAGAATTTCCCCACCAGGGTTAATAAAATATTATTATTCTATGGTATTCTAGGAGACTTAGCCACCACGTGACCAAGCATTAGAACAGCTAAGAAGGCTCATCAAAGCCATTTTCAACGTGGTGTGATTGTTGGTCCCAGATGCAGTAATTCCAGCCTCTCAGAAACAGCCACCTTCTTGAGACGGTCTGTAGCCGTGCCCCTTCATTAGCTCATTTAAAATAATCTTGTGTGGATAGATTTCCAGGAAACTGTACCTCATCTGTGGGTGTGAGGAAGCTACTGTCCATGTGCAAGACAATCAAGGAACATTTGGGAGAAGTGGGATATCTTGGATTCCACACACCACCGTGTCTAGTGTTTACAGGTTTACTGAGACTGGTGCAATGAACACATGAATTACAACCAGTCAATGGCATTCTTGTGGCCAAATCTATCTAGTTAATGAGAGAGGTCTGAGGAGAATGGCCAGACCCGTTAAAGCTACAAGTTGAAAAATAACAGCTCAGTACAACAGCTGCGTGCAGAAAAGCCTCTCCAGACATACATTTCATAAGCCCTTGAAATACTTCTGGTGGCAACAGAGTGTCCTGCCCGATTCTAGCCAGGTGTATCTAAGGAAATGTCCAGTGAGTGCATACCGAGGCCAGCACATTATTAATTCATCCATTTCCTAGAACTGCTCGTTCAGCTAATGTTGCAGCAGGATACATTCTGTATATATTCAGTTTGCCCATGTATCCCATCCTGATTTTGTGAGAGTGAACACCTGGTGGACCCTTTAAAGCAGCTGCTAGGCAGCCTGCTGCTGGACAGAACAGCATCTGTCGTGTGGGATCTGTCTGCTGTACCTCAGTGGGGAAAATCACAACCAGCAAACAAGTCAAAACAATGTTATCTATCCAAGTTAAAAAACGGCTAACGAATAAGATCAAACTATTGAATGCCTAGAGATGTCCAGCGTGCTGCAGCTCTTTCTGTTCTGTTTTTGATACACACGTGGCCAGTCCATCAAATGATGTTACACTAATACTGGTGAACACTGAAGCAAATTTTGAACAGAGTCCATTGTGACTTCTGCAAAGATCATCACTTTACTGCTATGGCTGGTGGGTAGGAACATGTGGGTGGTATGGCGCTGCAGTGGGTGATGCTGTCACTTCACGCCCCCAAAGCTGGGGCTTTGACTCCCATCCAAATACGTGCAGCGAGGCAAACTGGTGTCCATCGAATGTGAGTGGGCGACCTGAGGTGGATCGGCTTCCTGTCCAGGGGGTCTCCCCGCCTTGTGCCCTGGGAATCCTGAGAGATGCTCAAGGCTCCCCATGACCATGACCTGGATAAGTGATTACGGAAGATGGACGGATGGGAACACTTCTGAAAAAAACCTGAATTACAATCAGGAAAGCCCTGGTTCTTAAAATGGCACTGCAGAGGACTGAAGTCCCCATTTCAAAGCTGGCCCTCTCAGCCAAATTTATTATGGTTTGTTAGAAGTTTGCTTGTTTGGTGAAGACCCAAGAAACAATACGACGGAGAACCTACAGTGGAGTCGGAGGCAGAGTTTCACATCACTGTTTCTCAGGGATGCAGAGTCTCCGAGTCTCTGAGCGAGGGAACTCCCACACGGAGATGTTAGAAACCACTCATAAAAGGATTGGAGGTTCAGACGTGACTCCCAAACAGTTATTATGCCAGATCAGGAGCTCCGGCCCAAGCCGCCACTGACGGGTGCTGGGGGGGTTGGTGCTGGG
>JAODKC010000082.1:17025345-17035635 GCA_026777985.1 Mormyrops attenuatus
ATCAGAGCTAGATAAGATTTTAACAACTCTGAGCTACTAGTTAGGTTCTCCCCAAACGAGCTTGATGGGCCGAATGGTCTCCTCTCGTTTGTAAATTCCTCATGTTCTTAGTAACAAAATGAAAAATAAACAAGAATTGTGTCTCCAAAATGTCAGTGATATCTTGCTGGATGCCTAGATGAACATCGCTTTGGTTCCCAATCCTCTCCTTAGGGGCACCCCAGTCATTCTATGTATTCATTAAATTTCTCCACCAGCTCAATTAATTAATTAACTTACTTAGTTAAATACCTTTACAAGGTATTTAACTACAAATTAGCCAAACAAGGTGGAGTAGTTGAGTTAAAAAATACATGGGTGTATTGGATGCTTGCTGCAAATACTGAGGTGATTTTAGGGGCGTTCTGAAATGGCTAAGCTGACACTCTTTGACGGACATAATATCATAGTTTTACGCCAATGTGAAGACCATCATTTTCTGTGACTGCCTAAGACACAGTACTGTATGTATACAGCAATTTTAGAAAAAGACATGGGTGGACAAGTTCTTTAAAGTTCTTTAAGATGACAAAAGCGGCGTGTCTTATGAGCAAGCAACACAGAGGATAATCTCCTTGGAATTCCTGCCTTCTCTGCTGTCGCTGTTGCAGACTGAAAAAACGGCGGGACCTCAAGGGGTCACGGGGTCAACGCCGTAGAGTTTGCCGAGGCCCCAGCTGCCCGCATCACTCTGTTTGCTCTCCATCTTCGAAGAAAAGGCTCAAGCCTCGAGTTCTGCTCTTTTCTCATAACACTATACCTTCTCAATAATGCTGGGGGAGAGAGAGAGGGAGGACTTGCAGCCTATACCCGGCTGAGTCTGCTCTCATTCAAGGCATCATTACGAATCAGGCCTCTGTCCCCTGAGTAGCCGATTAAGGAAAATAAGAAACTCAAGCAACACAAGCAAACACCCTCTCTGAATGGCCCCTGAAGTCCCTCCCTTTTTCCCATGCAAGTGTTCCGAAATTTTCTCAAAACTCTGATTTCTCTGAGGCAGCATCGACACTTTATTTCAGGCACTGTAAAGACTATTTTCTAAGCTCTGCTTGTTTCCCACCCCGCAGCAATGTGCCGAGATCTCCGCTACGCATATGGTGACAGCTTTCTCAGAAACACCTTTGGGGCCATCGTGGGAACGGAAAGTATTTTGTGCCTAGGTGCTGATTTTTGCATTGGCCCTAAGCCTTTCCGAAAGCAAACAGGAGCTGGGGGAAAACGAGTCGCCCAAACAGACACGGTAAACATAACGCGTATTGTGGGGCCATCAAAAAAAGCTAGTCTGCCGCTCTCTAAAAGAAAAAATTTGCAGCCAATTTAAAGGCTATTGAACCACTTCGCTCCCTTTTTTCGCAGTTTCATGCGATGACCTAAACTTTAAAGCACCCAGCGTGGGCATGGGGAGAGAATACAGAGTTTATGCCCCACTTTGATCTAGCTAAAGGCCTCACAAAATGGCCGACCGGAGATGAGAGTCAGCAGATTGCTCACATTCTAGGTATCCATTATTCAGAAATTAAATCATGAAAACAAGGAATTTTAACAAACGTCTTTATCAGATTAAACATTTTATTTACATTACAGATAATTCCAGTCAAAGCGGCATACACATTTTTTCAAGAAGGCAGTAACAGTCAATCACTGGAATTTTGAAAGCATAAGGGCTTTACTAAGGGGGTCAATATTAAAATCACTCTCCTGACCCTGAGATTCTGACTAGCAACCTTAGGATCACAAGCACAGTGGCCTAACCCACTGAGCCACGCACCACCAGTAATACAATTTATTAGAATTGAATAAACAAATTTTACATGGTTAAAAACCTAAACTGGGGTGCATATGTGTGACACAAGACTGTTTAAAGACAATGGAAACAAGCACAAAGGTCATCATTTTGCTGTTTGAGGCACAGACACAGGAAGCAGCACATCATAGGACACGAATTTGGACATGCAGCATCCTTTTATGGAGCAGGGACACTGGACAACAATATTCCCTGCAAATGGTACAAGAACCACAGAGCAGAAGCTCCTGCCCGGGTCCTAGCATCGTGGAAACATTTCAGCAGCTTCAACATAAAATAAACATCCATCTTGAAGTGTCCTTCAGCGAGTTTTTCTATTGGCGTGTTTACTTGGCTTTTTGTGGCACCCTGAGCAGTATGAGTAACAGTTTTGCTTTACTCTGAGTCGTCCCCAGTTTCTGCAGCGAATCTGTGTGCTGCAGTTTAGGTGAGTATAAAACCCTGGCACGTGCATTAAATGCACGAATGATAAAAAGGAATGTGTACTTGTGCTGCTGCATCTGTCATTATAAATTTTAATGATACGATGCATACCTTGACAAAAAATAAACGCCAGCACACTCCGGGTTCTGCCCCGCTTCTCGGGGGCCGTACTTTAAACGAAGCATCTTTCTCAATCACCTGAAATGTTGATACTGTGTTTAAATCAATTTGTGCCTGCACTTGTAAAAAAGATTACAGCGTTCACCATATATTTAAGCAAACTCAAGTGCTCTCTGCGAGCGCTATGAGTGCAACCACAAGACCACATATGAAAAGGCGCTTCAGTATGGACTGACTTCAAAGATCTAAGTGCACAGGAGTGCACAGGCAAACGCTGACAGCACAAACAATAATTTAATATGGTATTATAAATATTATGTAAAATTCATATTTCTGTCATCATCTTAAAGCTTTTTTAATGTTTACTCTATGTAATAAAAGGTCTGGGAGGGAGCAAAAACATGGACCATCTGGGTGTCCCTGAGGACTGGGTTGAGAAACAGTGGTCTAGACAATCAAGGGCCCTTTTGCCAAAGGATGTTAAGTAATTGTCGCATTGAGTTTTCACTCTCACAGGTTCCTTGCTGGTAGTCAGTGCAGGAGACGCCTGGCAAGTGACAGCAGCCGCAGCCGTGGACCCAGACACCTCAACAAAACATCCGACCATGAGACAGAAAGATGTATCCGCGATGAGCGGCATTAAATACAGTAAAATAATACAATGGGATTCTTCAAGGCCAAAACTTGATGACTTAAGGTGATATAGGCTAAAATGCCATCTTTATTTTGTTTCTTCTGTCACTGCTGGAAGTAAAAAAAACTATTAATAATTATAAGAAAATTTGCTGCACAGGTCAGTAAACCAACCAGCATCCAGGTTCTGCGCAGGGGCTGTTAGCATTTTGCTACTGGGTTTCTTTAGTACTTATCAACTCAAATAAAATGGAAGGATTCCTCTGCAGTTCTGATGGGGTTTAAAAAGGCTCATACGTTTACATATACAGATTCCTGGGTGTGAAACTGGACACATACCCACACAGCCAGAACACAGTACAAACATGCAGCACTGCAGAAATGTGCTCCGTTATACCGCTTCGATTTCATATGAGATCACAATGAGCCTGGAGCCTATCCCAGGAAGCACATGAAATGAGGGAGGGGGCATGAAGGAGGGGGCACTCTGGTGGGGATGCCAGGCCTCTGATTACAGGATAAACAAATCCATGAAAAAATCACAAAAAAAATACTGAGGGTCGTGGTTTCATTTTAAGAGGCCACTGTTTCCTTGCCTAGCATCCACTGCACTGGGGTCACCTGAATCACTGGAGCGAGGTGCGAGTCTGGGACAACCTCATGTCCCGGATATGGCTCTCCCCAGCTCTGTACCTGTGTTTCTCACTCAGTGTTCACAGGGAGAAAAGGAACACACCTCCAAAGCACTCCAAAAAAAAAGAATGCCTCAAGCAACCGACGCAGACAACTGTAAAACCTCGTCCTTTTTTTGTTAAGACATGTAACGTGTGAAAAGCACTGCCACTTAAGACGGGTAACACTGAGCACGAGCACAGCGCAGCCACAGCTGCCGAGGATCACAGCAGACTTGCCCTCGAAGCAAAAGAGGTAAAGCGAGTAAAAAAGCCAAGCAAAAACACCTTAGAGGCACAGCGACTTTGGGAACTTTAAACGGTGTGACTGAGGGCAAAAATAATTCAGATTGTTTCATTTGGAGATGGTATTTAAATGGACTTGCAAAGTCAGGCTTACCACCAAAACATCTAATGAATAACAAAATAACAAAAAAGATTTTTTTGAAATAAAACATAAAACAGCTCAACAAAGCAGATGAAAAACGCCCAAAAAAACATCATTTAAAATATGCCTTGAGTGTGTGGTTAAGAAAAGCGTGAGGCTAAAAGTAAAGGGCTGTAGCCTCCTGAGATACAGGCCTAACCAGGGGAATTCCTATCGCTGGCATACTTACAACAGCACTGCTAAAGACCTTAGGCAGTAACTGCGCAGGCAGGCAAGCAGGCGGGAGCTTCAGCTACACCGAGCTCTCGCTGTCAAACAGACACAGACAAAAATGACTGACTGGCCCCGAGTGAAACCGTAGACAAGTGCACTGGCCTGCAGCCTTAAAGTAGTCAAAAAAAAGAAAGAAAAAGTAGGTTCTCAGGCTGAATATATTATTTATAAACAATGAGGTGCTTTTATAGCACGCGGAAACATCAAAAGTAATAAAACTCTCTGAGAGGAAAGTCCTCTGTGCTAACAGACAGGGCGTACAGGCCTAGACGTGTGCCGGCAGCGTTTAATAAATCTTCCCTTCTAGAAGAAGTGGGGGAGGGAGGAAAAAACCCTAAACGGATTGATTAACTGATGACATTTTTATGGCTATAAGATTACCATTGTTGCACTTTGAACACCCATTATTAGCAATATAAATGATAATGTATGAGTATTTATACCTTCACCACATACTGTATTTCAAAATCGAGGTCGTATTCCCTATTTTGCCTGTTTATATATCTGATATGGCCTTCACACCTCTCTGCTTCAGGTCTCTGATGTACAAATAAGCAAAGCCTGTCAGCACCATTTAAAGGGGGGCTGCAGTGAGACACCCTTTCATACAGGATTACGCCACAATGGACAGCTCAGACGCTAGATACGTGACACATCGAATCAATTCACTTGGTGCCATGACTACGGTGCCGGGGACCGTTGTCACACCGGCAGGTGACCGAAGGGAGAATGAGGAGTCGGTCGCCCCCAAATTCAGGCCTGAAAGTTCCTGAGAAAGTCATACACCGCATCCACACGGGCGCGAGTCCCTTGTACGGTGTCAAAATTCTATCTCCGTGGCGACAACGCTCTGGGAGAATGTCACGGCATCTCCGTTGTCCCGGCGATAGCTGGCTGGTCTGCTAAAAGATTCGAACCATTGACCAAACACACCACTGCCTGCTCACCCCCCCGCCCCCCAGCCCTGACCCCATTCAACAAATTGCAGACACTTGAGGATCACATGGGGCTCTTCTGGTGATCTGGGTAGAAGCAGTTTGGGGAATTACATTATTTGCAGCAGCCAAAAGAATAACATTCTCTGTTCGATGGAATCCATATAGTTAAGGCAATAATATGGCTTCACATGGGGTTCCCTAAATGATTTGGGTAAACAGTCATGTTTTCAAATGCAAAAAAAAACAGAAAAAAACTGGGGTAGATTAACTCTCGGGGCACACAGATGAAAAGAGAGCTGTGGAGAGGTATTCAGTAGTTGCATACTGAAACAGCCAGTTTAGTAGCAGCTCCAGTCGAC
The DNA here is from genome assembly GCA_026777985.1 of Mormyrops attenuatus. NCBI lineage: Eukaryota > Metazoa > Chordata > Actinopteri > Osteoglossiformes > Mormyridae > Mormyrops > Mormyrops attenuatus. The sequence continues at coordinate 17,030,994 of JAODKC010000082.1, forward strand.
GCGTTAACATCTGCTCTTGTGAAGGGCACCCACTATCCCTGCACTTACACTTCTTGTTTTAACCCCTAGCTTTCCTTAGGGATTGTTCCAGACAAACAAAAAAATGAATGAAACAGCTCTGACGTAATCACATAAAGCAATGCTATCCAAAAAGCTTAGCATGGGGGCAGGCTGAGACAATGATAATGAATATTACAGAACATCATCATAGACTACTTCGTAATTAAGTTAAGAAGGTATAAAATTTACCACTATTTACTATATAATAATACTAAAATGTGCTTAATATGGGCCTTTTCAAAGTCGAGATGAGCAAAATTATTTGTTAGAGAAAAACCCATTTCCATGTAGATAGCAAGAGCTCATAAAAGGATTGTTTTATAAAAAGACGATTTAAAATGAGCATATTACATGTAACATAAAATTATGTGGACCATAAATGGAACCTTGAGGCACATCATAAAGGTATACATCTATTTGCTGACTTTCAACATAATACTTCTGTGGAGTCTGAGCAAAATTACAATTTTACAATCTTTTACAATTTTCTGCTCGGACCTGATGGAAATGAAAACGATAAGTTTTCATCCGTGTTCAAGACTCTTTTAAACAGGAATCAGCGATTTCATTATTTTGGGGAAAAAAAAAACGATACAGAAGGACAGCAAAGTGCAATAGGGTTCACATTAATTGCTCTAAGGTTTCCAGCCCTGTAACACTGTGGTATGTTAATTGTTTTAAAATCATCTTGTAATGCTGTTGCCTTAAAGCTTTGTTAAACACATTTTACATTAAGCACTCTGGGAGAACGGCTATATGAAAGTGGACAAAGTTAACTAATTTATTATCTTCAGTTAATTGCATGTGAATTATTATCATTATACATTAAAGGAAATAATTCCTCATAAGAAACTTAAATGATGTGTATTTGGTGCCAAGCAGACTATGCCAACTAATTGCAAGGATCCGCCTTCTGGATAACGTTTTTGTGTTTAATGGGTATTTGGTATGGATTAGTGATGCTAATTTATATTGTCTTTAATATCGACCCTAAGCTAAATGCTTAATTAATTATAGTATCACCTATTGTATTTCCAAAATAACTTAAGCACCTGCCAAGGAACCACGGACAGCTAATGCACGAGGATGAATTTTTAACAGCCTATTCATGGCATTAATAATAAATAAAGGGATATTCCAGCTCTGGGATTTGTGTGCAATAACTTCATTGTCGATCTTGCCCACGGCATTGCCGTACCTGAAACATTATATCCTGTAAAGAACTTTTTCCCCCCCGGTGGAACGGTTAATTCTTTTATTTTCCATCACACATTCAGAGCGTCCCTGTTTAATTGGGCCTGAGCATTAAACTGAGGACGAGCCGTAACAACGCAGTTCATCCGAATAGCCACGGGACATATCAGCAGACATACCGCATATCTGCCGCAGGAAACCACATGAGAAATCTGGCTGCGGCCCATTTCATTCTGAAATGCGACACTCCGCTGTAACACCAAGACTGAACAGCAAATTACATAATTGACAGCAATTTTATGGACACTTAACTCACATGGTCACTCCAAATAGTGCATTGTCATCAAACTGTATTTTATTGTTATATTTCCATGTCACACGGATTCTTTGTGCTGTATATGAACTTGAAAATGACCATAATCATTACAGGTGAGGGAACACTGGTACTCAGCTATGGTTACACTCAAATACACGACAGGCTCTGAATGAATCACTGTCTCTTATTTCATTTTGAAGACAATGTCGAGACACCATGCTGGAATCAAGCCCAATTTACTGCCTGAAACTCAGCTTTTTGTATAATTACAAAGCTATCACAGTAGCTCATTCAAAAATATGAATATGAAGCACGGACTATGGTATACAAATAGACAAGTACTAAACAGACTAAACAGACAAGCTGTAGTGCAGTTAGTGACACTTATGCATTGCAATTCAATTTACAGTGCCTATAAAAAGTATTCAGCCCCTTGGATGTTTTACCCTTTTATTGCTTTTATAAATCAATCGTGATCAACATAATTTGGCTTTTTTGACAAAAGAAATTACAAAAAAAACCTTTAATGTCAAAGTGAAAACTGATTTCTACAAAATAATGACAAATAAAACTATGTAGCATAAAATAAGTGATTGCATAAATATTCATCCCCTTTAAAGTGACTGACCTAATTCTACAGAGGTCCAGCCAATTGGTGTTAGTAGTCTCACAATTAGTGGAATGGAGATCACCTGAGTGCAGTGACTGTGTCTCAAGCGATTGTAGCATAAAGACACCTGTGTCTGGTATGTCCATTCACTGGTTAATCAGTATTCCTGGCTACCATCTAAGGCACTGAACATTCCCTGGAGTTCAGTTAAATCCATCATCAAGAAATGGAAGGAATATGGCACATGAGTAAATCTACCTAGATCAGGCTGTCCTAACAAACTGAGTGACCGTGCAAGAAGGAGGCTAGTGAGAGAGGACACCTATGACTACTCTGAAGGAGATACAAGCTTCAACAGCTGAGATGGGAGAGACTCTACATACAACAACTGTTGCCTGGGTTCTTCGCCAGTCAAAGCTTTATGGGAGAGTAGCAATGAAAAAGCCACTCTTGAAGATAACCCATATTAAGTGCAAAAGGCATGTTGGAGACTCCATGGTCAAGTAGAAGAAAGTTCTTTGGTCTGATGAGACCAAAATGGAGCTTTTTGGCCATCAGACAAGACGCTATGTTTGGCGGACATCAAACACTGCACATCACCACAAACACACCATCCCCGCTGTGAAGCATGGTGGTGGCAGCATCATGCAGTGGGGATGCTTCTCAGCAGCAAGCCCTGGAAGGCTTGTAAAGGTAGAAGGTAAAATGAATGTAGCTAAATATAGGGAAATGCTGGAGGACAATTTGATTGCATCTGCAAGAGAACTACGGCTTGGGAGAAGATTTATTTTCCAGCAAGACAATGACCTGAAGCATACAGCTAAAGCTACACGGAAATGGTTTGCAGACAACAAGGTGGATGTTCTGGAGTGGCTGAGTCAAAGCCCAGACCTCAATCCGATAGAGAATTTGTGGCTGGACTTGAAAAGGGCAGTTCACACCCGATCCCCGTGCAACCTGACAGAGTTTGAACAGTTTTGCAAGGGAGAATGGAGTAAAACTGCAGTGTCCAGATGTGCAAGCCTGACGGAGACCTATCCACTGATTGAGACCTATCCACACAGACTCCGTGCTATGATTGCAGCCAAAGGTGCATCTACTAAATACTGACTTGAAAGGGGTGAATATTTATGCAATCACTTATTTTATGTTACATATTTTTATTTATTATTTTTTAGAAATCACTTTGACATTAAATGGGATTTTTTTGTAATTTTTTTTTTCTTTTTTTTCAAAAAAGACAAATTATGTTGATCATGATTGATTTATGAAAGTAATAAAAGGGTAAAACATCCAAGGGGGTGAATACTTTTTATAGGCACTGTAAATAAACTTAGGGTTCAGTGTGGTTCAAAAAATTGAACGCAAGTGAGATTTCTTTATCTTGATCTCCTATAGATGTACTGTAGCGACATGCATTAATTCACATTGCACTGACGAATCTGAAATTTTTATTTAATAAATTTAAGCCTTAATTTGTAAACTAGTTTCTCTCTGCAATATCCAGAGAAAGAATATGCTAACTACTCACAAGTACGCATTCCGGATATACCCCAGCGCGACCCAGCAAAAGTCACATCTCGTTAACTTTTAAAAGAATCATTTTGATTTAACAAGCACAACAGGCATCGTTTATGAACAAAGATAATAACCATGCAACAAGTTGTTTTCACCTGCTGTACACAGGTGATATCAAGAGAGACTGCACCTTCAAGTTTGGTTTTATTATCAAAGCAGCCAGATAAACTGCGATTGCGCAACATTACAGTACAATGTATACACCAGTATAAATGGATTGAGAATGAGGTTTGTATCACTATATTGTTATCTGGTTATTGAAAATCCTCCCCTCCCCTCCGCCATTTTTTGGTCATTAATATCTTGCTTTAAATGTTTAAAAAAATGCGGGGGTATAACAGCCCTCATTCAGTTATGGCTGAAGGGATCCATTTAAAAAACTGTGGACATTTCAGGTCCAGAAAGTAAAAATGCAACCCAGGATTTTGTTTCAACCAACCAGTTGAGTACTCTGTGACTGTGACTCTTTATGCTCAACTGCTTGGTTGAAACAAAATCCTGGTTCGGATTTTTACTTTCAGGACCTGAAATGTCCACCTCTGAAATGTCCCCCAGATTTAAAACAAAACCCACTGTCAAAGACAATGTGAACACTAAAACCAATATACAGCATATTTAGTTTACAAAAACAAACCTGTCACTTACTTTACAAGCATTTTTCAACAGGTGATTTGCTGTTAACTAGTACAACTATTATTTGTAACACAACCAAAACAAAGGGACTAGTTAAGCGATCTCACTTAGAACTATGGACACTAGATACACAGATAATACTGTACTATTCCTCTGGAAATTCCACTGCTGCATGCCCGTGGCATAGGCAATATAGGCAAATGCTAAGGGCGCCATCCATCCAGGGGGCGCCACAAACGGAGGAAGAAAAA
>JAODKC010000082.1:17036618-17086109 GCA_026777985.1 Mormyrops attenuatus
CCCCCCCACACACACACACACAGACACACACACTCACATACATTCACCTTTCAGTGCTCTGCCACCCCCCACCTCCTGCTTTAATCCTACACGACTGACAACGGCCCCCGGACCAGGATGAAGAGGCCGCTGAACAGTGCTGGCTGCCGTGCAGACAGCGGCGGGGACAATCCGGGGCTCCTTGGACAGAAACTTGCCACAAAGCGCCTTTTCAGGCAGCTCGAAGGCATGGAACAGCTGGGACACTTCGGCACAGAATGGCGTCCGAAAAGGTCAGCGAACAAAGATCAGTTCGGGTCCCCACACGGGGGGGGGGACAGGGGTCTTCCCCAGGCGCCTTGTCCTGAAAGGGAGACACAGGACGATGACACGGCCCTTAAAGTTACACGGGGCGAATTCAATAATGCTCCCGCGGCGAGTGTTGTCAAATAACCACCTCCGTGAATGGGGCGCCCCTTGCAGCTGCAGGCTCACGGAACGCCTCGCATCGACCCGGCGCCAAACGCGACTTGCCCCCACAGCCGCGCCCGGCTGGACACGCTTTCAGCGTCACCGGTAAGTGACCGTATCGATGTTTCTTCACAGGGAGCAGAAAATTCATGCTGCTCTTTAGAAGGAGACGACACTCATAGAAATTGTCCTACAAAAGCTTCTGGCAGTCAATTCTGCTAAGCCTACATCTTAATAATAATTACTCAATAAAAGGTATTTCTAAGCAAAGCCTCCAATACATATATTTAATCGTTTTTCTTATATTATTCCTTCTTTTTGCTCTACTTGATTTCTTTTTATTAAAAAAGCTTTTTCCAACTAATTTTGCTTATTTATCTCTTAGTAATTTGCTGCGCCTTGGCCATGCACATTACTGGCAGCTGGCTACAATCTGTTAGCAAGGTGCAGATAGTGACTGGAAATGTGGCATAACGCATATAAAATCTGACCCCCCCCCCCCCCCCCACCTCTAATGCTGGGGAAACGCTGCTGAAATAAAAGGAGGAGCGGCAAAAGGAAGCTGCTAACAATGGCGAATTGTTTGAGGGGAAGTGATTAGCCTAGGTCACACTTCATTGGGGCAAAGCTACTTAAAACAGAAATTGTTCATTCATCAGCAAAAGCGTAGGAACAACGGGCTGATTATGAGCGAGCTAAAACAACGCCAAGATGTCATGGGTCTTTAAGACAAAAGAAGCAGAAATTTGGCCTAAGCCGTGTTTATTTATTAGTGTTCCGCTTGAACATTCGTTGGCAGTATTTGATCAGCACGTCACTGCCAGCGAAACTGTCGGCGATGCTAAATGCTCACCGCCAGCCTCGTGGTGGTGGTGGTGGTGGTGGGTACAGTGGGATGACATCACTTCTTTTTCCACTTCCATGCTCACTGCATTGTCCCCGGTGGGAGGGGCCTGCTGTTCTCACCGCGACACAGAGCGAAGAGTGACACCTGTTGGCCTGAAGACTCCCTTTCTGGATTCAGACAAGTTCAGGTCCCTCCATGAAAGACAGGAGCATGTCTGATGCGGTGGAGGGCTTCGGTGACCAGAAGCGAGGCACACGATGGTCCGAAACGCCCCCCCGCTTTTTAAAACATTAAACAAGATGCTTAATTATGGTTCCAGTGAAACTGTGGGAGAGTGACTCAGAGGGTGACAGCGCATGAACATTTACATGCACAAGATGTTTCCCCTCGAAATTTACAATCACTTAGATGTAGTGACTACGACATCCATTTCTTTTTCTAAGAAATTAAAGGACATGGTTATGCAGGTGCTCAGACTCTAAAGGACAGACTAATAGCAGGCATTAGATATGATTTCTACAGTCCATAAGGAGGGCTTTGTAATTTTTATCAAGTCAAGTTATAGTCAGAGATTTCACTTTTGTAATTATCAAGCGATCAAAAGGTAATAGTTAGTTGAGGGTCAGATGGCCTGGTGGCTCAGCATCATAATCTGCATGTTCTCCCTATGTCTGTGTGGGTAAATATATAGTCAGTTTAGCTTCTCTAAAGAGCATGAGCGTACCCTGTGATGGAATGCCATCCCGTCTAGGGTGTCCCCCTGCCTCGTGCCCTGTGATGGAATGCCATCCCGTCTAGGGTGTCCCCCTGCCTCGTACCCTGTGATGGAATGCCATCCCGTCCAGGGTGTCCCCCTGCCTCGTGCCCTGTGATGGAATGCCATCCTGTCCAGGGTGTCCCCCTGCCTCGTGCCCTGTGATGGAATGCCAACCTGTCCAGGGTGTCCCCCTGCCTCGTGCCCTGTGATGGAATGCCATCCCGTCCAGGGTGTCCCTCTGCCTCGTGCCCTGTGATGGACTGGCATCCTCTCCAGGGTGTCTTTGTGCCCTGTGATGGACTGGCATCCCGTCCAGGGTGTCCCCCTGCCTCATGCCCTGTGATGGACTGGCATCCCGTCCAGGGTGTCCTCATGCCCTGTGATGGACTGGCATCCCGTCCAGGGTGTCCCCCTGCCTCGTGCCCTGTGATGGACTGGCATCATAGCCTGTGCTTGCTGGGAGCGGCAATAGCCCCCCCACGACTCTGTACTGAATAAGTGATCATAGATTAGGAAGGATTCTAGTGCATAGATTTTTAAAAATAAAAATAATATCAAAATGAGACCTATGTACCAGAAAATATGAAAGGAAATAGGTTACATAATAAAGAGGGGTTTCAGCAATAAATAAATAAATTATTTTGATAATTACATGAGGATTATTGCACCACAGGAGATTTGAAATGTCACCATAGTGTTCACAGGTAGGCTTTAAAAAGGTCTTGAATTGTCTTCAACTTCTGTTTTTTATACCTTAAATAAGCAGCTCCAAGCACGCCGTCTGAATCCGACACTGCCACCTGCCATCAGAGTTTACAGCCAGGTGTTTGTCCCAGTCAGCGGGTCTCTGGGTAAAAAAAAGCAGCCGGCTGTATTCCGAGCAGCTCAATCTCTGAGAGCAAACACGCCGCCTCAAAGGATGCACCAGGGGAGGTTTGTGAACGCTGCAGCTGAGCGCTCACCCATCGCCATGCCGACTTGATGATTCATCGCCAGCGTGTGGCAGCATTTTAGCAGATCGATGACAGGAATAAAAGCACATTTTTCTCTGGAAAGTCAAAACTGTTGCCGTAACAAAAAGCAAATCAGGGAGGGAAAGGTAAGGGGGGCGGCGAGTGAGACTCAGGTGAAGAAGTTGAGATGATGCTCTCCCAGCACCGCCAGGCAGAGAGGATCAACCCAATCAAAGAAATCTAATCTACACTGACCCTGCATGTTTCAACACAGTGGCTGATGCTAGTCAGATGCTAGTCTCGTGGGGGGTGAGGAACAGTGACATGTTGGGCAACCCTGTGGACCCCAATGCAGAATAAACCACCAAACAAGAAAATAATCCAAGAAAATAAGCTAAAATTATATGACCATGGCATTCCAGTGCAGCCATTCTGCCTATGATACAGGCATGCATCCCTCTAAGTGGGATGGGAGAAAGACACTCCCCTGAAGAAAAGAAGCAGAACATTTGGCGTGACTCTATGGGTTAGGACTCTGTGTTCAGAAGGTTGCTGGTTCAAATCCCATGAACTCCAGAATATACAGTCGCTCTTTGCACAATAAAGTTCCCACTTAATTCAAATGATACATTCTGTGCAAGAATATTTACATTTACATACAAGTTAAGTTCAAAAGTATCGTTCAAGGAAAACTCTTTTGCAACTTAGGGAACAAACTCACTTACTTCTGAAGTTGACATGTGAGACAGTTGAAATACAACTTGAATCAAAGTATACAAAGTGGTTTGGGGATTAGGCTCCTGTGGGAGTTTTTGGCACCAGGTGTAAAGAGTCAGCCGTGAGTTTTCTTCATAGTGCCTTTCAAGGCTGGCGTAACACGACCTGTTACACGGGTCACCCACATCCCTTTTTTCTCTGTTTCTTTTTTTTGAAGTGACACCAATGGATCCGAGGCAGTCAGTAACTCTGTCTCTGGTTACAGAAACTGATGGCACACTTACCTGGCCAGTCGAGTGGTCCGGGGGGGTGGGGGTGGCGAGGATCATGAGAGGCTGGGGCTGGTGGTCGATCACAGCGCTGCACGTCGGAGAGGGTGGGGGTGGCACGTGGCCATGTAGGGGAAACCTCGTCTTGCCGCGTGCTGCTTTTTTTCTTCCGCGCTCTTTGATATGTATCCACTCCGCCTCGCGGGAGCGATGAGCACCAACTTGTTGGACCTTTGGTGGGACAGACGCCGTTTATTAGCCTCCGCTTTCTGTGATGTGCCTCTCATCACTCCAACACGTATAATTACGCTTTAAAGGGTCCCAGTGCTCCCGCTGCTCATTCGTTTTATCCCCTCTGAAGTGAGGACTGAGGCAAGCAGTGCGGTTCTCCGGGTCGAACACGTCCTGCTGGTAGCGGCCTCCCTGTCTTGGTGCTTCCAGCACCTCTGTTGGAGTGAGACCGTCTCTGTAAACACACCAGTCAGGATGTTTTAATTTGGAAAACAAACAAAATCTGTGAATCACTAAGGTGGAATCTGTCAAGCTAAAATCTACCGGGGGCAAAACATGAGGTCAGATTGTTTAAATGCTTTGTTTAAATGCTTTTATCAACAGTTTTGCATTAATATTTCATTTGTCCACCTTCCATAATCACTTATGCAGGAGAGCATCACTGTGAGTCAAGAGACACTCTGGATGGGATGCCAGTCCATTGCAGGGCACTTTATAGCTATCAGTTTAGCTATCCACATGTTTTTTAGACAATGACCTTGACAGAGCACCATGTATGTTAGTAAAGTAATTAAATCCCATAATATTGTGTAATAATCATCACCTTACATAAAGGCATTGATAGCATCAATACAGATGAAATAAAGCTTCAAAAAATTCTAACAAATCTATTGCAAACCAGGTTTTTGACGGTTGAGAGGGGAAATCATTTTTCTTACGCATTGCAAGAAATTCTGGGAAGAATCCAATATTTTGAAAGCAGCCGTACTGGTCCGTGATGCCGTGTTTAGATGTGACGGGGCGTTACGCAGAAATGTAAACAGTGACACGGGTCTTCGTCTGTGAATTGACACACTGCTGTTACATGGACTGCCGGTTGGCCAGCGACCAACACGGGACAGGGTCACACTGTTGGTAAATGCTGCTTTTGAAATGGACCCCTTTGAAGGGCAAGAGCAAAGCCTCCTGGCAGGTCGTTTTACCTCATCTTTATTCCCCGTTTTTCTTTTGAGACTGTCAAAACCTGTTGCCTAAGAAGAGTGAGAAGGCAGGTGGGCCAGCTGTTTACCTTGGCCTGAAGTTACAGGTGCGAGGACGTAGCCAGCGCACTGTCAAGCCTGTGTTTAGTGCTGGTTCAGTGAACATCGCCGCGTGCTGGCCGCCAAACAAAGACAGCCATGGTCTGAGGCTTCCCCTTTAAGATGATCAGCAGGCAATTGCAGCATTTTATTGGGAAACATTAAAGGTAACCCACAGACTCTTTTTAAGTGCTTGGGTCAACAGTGTTGCGAAAGGCACTATATAAAATTTAACTTAATTGAATATGTACATACATATATACACATACAATATGCATGCATTTATATTATATATACAAACAGACAATAGTTTAATAGTTTATGTTTATCTGCGTAGTAAATGTATATTTCCTCAGGAAAAAAGCAATCTGACAGTAGAACATATTCAAATTAACAGTAGTACAAAAAACTTTGAAAAAATTGAATTTCTTCTATTCTCCTTCTTCTATTCTCCTTCTTCTATTCTCCTTCTTCTATTCTAAGAGTCTCTGATATGTTTCCGGATGGCTAGAAGAAAACCACTTTGATTCCCAAACCTCTCCCCAGGGGCACTCTAGGCATTCCGTATACTCATTGAATTTCACCACCAGCTCAATTAATTCATTCATTTAATTAATTAACTCGATGAGGTATTGATTAGAAAAAACATGGCACGCTTGTGGTCGTGTCAGAAATTCCATGGGTGTATTGGATGGCAGCTGCAAACCCTGGGGTGACTTTAGGAGAGCTTTTGAAATGGTATATTACAATAGTCTTACACCAACATGAAGATCATTCAAACAACCTTTTCTTTGACTGCCTAAGACTTTTGCATGATAATGCATACAAACATACACGCACATATATACACACATCTATATCTATACCTGTTTGTGTGTGTGTGTGTGTGGTATACAGGAAAATGTACACAAATGTATATGATATATGATGCATACTGATAGCATAGCTCCATCGCACTGTGTTCACTGGCTGCCACTTCACTGTGATTGGCTGCCCGTCAGCACCCGACCGTCAGGTTCCCCTGGCCGTCCAATGGCTGCGCTGTCTCAGACCTGCTACAGTGGAGAGATCTGGGGGGGGGGGGAGCAGTTTTGAGCAGGCAGCCCACGGGCGAACAGCCCTGGATGTGACAGACACACCATAGGTTTGCGTTACGAGTGCCTTGCGGCTGCCTGGAGTCTGGCTCTTTGTCAGACTCACTTCGGTGCCGTTTTCAATATTCAGCAGGGAAAGTTATCAGGACCAAAACACTAAATGAGAGACACTCTTCCTAAGTCTGGCACACCTAGTATACATTTCTAAATTTCCTTTGCTAGTACAACAAGAAAGCATACACAGGCGGGGTCCGCAAAACCTGCGGTCGCGTTAATCTTTAAAAACGTGTTGTGCTACGCTTGTATACCCATCTTCTGAATCACTCGATGGTATCATGCGAGGTATTGATGTTCTGCCATAAACGTCACTTCTTTTATTGTGCATTAGTCATTTCATTTGTCAGTGCTATAATGTTATTTAATTTCCTGCGTGTTGAAACTGCGCTTCTTTTTTTTTTTTGTCAAAAAGTCCAGTTAATCACCGCGCGGCCCGTCACCTGGCGGTTTAAGGAGCAGCACGGTATTTACATGCTTGTGTGTCTGTTTTCCTCTGATGTGGGGCTTGAAAGGGGAATTCCCGCCAAGGCCCATTGTCACACTCTTCACGTGTTTATGAGCCCTTCCTACAGGAAACAGTTTTGCGCCTTTGAGGGATCTATCTATCTTCTATTACCACTAACATGATTATGGCTGAGATTTTCTGAAGCTTATCCTGGGTGGAGTAGAGCACCAGACTGTATGACAAGCCAGTCTATCACGGAACACACACACACACACACACACACACACACACACACACACACAATTAATTTATTCCTACCATTATGGGAACTCGCCATTCATTTCTATGGGCATAACCCTACTCCTAACTACTCCCTACTCCTACTCCCAACTCAGCTCTAACCATAACCATAAGTAACCAAATAACATACAAGACTTTTGGCTCTTTTAGATTTTTGTAAACAGATTTTTATAAAATTATGATTTATATTCTGGGAACCTGAAAAATGTTCCCACAAGATAAAAAGTAATAGGTTTCACCACATTTGTGGGGTCATCTGTTCCCTACAGTGTGGTAAACACAACGCCCCCCAAAACACACACACATACAGACACACACACATGCTCACATGGCATGGGAAGCTTAAGGTCACCAATCCACATGACCTGCATGACCTTTGAAAGGCCAAAAAGCCACCTCGGGAGAAACCCACAGAAACACATGAGAGTCCCTTGCCAGGTGAGAGTGGATAGCAGTACCCGCTGAACCACTGGCTAAAAATATTACTGAACAGGGAATGATTTATATATGTCATGGAACTTTCTGGTTCTGCTGTAACTGAGGGGAGGACATCAATAAAACTGCTGCTTGACCAAGTGTATGATGTGAAGGTGGACAAATGCTGTTCTTCACACCTCGGAACAATTCATTCTCAGGTATTATCTTGCCCGGTTTATCTTTGGACACCATCTGAGTAGTTCTGAGATCTGTTATTTGGCCTTGGTCGTTCCGTGGTGCCACTAAATGACTGAACTTGGCCTTAAAATCCCATTAAAAAGCACAATCAGGGTAACACAATCAGAGCAATGTACTGAAGGTGTGCTTGAGAAAAAGTTAACTGACAGAGAATGGAATAACACTTGACTTGTTTGACACACCATGTACAAAAACCTCACAACATTTTGTTCCTGTTGGAGCGGCTCTCTCTCCTGAGCCTCGCCAAGGCGATCTCTGGTCCAACTCCAGCCAAAATCTTTGCTTTTCCTGGAGGGGAGTGTGACTGATTATCCAAGCCGACCCAATAGGTGCCAGGGCATCAACATGGGGATGTTCTGTTGTGGCCCACTAACTGTGCAAAGCGATTAAGGGACACCAATCATGCATCACAATTGCTGTGTGCTATGCATCAACAAACAGGAAATCACTAGCGCTACACTAGCGCTATGCCAACGGAACTCAGAACTCCGATTCAAATAAAGCAACTGCATTTCAAACAAATCACTATTTCACGGTTACATTTACTACATAAAGGTGTAAAACGCAGCATGATCAACTTCTGTACTCAGTACTCAGTCAAACATTGATTCCATCATGAAGTTGCAAATATTAACATTGACATAACGTGTCGTAAATATACCAGTTTAACAGCTCAGCGACCAGAAATTTTACAGCGTATACTTGTTCGATGAATAAATACCAAAAGTCATCATCGGATTTTTTCATCCGAAGAAAACATCCTGAGGCATGGTTACGTCTGAAAAGTCAACTTGTTTTAACAGGACGCCATGAAGGGCGCACTCGTACGCGCTCTGACAGCCCCGCCATTTGACCCCGGTTTCTGAGCTTCGCAATGGTTTAGCCATTAAGTGAGGGCTAGGTCTGATCTTCTAAAGCTAGGGTAATTTTCTCCAACAATGGTGGAACATATCTGCTAGTTTTCACATCCCTGGTCATACTGGCACACTGCACCCTCCGATCCGACAGAATTGGGATGATACTCACTACCTAACTTACTGGGCTTCATTTGATATCCTGAGCTATGGCCGTTAAAGACCAAAGAAAAGAACCACTTGAGTCTTGGTCTTCCCTTTTGTAGCAGGGGTTATCATTACAGTCGTGTTGATGATTTAATTGATCTATAAAGGAGAATTTAATATGTGGACCTCGTTGAATCCCTGCCCACAAACGCTGGCGCTTCATAAATCATGGTAGCTGCACAGTTCCAAGAAGGTCACGCGCTCAGATCAAGCAGACAGCGGAAATGCAAATGTCTCTTGTTGTTCCCCTGGCACATAAGGAAAACAAATAAATATGGGCTGCTAGTTAACCTGTCATCACCATCTGAAATTACAACAAGAGGCCAGAAGACAGTTTTCAGTTGGCAGCCTCCCAGCAGGCTTTGATGTTACAAAGCTGCGTTGAAGGAAATGCCTGCTGAACAGTTCAGCAACATGTGTCATTTAGGATGTAGTCTCTTACTCTCCCCCTTCCCCCAGCCTCACTCAGTCTCACACTCTGTCTCTCAGTCCCTCCTACTGGCTCACACTCTGTCTCACAGTCCCTCTTTATCTCACACTGTCTCTCAGTCCCTCTCTGTCTCACACCGTCCCTGTCTCTCAATCCCCCGTCTCTCACTTTGTCTCTCAATCTCACTGTCTCACACTCTCTCTCAGTCTCTAAGTTCCCCTCTCTCTGTGTCACACTCAGACCTTCAGCCTCTCAGTCCCTCTCTCTGTTTCACACTCTCTCTGCCTTTCAGTCCCTTCCTCTCTGTCTCACATTGTCTCTCTTTGTCTCTCAGTCCCCCCTCTGTCTCTCTGTCCCCCTCTTTCTCTCACACTGTCTGATTCATTATTTTACTCTCTGTCTCTTTCGGTTTTACTTTCTGTCTCACACTGTCTCTCAGCCCCCTCTGTCTCACACTCTGTCTGTACCTTTCTCTCTGTCAAACACTCCATCCTGTATCTGTCCCTCTTTTTCCTCACACTCTGTCTCTCACTCCCCTCTCTCACACTGTCTCACTCATGTTGTTTCTCTCTGTCTCACAGATCCCCTCTCTCTGTCTCATACTCTGTCTCACTCAGTTTCTTACTCTGTCTCTTTGTGTCTTTTACTCTCTTTCTCTCTCTTTCTTAGTGTTACTGCATTGGCACTAACACCCCCATTTTCTCCCGAATAGCCAATGGGTTCATTCTCTGGCTGGCTAACCATAAGCTGGACTTGCTTTAGTCTGAGGCATATGCCAAGCGAGAGTCAAAGCCTGCACTGTGATTTGAATTAATTAAGTCACATGTTGGCTCTGGAGCCATTTCTACTGACAAATAAAGGGGGACGGCTCAAGTAAAGGGAAGGTGCCACACATCGGAGCCTCTGCCTTAAATCTGTGCCCATCCCTCGTGCCTTCTGTGTTAATCCTTATCCAGTCCATGCACCACCGTTCCGCAACCAGGCCAAACCGATTTGAAGCCGTGTGCCGCCCGGGTATGTCACAGTTCAGAGCACCAAGTGCGAGCCTGCCCCAGCCCGATAAAATGCAACGGTGCACGCAAGAGGCAGCTCCCCTTGTTCTCACTCACAAATAAACAATGAGGAAAGGGCATGCAATCTGACAGAGGAGAAATAAAGAGAGCCATGAAGAGGGGAACTGTGTATCGACAGCGTCTTGGCATCTCAGCCAAACGGCACTGCAGCCATCCGTCGTCCATACCATTCATCCAGCACAGGCTTGCTGCGAACAGCATCGCAACTCTGAAGCAGATCTGTCTCTCAGCAGAAACTGAACGTTGCACATGAGATTCATGTGTTATTTACAGCCTCATTTCCAAAAAAAGGTGGTATACAATATACAACATGTAAATAAAAAAAATAATGATTGACAAATGACATTTTATTGTTTTACGAGAAATATATGTTCAATTTGAATTTGATGCCAGTTCAAAATAGTTGGGACAGGGGCATGTTTACATTAGGTTTGCTTTACCTCTCCTTTTAACAACACGCCTAAACGTTTGGCAACTGAGGAGACCAGTTGCTTTGAAAGTGAAATATTGTCCCATTCTTGCCTGATTTCAACTGCTCAACAGTACAGGATCTCCTTTGCTGTATATTTCGTTTCATTATGCTCAAAGTGTTTTCAGTGGGTGACAGGTCTGAACTGCAGGCAGGTCAGTCTAGCACCCGAACTCTTCTACTATGGAGCTATGCTGTTGTATTATGCGCGTATTGCATTTTGCGTCATGGAGGCAGCATCCATGATTTCGGAAAAAAATAAATAAATTTTGATTCATCAGACCACAAACGCTTTTTCATTTTGCTTCAGTCCTCCTTAAATACGTAAGCAAGGGCCCAGAGAAGTCAGAGGCGTTTCTGGATCATGTTTAGATATGGTTTCTTCTTACATTTGTGGATGCAGCGATGAACTGTGTCACGGTTCGGCCGGCGGCGAGCAGGGAAGCAGGCGAGCAAACCAAGGTAGCGGGG
This sequence comes from Mormyrops attenuatus, assembly GCA_026777985.1. NCBI lineage: Eukaryota > Metazoa > Chordata > Actinopteri > Osteoglossiformes > Mormyridae > Mormyrops > Mormyrops attenuatus. The sequence continues at coordinate 17,047,997 of JAODKC010000082.1, forward strand.
AACACGGGGTTTATTCCGGGGAAAGCAAGCAGACAGCGAACACCAGTCACGTACATCAATAACATTACACTGACTGATCTCGGGAAGACTGACTAGAACGCGGACTAAATACACAGGGTAGCGAGCAGGAAACGGGAAACAGCAGGTAAAACGGAAGGATTCCGGATGCAATTGATTGCATTCTGTTATTTACATTTTGCACAGCATTCCAACTTTTTTGGAGATGGGGTTATATATCATTTAAAAACAAGTCTCCCTCTTTCCTGCTCTCCACAACTGTTTGATTAAACAACAAAATCAATAATCTTGCCAAGCGCTCTTCACGTGATTTCTATATGTTGTCACAATGCGCCTTAGACATGGCTGTTGAGAATCTGATAGTGAAGCGTGGAATAAAGTTCGTTATTTTACTTGTTTGGCTGAAGCTTTTACAATCTCCAGCATGCAGTTGTCTATGTACAGCTATTTTTCTGAGAGATCGGGCCCCGTCCAGGGGCTTCCCTGTTATTACCTCATGTTTCTTCCCCATTTTGGAAGCACGGGACAGATCTGCCTCTTCGCAGTACCTCAAAATCTCATTTAATAACCCGCTGAAACTCAAAGCGCAAATTAAAGACAAGGAGCAACGTAGGATGGATCCATGCGGATACGCTCCCATGACCACAAGCCACAAGCCAGGAGCTGGGGGGGCTGCTTTTCTCTCTAGTGTTTCGCAGAATTGTCCTGTTTAGTTTGCAGCTAATTGGATCGGCACAGGGATTCGGTTCACATCTAATTTACAAACTGTAGAACTTGGTCACGAGCCCATCCAGGTGAACTGAAAAGAACATGGGTGTGTGTGTGTGTGTGTGTGTGTGTGTGTGTGTGTGTGTGTGTGTGTGTGTGTGGTGGGGGGGTTGCTTCCTGAGAGGACGTGGAAAGTCCCAAATTATGTGGTAATTCAGGTGAGTGGCTGTGATATTTATACATGTTGCCCAAAGACCTTGGCATTTACTGGATTCACCACAAAACACACTTTGCTAAATACAGGCAAACTCAGGCTCTTGCTCACTTGTTCTCAAGAAAGAAAAAAAAAACTGATTTATGACACCTCTTTGAGGAAGACTGCAGGCTTTTTAATTCAAGCGCTTTTGAAAAATTAAATGAGTTAATTACCCTTTAAAGGAAAAAAACAAACTAAAGTGCATGAAAGATGCTTTAAAAACAGAAATGAAACCCTTTTCAGTTTCACTGAGTTTAAAGAAGCACATTACAACAGTGACTATGAGTGGATGTGAAGTTTTTTGAAGCAGCTATACCTACAATTTCCAAAACAGCTACTTTATTTATACAGCCTGAACAAAATCCCCCAGAATGCCTTGCTCTGCAGAAAGAGCTGCCTACACCAAACCCTATAGAGATGTTTATATTGGGTAGTGCAAAAAACAAATGGAGAACAACGTTCCCATCTCCTAAAACATTATTAAAGAGATTAATAAATCAAGATATTTTTCATATATTCATTATTCATAAGAGGTTATCAGAAATGATGCAGAGGTATTCATAGGGTGATGTAAGAACAAAGGGACTTTATTAAGGGAACTCAAAATATGAAAGGAAAAGGACTGCAAGAGGTCAAACAAAGCAAGTAGGTTAACTGAGGACTATGAGGGTTGGGACCGAAAACATGAAACTAGGGGGAAACAGAGGAAGACTCTACAGGGCTGACACCATGCAAGAGACTAATACGCAATAATAACCAGCAAAGAGGCAGGGCAAGGGCAAGCGCGTATATACACCTATAACAAGGGTTACATAAGGAACAGGTGCAGGTCATAACAACCTGCACCTAAACACTAGAGGTGGGAATAACAAGACACTGGTGTGGGTAATCATCATTAAACACTCAGTACTCAAACTCTAGGAAGTAGGCCTGTCACAATTATTACATAATCACCGAATCACGATTATTTCAGCGGACTGCCGTTATTTTGCATAATCGTTAGAATCACCTCTATTCATCAGTAGAAAAATAGCTGGATGAAAGGATGAAACAACTGCCATATTTCTATTACTATCTCCATGTCATTTTTTACCGCGTAATGTTTCACTGGTGCTCGTTTAATGACATCACCTCATTGCGCTTCTGAACAGGGGTGAGTTTCCCAAAGCCTCCTTAACGTTACGTCGTTTGTACATTCTGTCTTTTAACCTAGAACTTACAAATGACGTAGCGTTAAGGAGGCTTCCGGAAACTCACCCCTGTTCAGAAGCGCAATACCGTACCACCTGCCCTATTTCTACCTCACACGTTTGCTCAAGTGCAGACCTCACAGCGTATTTTACACCAGTGCCCAATTTGTACCACTTTGTTTTACAACATTTTCACAACCCAACCTGATCCCATTAATATTTCTTTTCACTACATCAGATTCATTTTACAAACTCCACCAGCTCAGAATGGGATAATCAGCCAGATATTCCAATTTTGGATTCTTTTTGTTCTCTGTCTGTTTAATATAATTAATATTTTTTCTAATCCCTCTAATTTAGAGTGATATGACTATGACTGAAATAAACACAAAACACGCCAAACTTCATATTTCAGTTTAGAGTGAACCAAAGCTGCAAGTCCAAAATACCATGTTGTGGAAAGCAGCCATTTCAACTGAGGGGAATATAAACTAACATTTCAGATATGGAATATTTAGATAATAGTGCTGATTCAAAAACTGGAAATAGACAACCGGGGTGAACACTTAAAATGAGAAACGAAGAAAATGGATTGTTTTTTAAGTCATCGGAATCATTAACACAGGGGGGTCTGTATCATATTTCACAAAGCCAGATATCTTGCTTAGCCGGATAACTTTTACGGTGACCCAGTTTAAATGGATTTTATTTTCATTCACTTATATTTACCACAGTCTACCTTAATTCCAATAAGTCATCAGGCTTAGTTTGCTGTAAATGTCAGGGTTGCTAACTTTAGTCAACTGGCTGGTGTGAGATTTTCAATTTAAGACAAGTCTGCAGTTTTATTACAGTGTAAATAGTCTGTAGGATTTGAAAACTACCCCAAACCTTTTGATGCAGCTAATTTTATATTTATAATGAAATAAAACAGATTTGCCGTAAGATTTCTTGCGTGAGCATGAAAGTCAGAAAGCGTGAAATTGTCAATCGCTATTACTTATATGACAATTAATCGTCAACTAAAATTTCATGATTGTGACAGCCCTACTAGGACAACAGCACCTGCTGACCAGGCCGAAATGACAGACAGTGCAGGACAGGGACTGGTTCTGACAGCCCCATAACTAGGAAGTGATAGAACGCCCCAGAAACATACTGAAAAAAAGATGCTGAAATAGTTTTTTCTTCACATGCAATCCAATAGCGGCGTTATGAGGAGGCCTACATCAGTAACAACTGAAGTCAGCATCAACGTCACGGACAGGCAGCCAGTCTTTCACATCACAAAAACAATGCTCACAATGGAAAATTTACAAAGCTCACAAACCTCCCATTAAAACAACACCCTATGAATGGAGACGCATCACAGATTCTGTTAGGTGGACAAAATATCACTCCCCATCATCTCTTCTAATGTATGAAGTACAAGATCACCCTCAGCCTAGTAAAGACTCACACAAGCCCTCAGATACAACAACAATAAGAATTTGCATTAGGAGTGTAACGGTATGCGTATTCATACCAAATATTTTCGGTACAGGTCTTCCAGTTCGGTACGCATATGTACCGAACAAATGCAGCAAATGCGGAACTTTTGTGTGTTTGTGTTTCCCCTGAGCAACATTTGGAAAGGTGACGGATGAAGCCGCACCACTATGCATGCGCGAGTACGTCCTAATGTGGGAAGTTGAAAGTTGTTAATGTGAAAACAAACAGCACAGGTTTCACTTTTAAATGCTGCACCAAATTGGATATTTATTTTGTTATGCTTTGTTTTTTTCAGACAATATTTGTGTTTCTGAATATTTTGAAAGCTGCTAATGTGAATACAGTACAGATCAGGTAAAGTTAATTTTGTAAATGTGCACCTTAATGGATTTTTTGAAATTTACTTGAAAGGATAATTATTTAGATTTAATCTTCAGTAAATTTAATTTTTTATTAGTAGGTTGCAGCAGTATTGACAGAGACGCTTTAAGAAAGACAGTCATACTTTGTTCAGTAAATCACTGTTTAATAAAGAAAAAAAGAAGCAATTTATGTTTTGTTTCTTTTACCCCCGCTGTACCGAAAATGTACCGAATTGTGACTTCAAAACCGAGGTACTTACTGAACTGTGATTTTTGTGTACCGTTAGACCCCTAATTTGCATGCAACAAAATAATAGGTTTACAAAGTTAGGACAAATCAAGAAGTTTGAAAACTTCTAACTAGTGAATAATGACAATGTTGGATCATTGGTATCATGATTCCTTATACCAGCTCAACCTGGTTATGGAAGCATTCTTTGAATGTTAAGTGTCCCCTGAGAAATGTATCAAATTTCTAGGTTTCTTGCCATATTCCTATGTTGTTTGCTACACTTTTAGGGAGGATGTGTCTTTTGGATGAATCTGCTGCAGGCTCTAGTTTCATATTGTTTGGAGATCTAACAAATTCTCTGAGACCTTAGCTAGAATCCAGAAGTTGCAAGATGGATGGATGGATGGACGGACGGATGGACAGACGGATGGATGGAGTAAATCTGAGCGTCCAGTGGAAACCCATGCAACACAGGCAGAACATGTACGCTCCACACACGGATCAGGGACAGGATTTGGACCCACAACCCTGAAGGTGTGCCACACATTGTGCCACTCCTCAATACAATATAAAACACTATAAAATAAAATTAAACATTTTTAAGATTTTAAAAACACTTAAGTCTTCTTTTCAGCTTGCAAATTATGGACTTGCCTCTGTGCCCGGTTTGGACAGCGCCAGGTGCTGATAAGCTGAGAACTCGGACTCCTGGACCTGTCAGTGGGGGTTCAGCCTGTATTCATTCCACGGCAGTCTTTAGGCTAATTAACTGCTGAAACACTTACATCTTTGCCCGTATTAGCTTTGGTGACTGTAATCTTAACGATGTTCAAGTACTTCACAACCACAGTTAAGGTAACTGGATGAAAACACTAGTATGACACTAAATGACCTGAATTTCAGAAATTCAAAAATAAAACATCCAGAATTTATAATTTTATAGTAAAAGAGTGCCCAGTATGGACACTTTGGACGTTATGTGAGGCCATTATGTGAGGCCACAGGAAACGTCCACAGAATGTTCTGGCAACAACAAAAAAGATCTATTTACAATGTACGTACAAGAATGATGTGGTGTAGGATAGCGAGCAGCTCATAACTTATGCAAAGTACAATTACTGGCAGTCTTATGCCTTAATTAAGTTTAAATATAATTGTTTAAATTCAGTAAAGAGTATGTCTGAGACACAAATATTTTAACTTTTCCAGTCACATATATTGTAGTAGTCATTCTCAGGGTCTAATCAGATGACGTTTGGGTCTAATCAGATGACGTTTCTCAGGGTCTATTTAGATGATACTCACTTGAACTCAAGTACACTTAGGCTACATTATGTAAATTGCACATTTCCCGAGCAATTAACTGACTTAGTTAATTATTTAAACTTTGTACTCCACTGATGCATGTTTTCATGTCATTACAGCACAGAAACAAGCTAAATACTTTTTTCGGTTAATCACAAATGCATTGTCAATCAATATTCTGAAACGTGAAAATAATCATCATTTTTTCAATGCCCACCCATGGTTATTATTATATGAAACCAGTTTGAAATTACAGGTTCGAGCACATTAGCCAGGACAGAATGGTTCCCAGTAAAGGTAAACTGGAAAGGCCCTGGTAACACTGGTGATGAGGACACACTTCTTTGACAGCCCCCATGCCACATCATCCCAGGGTGCCATTTTTGCCAATTATCATGTTCTATTTCTGCTTACAATTTAGATGATGGATTCAATTATTGTCCATTACAGTGAAAGACGGCCACTGTGTGAATAAGGCTGGGGGTCTCTTTGACACAGTGAGCACTGCGCTCGCCACAGTTTCACTCAGGCCCACATAATCCAGCAACAAATCCGCCGACATCACACTGGGGATGTAATTGCTGCTTTTATAGTCTGTTGTGATTGATCGTTTAATGTGCGTTTTTAACCCTTTGTGCCAGGCATTGGTGGCCTGTGATGGTCAGCTGGACCCAGTATTGCTGTAGGTGTACCAAGCCATCTATGACAATGTTCCACTTTGACATCATTCTTGTTGGAAACCTTAATATTACAAGGCTGCTGCTAAGAGCAGCAATTAAATAACAATTAAATATCATGTGCTGTCATTACTCTTTCTGCGAAAAGAGCATTTTATACATTAAATTTAGAGGCGTTTTTATGTTAACTAAACTTACAAATAACAACGATGTCATTTTCACAAAAAGCATCACCTGAAATTTACAGCAGCACACTGTGGAAGAGTTGAAGTGGGTGGGATTTCAGTGCCTTGCCAATCACAGTCATTTAGTGCAAAGGGATGAGGGTTATACAAGTCAGTGATTGGCCGCTCACTTGCAAATCTTTTCATCGTGGGTATATGAGCCTCTATTTTCTTACCTGATCTAGCAACTTTCAGGATAGAAGCCCTGAACCGATCCTTAACCAATTACCATTCGACTTTGATTGCAATTATCTCCAAAAAGAGAAAGCCTGAAAAAGTACAGGATCCCTGAGAAGGTCAGACATGCTGGGACAAGGCAAGGCAGATATCCAGTGAATGTGCTGCTTCCAGAGCTCAGCTCAGATGGTCAGTGTCACTGGACGTTAACCTGCCGAGCCTCAGAAGAAGACGCTGAGCTCTTTTTGGGGCTGGCACAGAAAAAAAAACCTGCAAATCTCCAAAGAGAGATTAATCAAAATGGGCAATCAATTACTTCTCAAGTGCTAATAAGCGCTGGCTCTTTCCGTGATATGTAGAGCATTTTATCATCTTAACCGCACTGAGATTTATTGAAAATCTATTGTTGGGGACCAGAGCATGAGGTAATGTAGCACTTAGTAAATGAAGGAAAAACCAAAGTCTACCATGATTTGTATTTCATTTCCAAAAGACATGTGTAATCATTTCAATCTAGCTCTTTTCGAAATGCTTTGAGCACCATACTGCTGAACACATGGATCTCTGAGTCAGCTCATCCCAGGAGGCCGCAAGGGCCTAGAGTTTTTGATTAGATCCTTGTTAGTGGTTGGGATTGGGAAGCAAAGGGTCACTGGGGTGGTCGATGCTTGAGCTGATTAAAGGCATATTAGGTGACATTTATTTGCTGGTTGTTTGATTATTGGATCCCTGGTGTAACGCAAATCTAACCAAAGTGATCGGGCCATGAACCGTAACTGCAGGGGCCATAATGGTTAATTAAACGGTAGACGTGCTCTATCTGTTGTCACTTATCCGATCAGGGCTGCAGAGAGAGGGGTTATGGTCTACTGCAAATCACTATGAGAATTCTGCACTGACAGAGGGTAGAACCAGATAACATCCTGATGTACTGGAGCTGTGAATATGCATGCAGGATTCATAATGGCTCACTGGGGCATACCAAGGTCTCATCCCTCCAGGGGATTTGATTCTTGTCCCGTGTTTGGGTAAGTTTCAGGTGAGCACCCTTTTTCTAACCTAGTATTTTAAGTAGATTGGCATCTCTAAAATGTCCAGAAATGACATGACATCCAGGCTGCTCCCTGCCCCGTACTTCCTTGAATAGGTCCTGGACTTGTTGTGAACTTACACTGAACATGCAGTTTTTGACAGTGGATATAAGTATTACAAGATATTGCAGCTCTGGTTACTTAATCAAGATATGAACATCTGTCAAACTGCTGTGTAGTTACCGCTGATGTTGTGTCGACGTTTGTTTATCCACTTTGTTTAACCTTGGCACCTAGAAAGTGACCATCATTTTGGGTGCTTGCTGCATAGAATATCAAAGGAAGAAAACAGAATACTGTTCTTGACCCAAATACACCCACCACAGAAAGTGCCCACACCAACTCATTGTGCCGTTACTCCATGTAAGTTGTATTATTATTTCCTTCCGTGCTGGAAATCAATCACACAGGGCCTCTACAATGAATTTCATGTGATGGAGGCTGGAAGAAAAACGCCGTGAATGATGTGAAGCTATTGCTGTCTGTGACGACTTCAGCTCACTCCTGGGAACAGTAGAGAAACGCTGAAGTGTCAGGCTAAATACCAGCCTTATCTCACACTACTGTCATTCAAGCTAACAATGGGGAGCTAAGTCGCTATACAATTCCCGACATTTGAACTTTAAATGCTTCTTTGTTTTCAATGGAGACGAAACAGCATCGTCAAAAACAACACAGGAAATAAGTGAATTAAACACTATACAGGCAGTCCCCAGGTTACGAACGAGATCCATTCCTTAAGTCTGTCTTTAAGTCAAATTTGTAGCTAAGTTGGAAAAATAATACAGTAGATAATACTAATAAGAATTATTCAGTAATAATAAAAGTATATGGTACATATGGTACTGTACTGTACCTTGAGACTGCTGAAGCCGCACAATGTTTTCACAAGCATCACAAAGTAATGTGTACATTTGTTGTTAGAAATCATTATATTCAACCTGAATTTTTAATGTAATAGGCAGTCTGTTCATAAGTACAACTTGTGGTTATGTTGGATGTTCTTATCCCAGGTACTCCCTATACACAGTAAATGGAATCTTCAAGTGGTTGTACTTGTAGTCTCATGCTATTCATAAGAAATTCATTTTCCTTGAGTTGTCCAGTAAAAGCTCTGACATTAAAACCTGCTGAAACTCCATGGAAAGATGATCCCCAAGCAACCTGAGAGAGCTGAACTAAATCTGCCAAGAAGGATTGCTAAAAAAAAGAGATTCACCCAGATGATCAAGATCTCCACAAAGTAATCTGCAAAGTTTATCCTTCAAGTGTTAAGTACAGGAGCATGAAGAATGAATTCTTGTGCACCTGACAGGAAGCTAGCCCTTTACCTTTGATCTTCTCTCTAAAATTAATTTTAATAACATCCATTCATCTTCTAACTGCTTATCCTGCTCAGAGATGTTGTGGGGATTTAAATAACATCTTGGGGCAAATGTTATCACCCTTAGTGCTGTTTAATTTAAATTTCTTCATCCTGTTGTTCTTAGTAATCTTTTAAAAATTCTTGTAATGTTTTCTGTCAACTGCATTTTTTTTCTGCACATTTTTTCCTTCCGTTGAGCTTGGTGAATCCAGAGATGACAGAATGGTAAACAATTAACTAATTATAATTACATAATACTTCAGCAGCATTAGGCTTGAAGATTTCAGCTCATGAACCTTATTCCATGGCCTTGGTAAATATTATTTTCTTATTGGTCCAGAAATGTCACATGGGTGTTTATTGTTTTCATGTAACCGCACATACAGTTCCGACAGCCTAATAACAGTTCTATACAAATGCGTTTTAATGTTTTATTAAACATTAATATAAAAACGGGTGACTTTTAACACATAAATAAGCAGCAATTCTTATCAGCATAATTTTCCTTGGTCTTCAAAACACAAGCGCCTGTCTGTTGACGGTTTCTACGGTAACTTAACAGATTTGCAGCTTCCATTGAATACCTTGAGCAGACATTCTATCCTTATAGAGACTATATTTTTAAGAGCACATTGGAACATTATTAAATGCTAATTAAAACAAATTTCTTCTAACCATGACTAGTTTATTCTATTATTATTTTTTGTTTGTTTGCTGTGGTATAAGGAGGGTAAAGCACTTTAAGGTGAGAGGTTATACAAAGAATAATCAACTCCAACTTGGTTAGCAGCCCTCTGCTTCATATCAGGCCACATTTCACAAAGTTGTCATTGATTGTTTTCGTATAATCGTGCACCGTGTTGTGGTTTAATCCTTAGTTAATCAACAAAGATTGGTCAAATGTGAACAGGTACTATTGTGTGGAGAAGCTACTGCCCCTACACTGGGGCACTTAGGTTTTTCCTTAGAAACCCTGACTCACAGAGTAATTTCCTCTTTACTCTTTTCTCCTAGACCACCACAGAGATTAAATCATTTATGTATTCTGTTGTTTAGCAAACACTTCTTTCAACTGTTTTCATAAGCAAAATTGGAAAATCACAAAGCAGTTTTGGCTTTAAGCACCTCAGACTTGCCTGAAACCTCAGTGCCATCTCAGGAACTTACAGGAACCACAGTGCCTCCTCCTGCCTTGACTCTGCCACCAGAGGAAATGTGGCTTCATCACTCACTGACTAAGACTGTCATTTATCACAGCAACTACATGGGGCAGAGGGATGGGAATTCACTGTTCCGGACTCATCCCCGTCCTGGTGCAGGCATCAACACCAGGAGAACGGGACAATGGCAGTTTTTCATGATTTACATGTCTGTGCTACTCCACCATTCTTTCTCCCTCCAATTAATCTCCTAAACCTGAATATGAAAGAACAATCAGCCATTTGGTGGCACATTCTTATGATGAGGTTCATAATTAAACTGACAAAGAGTGAATACAAGAAAATATTCTTGCTTTTTGATAATTATATGAATGCTTATTAATTTGAACAATATTTGGATTAGGAGTCATTTCTATCTAAAGCAGGGGTGTCAAACTCCAGTCCTGGAGGGCCGGAGCCCTGCAGTTTTTGGTTTACCTTCATTTAACACACCTGATTCAGCTCCTTGTGCTAATTACCACAGAGCTCATAAGCTGAATCATTTGTGGTGGAACAGGGAAAGAACTAAACTACACAGGGCTCCGGCCCTCCAGGACTGCAGTTTGACATCCCTGATCTAAAGCATCATGGAAAATGTTACAGTTACACCAATATCTACAACTGGACTCCCATCCTGGTCACAACTGCACACAACATGCAAACCACATACTGTACAACTTAAACCTCCTCCTGCATTATGCATTTTAAAAACCTAACAATGGATGGGCAGCAGTAACCTTTCTGTGAAATGTAATATATCTTCATCATTGGAGGGATAAAATATATCAATTGTGGTATATTTCAAATTGAACCTGTCTTTTTCATCTTTATTGTCAGCTGACTCACTTCAGACAACTGTTCTTAAATGGGTCAGGATATGCTGTATATTCTGGACAAGTCGCACATTCAGAAGGGAATATGAGGATTAGCTCATGATAAATATTCAGCACAGAGGGTGGTTAATGTATGGGCTTACTTATGAATATGTATCATCAGAAATTTTAAGGGCCAGTGTTAGATCTCTCTGAGCTTGACACAGCATATTGAGCCAAGCTGAGCTGTATTTAGCAGTTGGTTTTTACAATGGCAGGTGAAGCAGCAGATGGCAAAAACGTGTTATCTGCTGGCAAAACTAGCCAATTCAATTTATTAGAGAATGCCACACTCTCATCAAGTAATGTCCTTATGCAGTTGTGTTCCAGTGCAACGTCTTCCCATGGAAGACCAAGAGCTGCAAGGATCACAAGCGTAGCAGTGGAGAAACAATGTGTGAGACATGCCAGGTCACGACCAACATCAAAAGCACAGGACCTTGACAAAGGCTATGTGTTTTAGCAACCAGGTGACAGGCAGAGAATCAAAGGTCTATTAGCAACCTGAGAAAATCCAATAATACTTCAGGTACCAGTGTGAACTAACATTAACATACTACCAAAATTTTTAAACTGGTGTTTTGTTACATAAGCTATCAAAATCAATACAACATAAAACAAAGTATGAAACTGACGTACAATGCAGTATATCAACAATGCAGAACGCATTCCTTAATGTGCTGTATTGAAATAGCATGTTACATTATACGCAAACAGGCCAGTGTCGCCCCTCTAAATGAACACGATACAAACATCTAAATAAACAACATTTTTAAACAGAATGTGAATTAAGAAATTAAAGTTGTGCTTATTTATGGATATTTGTACAATGAAGTTGTTTGTGGGTTACCTATGAGTTAAATAACAGTACAAACTGATATTTACAAGCAATAAAAGCATCAGAAGAATCAACTGCATCTTTTTTTTCAAAAACTTACACTATTTCAGTCAGTACCCTATCCGTATGTTTTTCCAATCATCTTGAAAAGAACTTCACTTTGATTTTTGAGGTCATTATGGAAGGGTCAATGACTGAGTTTGAAGCTGAAAGAAAGAGGCTGACTTTTTTGATGGTGAGTTGCCTTTAACGCAAAAATTCAAAGCATGCAGACAAAAGCTGGCTGGAAAACACGCATAGGAGTATCATTTAACCCCATCGCCCAAAGCTTCATCTGCTGTTGTGGGTTACCACGGTCACCTGACAACGCGCCAAAGGTGTTGTCAGAGAACACTTATATATATATATATATATATATAAAAGGAATGTTTGTAATTCATTGTCATCATTAAAAGCAATGACTAAGCAACCTTCATCTAGCCCTCATCGAATAACAGCAAATCTTGAGTTGGAACTGAATAACTAAGCTAGAGAATGATGCAGGTGCTCATGGTGCAGATATTAATACCATTTTCAAAACAAACCTTTTTTCATATCAAACCAATATTCAAGCGTGGCTGTCTCTTTTCAGATATAATTCAACTTTAAAAACATACATGCTTAACAGTATATACTTGCTAATGCTCAGAGCTGAACTGAAGCTCCTAAGGTTAGGGAAAGCCACAGTTAATAGCCTGAACTCAACTAGGCAGACTCTGGGCTCTAAGGCCAATGAAAAATAACAAAAACCTACTGCTAAGTGTCTCACTTACCTTTGGAAACTACTGACTAAATACACGTGCGGTCAGAACTGTCAGTAATTATTTGCTTCAATTTCTTTTGACATCTCAAATATTGCTACCATTGAAATTACATTCCCTGCAAAGCTTTTAAAACAGTGACAAATAGCGGGATTAGTTTGGCCTTTTCAACATGCATGCAGCGCCCAGAGTTTGCCGAAGGTTTTGGCGCGGCTCCCCTTTCACATCAATACAGGTTACCCCCCTCCCCACCCGTCCGTCTTCTCCATCCCCTCCGCACCTCTCCACCTCTTAAATAATCAGCTTTCCACATGACAAGGTGGGTTTCTTTTGAAAATACCACAGATTAGGTAAAGAGTTCCACAGAGGAGAAATCTAAATAAATAATAATAAGAAGAAAAACTCTTTAAAAAAGGTATTTATTTAAAAGGAAAAAGACAAATGTCCACTTTGAAAATGAGGGTGCATACTGGAATCCTGCCGATGACAGCACAGGGAGAAAGCAGCTATTATGTTATTATGCTACACTAAGCTCACGTCTACTGTGTCTTTAAACTGCTGAATCCTTAATTAATAAATTGTGCTACAGCTCTTTCTGATGAAGCCAGTCAACATGCATATCTTTTTTAACCTCAGGAATGCAGAATTCCCTAAAAATGAAACGGCCCCACAGAGCCCATGACTCAGATTTGTTGTTTTAGAGGGTCCGTCTGAATGACAGTCCTCATCGCCATTTGTAACTTCAGCCATCTGTTTTGGTGAGTCTGCCTTCACTTCAAAGTTGATCAAAGTCAAAAGCATTTTGGAACTGCCCGAACCACAGTGTGGCAAATAGCATCCTGCGGTCCGACAAACAAGAGATTACTTTCATCAGCCAACAAAAAAAGGATCTCAGAATCCCACTTCCACTGACACAAGCTGAGAAGGTGACTCTGCCTCATCGAAGAGGAATGAACACCTTTTCTTTTTTCTCTGCCCCTTTGACGACAGCTTTGAGAGTAATTTTTCGCGTCAGTGTTTGTTATAATTCATAAAAAGCATGGTCTGTGCCCGACATTCCCAAAAGATTAATATGAATGATTTTTTTCTCCAAAGGACCAGATAAAACAGCAGCTGGATGCATAAATGTGTGCAATGCAAGTGTGATGTCACAACCTGTGCACCTTACTCTCCAACTAGTAATCTATTACACACAGATTGGGATAACTATATTATAACATAAAAAATATCTAAATTTCTAGTATAATAATACATTCTTTAAGGTTGCTTAAGGCTTAAAATCAGGTATATGTGACACACATTACTACAGCATAGAGGTAATGGGGGGAAGGGGGGTCCTTTTAAAATACGTTACCATAATAAATACGCAGCTGCATCACTAAGAAGACACACGCAGTATAAATGACAAGTAGTTTGGAAAACTGAACTGAAAGGCAAACTATCGATAGTGAAAACAGCTCACCAAATAACCGCAGTGTGATGGATCACAACGAGGACACACTTGGACACCCCGAAGCAGCAATTACAGGATCAATGGAGCATGTAATGGTGCTGATCTGCCATGCTGGTAGGGAGGCTGCCAGGCAAGTATGTGCGGTCAGCTTCCTACGCTAAAACACGGGGAGAAGGTCTCACACACCTCATGCTTCAAATAAGCTGCATTAAACGTTGTCGTTTATGGGTCTCCTTTACTTGAACGTTTGTATTAGGAGAGACGACTGGTTGGTGGTCGGGCCGGTTGGACAATTAAAAAAATAATATTTCACTGGCGTTTTGACGTTATGTTTCCGGATGCTTCTACCATGGAGGTCCACGCTAGTACGTTTAATTCGGTGTCTTTGTGTGGAAAAATACACCAATAGCCACCTCCTTAGCGCCTTTATTACCTCGGCAATCCCGGGAATACGTGACTTGAAGGGAGCCTCCGCAGGAATAAATCTCGATCCCACAATGTGAACTTTAAGCTTGAACCACCATTAGTTACTAAAAAAGTAGGTAGTCTTACTTTAATCTGTCATAAATACTTGTCATTAAAAGACTATATTATTACACATCCGTGTTTATCGCCTAATGTACCTGACGGTTTGTCCGCTCAGACAGCCACGCGCCGTTATTAGTGAGAGGCACGTTGCTAGGCAACAGTGAAAGCCGTAAACATATTCCTTCACCGATAACAATGCGAAAGGTCTGTCTTTTCTCACTCCGTCCCGCATTCACTTAACAAGGTTATTTTTTAGTGCTGTTTTCAGTGAACCGTTTCAGTAACGACCTTGTTTCTCTCTGTTTAATGCCGTGTCTAATGCTGTCGTTTAAGTTATAGCTTTCAGCTCGTGCGTGGCTCGTGCGGGCTGGAAGTATTCGCTGTAACATGTTAGCATGGTAGCTAACTCGCTGTCACGTGGGCTATGTATCATCGTCCACACTAGTGTATTGTGGAGTATTTAGATTTGGGTGGTGTATGATTTTTTTTATATATTTTGGTAGTAATTAAATTTAAATTCCAAACTTGAATTTGGAAGATAGTTATTGCACTGCGATTTAACTGGTTAATAATAAACCTAAACATGAAGAGAATTATCTGTATGCTGAAAGTTGCCAGATATATTTGCGCTTATACACAATAGTTTTGAAGATACTGTAGAAGCTGTTAGGCTGCAGCACTCAATTTCCCGTTTATCTTTCAATCACTTATCCCGAGTTGCGTAATGGGGAAGGAGATGCAGCCTGTCCAAGCAGTATAGGGCACAAGACAGCTGCACACCCTGGATGGGATGCTAGTCCATCACAACGGCACATCTTATACTATGGGCTATTTATCCTAAATGTCTTATCTTTGGACTGCGGTTGTAAACCTGAATACCTAGAAGAAATTCACACAACATGGGGAGAGCAAGCAAACTCCACACAAAGAGATGTGGTTGGATTGAAACCCAAACCCTGGAGATGGGAGGCAATAATGCTGCCCAACATGAAACAAAAAGTACATCTTGTTGCAGTGACGTAGCTTAACTTACACCATGTCAGCAGTTTTGACGTATCATTGCAGAGCAAATTTTTATGTTTTCAGTATTATTAGTATTTTGAGGTGGGTCTTAGTGAGGGAAGATAGTTGACACCCTTTCCCTTCTTTACAAGGTAAGTCATTTTCTTTGCATTTATTAATGCCATAGAACTGAACTGCTCCTTCTGATGCTCATTCTAAACGCATTGTATCCAGTTCAGGTACTTTGTCATCAGTAGTTCATCATGTAGTGGAGAGAATTATTTACTCTAATACGCAGCACAATCTTGTGAATCAGCAATAGGGGGCAGCATGTGGCTCAGTGGGCTAGGCCTCTGATCGGAAGGTAAGCAGTTCACACTATAACTTAAATGGCACATCTGTGGGTCCTTGAGCAAGGCCCTTGACGTTCGGCTCCCTGAGCCCCGTAACAAGTGGCTGCCCTTCGCTGCCAAGGTTGCTCTCATGGAGGGCAAGATGGTGGAGGGGAAAAGAGCGTTTCCCATAGGGATCAATAAAGTATCAGTTATTGATTTGCTCCTTTGCCTCACCTGCAGGATCACAGGTCAAAGGGACACATCAACCTGGCAATGATGGCGGTCGCCTTGCAGGATCATGCGGTGAGAGATTTACAGCTACACCGGTTACCGCTGCAGGATCCAGTGAGGCGAAGACACACCAGTACACAGAGGGACAGGACCCCCCAGTGGCGGGGGGAGGCTGTGCATCAGTCTGGGGAAAGAACTCAAAGACGCCAACAGGCTCACAGCCTGGAAGAGGAGTATGTCATTGGGCCAGACCCTCCACCACTTACATTAGGTAGAGTAAATGGCAATCCAGGGCACATAGCGGTGTCAGAATGGAGTGAGGTAACACCCTGACTGGCCGGTTATATCGTAATTCCAGCAGCGATCTTGTCCCCTGGAGCAAAGCACTTTCCCCTCAGGAAAATGTGTACCGGTTGACATTCCATAACTTGTGCACTACAGAATTAGATCAATGGAGTAATTGAAATGTGAGATATGTAACATCTAATTTCCTGGTGTTGGCTTTCATGTTGCCGCGCTGGTCGTCAGCCCAGAAGCTTGGCTTGGTCGACGCCCCTCCGACGCCCCTGACCACAGATGAGTGGCACCAGGTTAAGTTGCGGTCACTCCAACAAGGGGAGTCCAGCCAGCCCTGCGCCATCTGCCGAGAGGAGTTCCGACTCCAGCCCCAGGTGCATGACCCACACCTCAGTTTGCGGCCACGGCATTCATCACGCGCATACTGTTCGCCCACCCTCAACGCATTCTCCATGCAATCCGCGCAGACGGCAAATACTGCATTGCCACCGGAGTGTGACGCAGGGATTCAGCAATCAGTGAGTCATTGCGAGGGTCTTTCAGTCTTTACTTTATTGCTGGGATCCCCTTTTAAGAGGGCCCGTCTCAACAAAAATACTCAGCAGACACGAAGGCCCAACAAAGGAGTTGCGTTGTCATGGAAACACTAGTAAATATTAGTCCAAAGGTGTTAGAAAAGAATGACGCTCTTCATCTAGCCCACGTGTAAGTTTTTGGTGAAGGTCATTTGTCAATAAAATAAAACATAAAAAAAATGCTCTTCAAAGGCTCTTCAAATATGCAAGCTTCCTCCACTGACGTAAGCTAGCTTTTGATTGTTGCTTTACAGTATTATTCACACAATGTAGGAATAGTTATTTTCCTGCAATATTTTTTCTGTTATATATAAAGTCACTCATCATGCAGTTTCAGCGCCTTGCTGTTCAGGTATTAGATGGATTGGTTTCATATCACAGGTTCCTGAGAGAGAATCATTCTGGTCTAATGACTTATCTGGGTCCTTGATATATGTCTCGCACCAGAGGGCACCCTGTTCTCCTGTGTGTTGTGGGTACGGAGATGATGAGGAATTGTCACATCTCTCTGTGAAATGGCTCCATGCACCAGGCCCTAAGGGCCAGCCCCTAGCAAAGGAGCTTCAGTGGGAAGGTGTTGCAGGATGCCTGCCCTGGTCCCATTTTCCCCAGCTTGGGTTTACTGCCTCTGAGTAGGCTGCTCTCTGGGGGTCTGTGAAAGCCCCAGTTATATAAGAAGTGCTAGTGCTCGCTTGCTTGCTCGGTTGCCCACCAGAAGCCGCAGGAATAATTCAGAAGGCCAGCCCATGTCATCAGTGCTCATCTGAATCCCCAAGGCAAATGCAGAACACTGGTGCCCTGTGATCTGAATCCTCAGGGCGAATGTAGCACAGCAGAGTTGACCAGAATCACGTGGAAGAATACCCAGTAAGGTCACAGGATGTGATTGCAAAATGAAACCAAATTGCTTTTTTTTTTACTTCCATTGGCCTGTTATGTTTATTTCAGGGACATTGGGAGAGTTAAAAGGCAAGAATTAAGGGCAATCAGGCAAAGTGTTTAGATCTGAGGCCACCTGCCATTCATTCCAGTCAGCTGTGAACAAGCAATTTTTCTTGCAGAAACAGGTGTTGTCGAATCCGTAATTCGGATCGGAGATAGAGGGCTCTTCAGGACTGCAAGGCTGAGTGCCGGTTTTCACAGCGCTGCCATACACCTGTTATTTTTGTGTGATTTCGAGTCGCTCCGCAGGATGCCCGGCTTTGATAGTCCTCCACACAGGACTCGTGAGGCGTTTTCAAACAAGCGGTGGAATTCACCTATTCAAAGCGCTCACCCTGACGGCTTTCAAACCTCTTTCGCAGGTTCTGCTGTCCTGCTCTCACGTCTTTCACAGGGTAAGTTGTTCCTCCTGACACACGGCTCAGTTTTCAGCCTTCTGATGCCCCCTCCTCACCGCCCCGCGATCTGCGCCTCTCGTGCACCTCGCAGGCATGCCTGCGTGCCTTGGAGCGCTTCTCCAACAGGAAGTGCTGCCCCATGTGCAGGAGGAAGCAGTATGAGACCAGAGTGATTCATGATGCTGCTCGTCTCTACAGGGAAAAGTGTGCCGTCAGGTGTGCTCCCTCGACCCACTTACCCCCCACACCTACATCTCACGCATTTGGGACGGGGGCAGTGCCGCATTCTGAGAGTAACCTAGGCTGGAAAGCCCTACAGACCAATACATAAGCCAGCAGCAGAGCGCATTTCCTGCTAATCATATTCTGCCATTTAAGTTATAGCATAATATACCAGCTTTCTAATATTAGCTCTGTGATTGTTGGCAGAGCTAATATGAACACTGAACATACTATATTTCTCGTATATTATTACTTGCAATCATGTCCATTTGTGCAACGGCCTAACTATGCTCGAGAGTAAAACCTTAAAGGGAAATTCACTCCATATTACACAGTTTAGACCAGGGGTGGGCAATCTTATCCAGAAAGGTAATGCGGGTTTTCGCTGCAGCTCCCTAATTTAGATTACTAATTAGAGGACTGATTGGCTGAAGAATTCTCACACTTGGGTTTGAATAGCTGACCTAAAGGTCATCCCAAAAACCTGCATACACACTGGCCCTTTGAGGATATGATGTCAAATCCCAAACTTTCATTACCCTTGCCAGTAATAGCCGACGTTATCCCATTAAGGCATAAGCAGCCGATTCAGGAAGTGAGGCCCACGCCTCAGCACACCTCGAGCCCCATCTCTCCATCAGGATCCAGGCATGCTGGAGAGGCTATGTCGCTCGGAAGTGGTACAGGCACGCAAGGAAGACGGTGCCACCCAAGGACAAGCTGCTGAGAAGGAAGTTCTTCGAAGAAAAGGTACACAATGAGCTTTGCTATTCGACTGTCACACCTGAACGGTTTCAATGGAAACACACAGGCTAGATAAAACACCCGTGAGATCATCTCTGCGAGGCACTGTGACAGTTCATTTTCCACTCCTTCCCCGTATCTGCCAGTCAGATGAAATGGTTTGCATTGGACCAAGACATTACCTTCCTAGGAAATTTGGCACATTTCTCCTGGAAGTTTGTATGTGTTCTTCCCTTTTCGCTCAATTTAGGAAATTGGCGAGGTGGTTCAAAGGCTTCTTAGATGGAGGGACGGAGATGGCCACCCTATAGAATCTGCGGGGTGGCGGGGGAGGACTATTCATCTGAGGGAGCTGGGGGGTGGCTTTTGGTGCCGTGTGAATCGTGCACTGTCTGTAAACTAATTAAAGAGTGTGTGCTTCAGCCAAACAGATTGGACATTCCAGGAGAAAACGAGAAAGGGCATCCTCCAGCGAGTGTTTGCCCATCCTTGTTTAAAACGCTTAAAGGACACATCAGGACGGAGCTTCGGCTATAATTGCTTTTTTTTAATCATTTAAAAACACGCGGCAGATGTCACAAACAGGAACAGACTTTGTAGGTCTAAAAAAAAGTTTTTATTCAATTTATTAGAGATAAAAAAGATGATAGAGGGGACTTTGTCCTGATGTGTCCCCTAATTTGAGAACTTTTGCTCTATATAATATTTTCAAGCTCCATTCTATGAATTTTTTTTAAGTTTTGAGTAGGTATGACAGAGAATATTATAGCTTTTGCCCCTTGGACCCCAGCGGCACAAAGACATTATAGAACACACACTATCCATAAGTCATCTTAATACACGCAAACCAAATTAAATGATGCATCAAAATATGAAATGATTTATGCCTGTTTTTTTTAATGCAACTCAAATCCTTTCTTTGGCTCTCCATTTGCACAGTACAGCAGCTGTTCCAGTTAACAGGAACCAGTACAACGAAAATAGCTTCTTGGTATATTCAGGCTTGGGGAAAAATGTTAAGGAGAAACAGAGATGCAATATTGCCTGAGATGGTCGGAACAGTTATTTAATGTTGAATAGTGTGTTTCTAATAGGATGAGTAGAGTTGAGATGACTATTGGGCACACATAAAACTGTCCATAAGGTACACTCAGGAAGCTATTGCACCATCTTCTGTAATTACTGCACCTATTTATTTGGGGTTAGTATGTGAGCATGATTATATGTGAAGGTTATTCAGTGGAGGGCACAAGCAAACAATAATTATGCCTTTTAAATATTTTATTCACGGTATGGTTGCACAGTTGCAGAAAAACCTTTGGTCACAATGCATTTACAGAGAACCGTTATATCAAGTACCAGTTTTTTATTTTGAAATGATGAGAATGTCTAAAGAGGACAGTTTTTAGTCTCAACAGTGTGGAATAAAAAATAATGACACCCCCCATTCTACTTTTGACCCCCACTCTATTGAGCTTTGGTGACCTTTCATAGTGGCGTAAAACCAAACTCACCATCACCACAAATGTTCTGACGAATCGTTGAGTGCACATACTTTTTTTCTTTTCTGAACCCAGCCCAACAATCCATCTCAGTGCCCTGAGGTCAGATCAAACGAGCAAAAGGACGGGAGCTGAATGCTGCGGCCTCGGAGCGTGTTTACAGCTTTAATTGTTTTCGCCTTGTCCCGCGCTCCCTCATTACTTTGATCCTGGTCCAAAAAGCCCGGCTCGTGCAGGCCACATAAATCTCAGTGCAGTCGTTTACGGTTGTGATGAAATCGGTGTCATCACACTGACAGTTATTTGGGGGGGGGGGCTAGCAGGGGTTTGTGGAAGTGTTTGTCATTTCAGGTTCCTTCGTGGAGCACTCCAAGCTTTGTGATTTACATCTCCCCAAACAAACCAGGGACACTGAGGATTCTTTACGCTTTCCTTTATCATACTGAAATGGCAAACACTGTCACACTGTTGCCGACTCGTACTGGCACCAAGCAGGTGGCTTTGGAGGATATTAATAATATTGAGGAAAGGAGGGGAAAGGGGACAAAAAAACTTATCAGCTTCTTTGTTGATACGCTTTAAATACCAGGCTTTTCATTTTACTTTTGAGGTCCTACCATGAGTCAACACATTAGGAGGCAAATTAGCGACTTCAAGATTGATCGCCTTGAAAAGTCCCCTGTGCGCTGGCCAAAGTTCACTTGCGATCATATCTGTTTGCCTGTTGGCTTCAGACAGTGCTGTTTGACTTGCGATAACGCTTGCGTGACGTCACGATGACACGGGGCTGACCACGGGGACATCGTGCGTCCTGTCACCACGTATAACCGACTCCTGCCTTAATTTCCACCATGGACGTCAATGTGTGTGTGATGCCGAGAAAGAAATTCATCTTAACCTCAGTTAAGAAACGTCTCATGATTTGAGCACATGGCTTCATTCTTAGTGTCTTATCCTGTAGAATGACATCAGTGAATTGCAGTGTAACTGTTACTATTCTTATTGTGCCAATTAGCTGCAGGAAATTAGCGACGGCTTCATGCACTGCTGTGACAACAACATAGAGGAATTCCTAAGCGCCCTCGACCTCTCCGTGGAGTCCAGTAGGCAGGCATTCCGTGAATTAGATAGGCACCACCTCTCCCAGATGAAGGAAGAGGACTGGGACAAGATAAAGCAAAAGGTAGGAGTCTTAGCCAACAAACATCACACTGCAGGCTTCTGTGATGTCATAATTGTTAGCTAGCAAATCCATTTCCACCTTGAAGATGTTTGTGAATATTACAACTCATGGATATGCAAGTTGAAATGTATTACTTTAAGTAAGCAAAAGAAATATCCCATTGGCAGGTTCATGGTACAGATTTATTCACTTGATGGGAAGGACATTTAAGATTTATTTCATGAGTTTATCGTCTTGTTTGCTGACACTGTCTGGGTGTCAACCACATGGGGAAAAAGTGCAGCCCATTATCTCCTATGAAGAGGTCAAGCACAGGGCACAAGTTGCTCAACCTTGACTTGAAGTATAGAGTTTCGAGGGTTGTTTACCAAGGACCCGTCACATGAAGTCAAACATAATAAACGTTATGGGCCTCAGTATTAAACATCAAGCGCCAACTCGTTTTCAAATAAATGAAAAGGCCCTTTGGGTTAATAATTGATTGCACTGTAGATACCTGCCCAGTACAACAGCCGCGATAAATATGTTATTTGAATGAGCATAAATCCACCTGTCTGACAACGGTGACTCGTACCAAGGTTGTCTGTTGAACTCGGGCTTCATTGGGGCTTTGAGAGAGAGGTGGTCTGTTCAATATCTAATAAGTTGTGGGTCGAACAAAGCCCAGCAATGCAGGAACAGGAAGGGACTGGCCAAGCCCCTTGCAGTGGGTCACGGCGCTTCCTGTGTCGCAGGCCTCACAGCGAGAAGCTTCAGACTGCCCCATCTGCCTCACTCAGCTACACCATGGCAGCGTGGAGACGTCAGGGAGGCCCAGCGGAGGGTTCCAGCAGGCCCTGCTGCTGTCTTGCTCGCACGTCTTCCACGTGTGCTGCCTGCAAGCCTTGGAGGAATTCTGCTGGGAGGGGCGGCCGGTGTGCCCCGTGTGCCGCTCGCCCTATCAGAAGAGGGCGCTGTAATCACCTTATTCTGTGAAGGGCAAATGTGAATAAGGTCTACATGAGTATCATGGAGCATAACCACCTGGTTAAGTATAACAAACAAGTGCAAATGGAGAGATGACACTAAAACCACCATCAACTGCATCCTAAAACATACACAATTCCCAATTAGTCATATGCATGAACCAGGAAGTAAGATAAACTTTAATTTGATCTGAGGTTTTAAGGACAATTTTACCATCACTGAATTCTATTGCGTACATCCATCCATCTTTCACCTGGTAATCTTGGTCTTGGTCAGGGTCATGGGGACGACGACACTGTTCTTGTGATCGGAAGGTCACCAGTTCAAATCTCAGGGTCAGTAGGATGGCTTCACCGTTGGACCCTTGAGCAAGGCCCTTAAACACCAATTTTTCCAGCAAACGTCTGACCCTGCTCGCTCTCTCAAAAACAAAAGTAGATCACTCAGGATAAAACAGTCTGCTAAATAAATTAAACATATAGATACTTCCTCATAAAAGATGTTAAAAGGAAAAAGGATTTTACTTGTGTTTATGTGTTAATACTCAAACTTTATTAAACAAATGGCTACCAAGCAGATAAAACTAAAGTAACAATACTGCAAACCACAAACCTAATCAAAAAAAAGGATGCTGACGATTACTCAACATCAACCAGTACTATTGTTTTTAGAATACTTTTAAACACTTTAAAAAGTAAAATGTACGCATCATACAGGAAACCTTCAATATTTGGAGAAATATGCAGAGACAGATTCTTTATCCCTAAATATTCTCTCAACTTAAAAACCTTAAAATGAGGTTAATAACCCAAGGCGGTGAAAACAAAATCAGCCTACTGAGCAGAAACTGATCAGACAGACCTAACTGGGATGTGAGACCGTGATTTTTCTAAATAAGAGATAAGAACGCTGGAAAGATAGCAAAACATAAGGGGAATTTAGTCAACGTTTGCTTTAATGTCATAAACTAAACAATAGTACAATAGTCAGCGTTTCACCATGTCTGTTGAATACGTAAAGCAATGACAGGTACAGCAACAATGTAATAATAAGCCTTTGTTTGCTTCTCCGCTATTTTGGTGATTATAAATACATTGTATTAATCAACAGGCACCATAAAAAATTCCAATCTGGTTGCCATGGTGCTGTAGATCTATTTGGCAGTTTACAGAAAGATTGCTGCTGTGATGCAGTAGTTGTGTATCGTTAAATGGTTTTGTTAACGCTCCCCCCTCCCAGTCAGTCGTCTTCCCTGGATCAGGTCAGTGGGCCGCATTCCTCTGAGCAGTAACAGCTCTCAAAGGTCAGTGACTCTGGCTGTGTCCACGGTCAGGGTATTGTGGGAATGCAGTGCGGTACTGCAAACACTCTAAGTAGAGGTGTGGACACAGCCATAAATCTGTTTTGTTTTTTTTTTTTGTTAAATTTAAGGGGCAATCGAGTCATCAAACCAAAGACAGTTTACAACACAGGCAGGGATGACTCTGTGGACAATATGATTTTTATACCATTCACATAACTTATGGTGCTGTTTGTTTTACAGAAGCACAATAACACAAACATAGGCAAAATGGAAGAGCTTTCTGTGAGACCACATTCCAGAGTTCCATCTCAAAACATTTACATTTTCCAAATGGTATTTATTTGCATGGATACGGGCAAGGAGTTAGAAAATGTCCACATTCCAGATGAGCTCGAGGAAGACAAATCCATTTAACCTTAGATCTGTACTCTGCTTATTGCTGACAGAGGCAGGTACACTTGGGAAAACTTATCGAAAGTTCACCTCCAACTCTGAAGTGGTTTCCCCACAATAAACACGGCTTCGTTGCAGCTGCTGTGGGATTCCATTAGCATGTGTTAATACATAGCTAACAACCCGTGTTAAATAAACAGTTACCAAGTGGACAAAAATAAAAACAAACACCAGCACAAGTCACAAACTTTATTGTAAACTAAAAAAATTACACAATGTAAACCAATACAAGTAGAGAATGTTTTGCAAATGAGAACACCGATCATCATCCAAAATACATTTACATCATTTTCAGGAATGACATGCAGAGACGGACACTTCTTGTCATTTTTCCTCAACTTAAAGCGACGAGAAATGACAGACCCGATAAGGCAACCAAAAATGTTCATTCGGTCCACCTGGAGCCACTGAACCAGTGGAGACATCCAGGGCTAGAGATTGTCCAATGAAGAGGTTGGGATTTACAGCTAAAACAAAGTGATAGGTGGATGCCCACTGCACTCATACTAGAATGCAGCCCCCTATTAGCACATGTGGTCGACGTGGGCGGGTTGCAAAGAAGAGTCCGGATTCGGCATGGCCGTAACCGGTGTGCTTTGTGAGCCATGGAATGGACGGCACAAATCGACAACCCAACGAGCAAGCTAAGCACTTGCTTTAGACCCGAAACTTTGACAAAAACACCCACAGAACTGTGGTATAAAACTCACAGGACACAGCACTGGGTATGGCACTGAAGCACTGTATCTACAACACACTAACAAAATAAAAACGTGATGGAAACATTCTAGAACATCAACTGCAAACTGAGGCGACACATAACAGAAGGTTGTAACTCTACATGCAACAATCAGCTATGAATTTTTATGAACTTTTTTTTAAAAAAAATGTCCCACTCATCACTGTTCTCCAGAACCATCCACAAGACAAATGCTTAAACGTTTCTACACTCACAGATGCATTAGGCTGCTTCTGCAAAATTTACAAATAAATGTTGACTACATGTCTGAGATATGGCCAACTTCTGACACACCAACATGACAAGTGGATATATTGATACCCCAACAACTATTCAGGGTGTTTTCACATTTAGAAAGTTTCTTTGAAGCAAATGAGAAAAAAAAGCTGACAGCTGTTTGAGGAACATGAAAATATAGGCAATTATCGAATTAGATCTTTACATATACCAACAATCATCACACACACACACACACACACACACACAACTTGTTCACAGTAGCTTTCTTTAAGGAGGAAATATCTACACAGCCAAATAAAATGCTAGCTGGACAAGACAACAGGTCCAGCACAATGTTTAGCACTACTACCTTTATATTGAAATACAGGAGGGGTAAAATTTTGGCATGTAAAAATTTGGATTTGATCTACAGACCATCTTCAACCATCTTTGTGTATCTCTCTGTAGTTGAAATTAGTAATGCTGTTACAAAGTATTACCAAAGGGGGGCACTATACTTGACTAAACGGCATCTGCATGACATAAATGAAATATGCATGTCAACTGTTGATAAAAAGGCTCTAATGTAGGTGCAATGAAAAGCATTCTAATTATATCTGCCACAGCCACTTACTATCTGAGACGCTGCAGCCTACCATGCCAAATCTTTAACCTAATTTTTTAAAGTTCCATTTTGCAGATGTTTAAATCTGTTATTAACTATTTTTCCGGAGCAGAGCGCCTCACCCAGCAGCTTCCTCAAAGCCGTACAGCTGTGAGAGACCAAACAGATCCTCATAAAGATGTTACTGCTGATGGGTTCACAGTGAATTTGTCATTTTAAAAACTACACAGACACAGGCGCACACATATTAACAGAAAGAGGGAAAAAACAGAAACTCAAGCTCACTTTAAAGCAGGATATCAGAAATCTTCTGAAGTAAGTCTTTGAAAATCTCATTATAAGGCATACAGAGTTGAAATGTGAAATCAAAGAACTGCAGTATGAGAGGTTTCGTACTATTTACAATGTGTACATAGTCATCACTATACTCGCGGTATAAAAGGTATGAAATATTTATGTACATGCAACTTTATGACAATGGCATTAGACAGAACTGGCAATAATTGAACTGTGACCAGTCCAATGAGATTGGTGCTCTGGCCTTCGACAGACTAAAGCAAATCAGAACAATAATGCTGAGAAACACCTAGGGACAAGTAGAGGGTCATAACAGCCACTAGATCTAAAAGACGCCGGACAGCTACCCTGGGGTTTTTTCTAAACAGGAGTTTGTATCACACCATTTCTACCAACGTACAAACAGTCCTACACCCACTTTGGTAAATGACACCTCTGTCCCAGATTAATCCACAGGTCTAGCTGTTCATATCCTCCATGTGGTTTCATTGTCAATGTGTAAGCAGGAAAAGAAAAACGATAGAACATACAAGAATGAAAATCTGAAATTGTCCCTGTGGCATCTATGGAATGCATATACCTACCATAGTGATATCCAGCATTAGTAAGTCTTATGAGCACACTACACACTTACGGACAAAGGTGACCTGATTGGACATCAGGAACCCAGAGACACATGCAGCGCTTGTCCAGGAAGCGGCAAGTCGCTGGGTCAAACAAAGGCGACCAAGGCTTCTACCTGCAGGGGGCAGCCTGGTGTGGACTAGAAGCTGTTCTCTGGCCTTAAAAGCTGAAAAGAATAAAATTAACCAGCAACAGGAAGTTCCTCACATAATATTGCTCATGGGTTACGGTCTAGCAGGTGTTCACCATCTATTTATTTTTGAAATTAAAGGTACACTCATTTTTAGCATTTAAGGAAGTAAAACAAAACCACTGCAGTTGCCTCTTCAAAATGCCACCTTGACGCGGATGGGAGCCCCACACACCCCTCGCCGTTAGTTCTCTGTGGTCGCCCCTGAAGTGCCAATCAGCTGAACAGAAACCCAAAGTCGCCTCATTTCAGCTCTGCAGTCAGTGAGAGATGATGGACGGTAACGTTCACCTCAAATTCTCACCCAGAAGTTTGACTGCAGTCCTCATAGGTGAGGGAGCCCGAAACTCACAACCATGTGGGAATTGGGGGCCGGACCCAGCACCTGCTCCCATGTCTGTGGCCTCATCATGGAGGTGCGAGTTCAAGTCTCACCATGTGTAGGAGCAGCAGCTAGCCAGGAACTCGACTTGGGCCAGTGGTTTCTGTACTGCATTTCGCGGGGGGGCTGCTGTAAATGCCCTGAGAAAGTTACTCAACCACAACTGAACTGAAACAGGGCACCTAATTTAGATAAATGCCAAGTTCCACACACTGGCTGCTTGCTGAATGCCCTGCCGCTACAGTACATTAATATTCGATTGTTTCCGTTACCTGTATTTAGCTTTAATCCCAGGAAGATCTTAAGACAGGGTATGAATGCTTAAACTACGCTCATAAAAATAATCTCCTGCTGAACTAGCCATAATAATCTAGGTGCTATCCGCAGGCCGGCCCCTAAAAGAACAAGTACCACAGATCTTATGAGTGGAATCATCACGGAGCAGCACAGCAGAAGAAAACTGCAGATTCGTTCATAACTACATCATGACTTTTTTTCAGATCGGTAATATCAATATCTTGACAATGTCTTTCTAACACCATGACGGGCACAAAAAAGGACCAGAGAACAGGACCGATAACTCAGTAACGTGATGTGATGTGTGGAACAGACAGCTGGAGGAACAGAGAACCTGACAACAACAGGCAAAAACAGCAACAGAGTGTGACATCACAATTGGAGAGACGTCGCCCCCGACAACTGATGAATGCCAAATTCATGACTCGGGGTAAACGTAGCGACGTGACTTGCATTTCTTCCCCATTTTCCCATCAGTCAGAGCACCCTAGGGGATTGTTTACAAACTGGCTCTCTTGATGCAGGGGGAGGGACAAGCCGATTCAGGACCCCTTCTCCAGATGGGTGTACACCCAAGAGGAGGACCTGGAGGGCAATGGAATGTGGCGCAGCTGAGTGCTCCTCCCGACGACCACCACAGCAACCCCGAGTCTCCTTCACAGAGACTTCTGGTGGCCGTTCGCAGAGTGCTTGGTGGGTTCTGGGTCTGAGGGGCTGTTTGAGAGGTGCAGTTTATCCAAACCTGTGTCCCAAAAAATAAGCAAGAGTTTTACTCCAGGTCAATGGTCATTCACAAGGGTTAAAATTAAAGTCTGTTAAGACGAAGCTTCAATGTGTCATCGCCATCCCCACTGTGGCATTTCAGTCTGGTAAATGGAAAATAATTCTGCCCCATTTGACACCACAGCCTGAAGTCAGGTGGGTAAACACAGCATTTCAATGCAAAAACCGAGACTGGACCCTTTGGACAAAATGGAGTATTGACCGAAGTCCATCGTACAAGATGAACAAGGAATACTGGTCTTACCCAAGGCCTTAAGGAGAGCTTCTCGCACAGCTGAGGTGAACTTTCGCACGAGGCAGAGGGTCGTCACCACAGCGAAAAGCAGATTGTATGACAGGACGATGTAGAAGTTTCCCAGCCAATTAAATCTCCCAAAATCCCCAAGGAGGTCAAATCTCGTGATCCCTGTTAACAGAGTGAAGGATACTGTCAGATTAACACATATGGGATGGCATGTGTTAAACTGATTTTAAAATGTTTGTGTCCTGCAGTGACCGTTCAGTATTATTTCCAGTGAAAGGTTCCATGTACTTAGTAACACCTTATTTTTTTCCTTTTTGTGTTGATTTCTAATATAGCAAAAAAATATCAGGGGGTATTGCTGAAAATCCACGTTCTATCACAAAACAAGCACAAATTGCAAACAAATGCGCCCATAACCACGAATATAAATCGGTTTGGTGTGACTACAAATGCAATTACACAGTATTAGCCACACAAACTGATTATGCTCAATGTCCAATACTACGAAAAGTCACCCAAAAAGACTTTATTGCTTTTCATTAGCTAAAATCACAAAACGGACCAACAGGTCGTTAGTTCTGCAACAAGTCGGTACCTCCTCCCGCAACCATTCAGGTCCCCATAAAACGGGCAGGAATCACCAGCTTCAGAAGACAGGGAGATTTGCGAAACATAACGCGGAAATGGGGGGGCAGTGTGTCTCTCAAGGCCCTTAACCCCCAACTGCTGCAAGGATTGTCTGACCCTTATTTCTCGTTAGTACATCACTTAAGATAAAAAAGCATCAGCTAAATAAACTCAGCATCACTTGGACGGCATGATTGCCGTGATGATACAAGGTCTTCCTGTGCATTATTTTGCTCCAATCACAGAGAGAGAGAAATGGGGAAGAGAGGGTAGGAGAGAGAGAGGAAGTGTTACAGGAAGAGAGAAAGAGGGAGAGAGGGACAGAATAGAGAAAGAGCAAGGGAAAAGGGAGGAATAGAAAAGAGGGAAAGGAATGAAAAGGAAGAAAGGGAAAGACAGAAAGAGGGAGAGAAAGAAGGAGAGGTAGACGGCGAGAGAAAGGAATTGAGAAAGTGAGAGCAAAAGGAAGCCACAGAGGGATGGGGAGACAGAAAGAGAGGGAGAGAGAATGACTTAGGGGGAGAGACAGAAAGAGGGAGAGAAAGTGAAAGGGAAAGAACGCGAGAGAGAGAGAGGGAGGGAGGCACAGCTGCATGCAGCGATATTGCAATTAAGCAAACCTCATCTTCATACGCTCCCACTGAGCAGCGGCCTCTGACAGGCGTTTGGTGTCCACAAGTCGTCATGGCGTGTACATGGGACCCGTGCCTTCTATTGGAGAGCCACTGTGATCATCTCATCTCAGCTTTCCAGGCGGGCACCCCATCACCCCGGAACCCGCATGCAAGCCAGACGGGACACGGCCGGATCTCGGGGACGGGGCCGCCGCCGGGGCGTCTCTTTGGGCCCCATGCCGAGGCCCTGCGGACCTGGGCCGGCTTTTCAATTTAAGGCCATCTGTCATCGGAGGTCGCACGCGCTGCCGCCGGCGGCGTCTCCCCGCTCATCTGTCCCTGACTGCTCCGGAACTTTCCGCCCTCGCAAATTAACGCCGAGCTGCATAGCTCCCAGCGCACTGAAGGCTAACTCAAAAATAATGAAACATAGTAACATGGGCAAAAACAACAAAAAAAAAGAGATTGAATTAAAAGCCCTCCGATCTGCAAGGGGCGCTGGCGTTTTCAGATACTCCGTGCCGACACCCATGATATACAAAGGGAGACTCTCAAAGCACACCAGACATCGATCACTTAGACATATCAAACCCACGGCACTCGCTGTGTCAACAGATGTGGAACTAACCCCAGCCTCTGTGGTTCATTGGGGGGTATTCCACAAAGCAGAATTTCCCAGTTAGCTGGATAACTTAAGCCAAACATGAAAACAGTTCAACAATAGAAGAGAGAGTCACATTTCCATTGGAAAATCCTTACATTTGGCTTATCTGGCTAATGAAGAAATCAAGCTTTGTGGAATACCCCCCATGTTAGGCCTCTGTGCATGTAATCAGAAGTTTGCCAGTTTGAATCCCGTCCTTGGCAGAATAATCACCTGTCCGTCGGGGTGATGAGCAAAGCCCTTAAAATGCTGAAATAAATAGCCAACATATAAAAGAAGCATTTCAATGTACTTGTACTGGTACAAATGGTACAACACACGCGGTGTCCCACTGAGGGCCGCGGGAATGCTATGCCCACCCCCACCCCATATCTGACATCTGTCGTTCAACTGTGGCGTTACAGTACATTGCATTTCTCAAAAGGGCCACAAAACAGAACCAAACAAAGCAGACCTGAATGCAAGCTGCATTCGTTTTATCCCAGCATGCCTGGAGATGATAACCTGAACTATGCAGACCAGGGACTGCGCTTACTTCCGTGACACAATCAGTCCATAAAAATCTAAGTTTCAATTCACCTGCCTTAAAAAAAAAAAAAAAAAAAAAAAAACTTCAATAAAAAAAACTCATAATTCACACACACTAGCACTTTAAACTGCATCATTGCCGAGACAGTGAAACCAGCATAGGAGAGTTCTGACTTGGTGTAGTCTAATGCAGATCACCCCTCTACAGATCACATGACCCATGCGGAGAAACCTGTCACGATCACCCTGCACGGCCTTCCGCAGCGCTGCTCAAATTCCCATTCCTCCTGCTGCCAGAGAAAGGAGGGAACTCTCAAAAGGCAGCAGCTACACAGGAGATGTTGGGGGATGACCGTCCTGCAGCTACTGAGCAGGTATCTGGGGCAGGCGTCCTCAGAGTCCCTTAACTGCCCCATACTACACCAGCTGGAGCCTCCCTGAGCTCCCCTACAGGCCGAGACCAGCTTACGGTTCTGCATCCACAAAAGACAGGTACAAGTAAGTGAAAAAGCTCCTTTGAAACACAACTAGGATTCTAAAAACAATATTAATGTTCCACAATGGAAGTCCTCTGCAGATGCTGATTGACTGACATGGGAATTCCATTCCATAGTGGATGGGAGGAATGTCACGATTTCTGCCCGGAATCTCCATTTTAACGGTAAATCTTTTTAGTGGGGGGGGGTACCATTGTGACATGTTAATTCTTGGCATAACAGGGCTGAAGACCAGCAATGCTTAAGTTTACCTTTCCCATCAGGCTCTGAAGGCCCCCCCCCCAGCCCGCACGCCCGCCGCGTGAGGTCCCCCACCCGATTCGTTAGCATATGATTCCTCGCTGGTGAGCTATTCAGCGGCAGCGGGTGGAACCCACCAAGCTGCGCGTGTTGATATGCTACGCAGCTCCCCGCTACACACCGGTAATGCTATTTGAACAGCTGGCCCGCCGGTCTCCGCATTTATCAGCGCCATTGTGATTGCACCATCCTGCCCCCCCCAACCCCAGCTTAATTCTTCTTCAAATCTCTACGGTAAACTATCAAGGAATTTGACTTTCCCGGCATTAGAGGCTGAGATCTGCTTCTGCCTGGCAGCTCGTTAGGCTGCCCCCCCCCCCATCATTTTAAAGACAAAGGTTGAGGGAGGAAAGGGGGAAAAAAAAACTGATGCCAAGAGACCCTCCTCTGGTCTTAAAGTGTCTAGAGGCTGGACTCTTGCTTTTGACAAAATACACAAGGGTACCATGAGTGTGCAATACGACAACTGGATATTTACTGCTCCTCCAAATCAGCACCCTATAATGGCCCAAGCTCCCACCTTTCTCATCTTAACTGTAATTCCTCCATATCGCCACCCTAGTGGCCTTCAGCCATTGCGCAGAAATGGCAGCCAATATTAACCCAATGTGCCGGTAAGGGAATGGAGTAATAATCTCACAATAATTGGATTCAAGTCACAACCAAAGACGTGCTACAGATGCTCATTGGTGGCGAGATTAGGTGCTATAAGCAGGCCTCTTTTGACCATGAGAGAATTGTATCCTCTCGCCTGCCCTGCCCCCCCCCAGCTCTGCAAACCGCAGCCGGGCAGGTGAAGGTCATAGCGCCTACACCGCTGTCAGCAGCAGAAAGCCTATAGAAAAGACTTTTATAGAAAAGGTTTACAGCACTTAATACCCCACTCCAGGTGCCCTAACGTGGATATAAGCAAGGGCAAACATGCAATCGGAAGGAGAGATAATGAAATAAAGGGCAGGATAATACACGGGGACTAACATCAGGAAGCGGCGACCAGCAAAGCCGGGGTGGGATACCCGCACTTTTGGCCCAAAGGATGCAGACCTGGCCACGTTTACAGGCGCCCTATTCCGCGGGAGCTCACCTGTGTTAACATTGCTAAATGCTTTGTTTATACATTAATCCACCACCCCAAAAAGTGGGTTTTCCCCTCTTTTATTAAAGCCCCAATTCCCAGAGAAAGTGGAAATTCACCCAGCGTCCTTGACATCACTGGCAACGCCGAGCTCAGCACAAGGATCGACGCACAGCATCCGATGATCTGCCAGAGAAAACCGCATGTTAAAATCAGCCATCGTGACCAGGGGTACACGAGCTCCCGTTAGCAACATAGTTGGAACCATCGAGTTGCGCGGTTCTAACTACGTAAGCCGCAGCGGTGATGCTTTAGGGAAACTTACCCCAGATCGGATCTGAAAACACAACAGGGGCACGGGAATGGACCTCGGTTGTAATATACCCGTCGAAAACATTACTACTAATCATCTCAAGCGAGCCACACTACTGGAGAAGCAGGTCACATGGGCTCCACATGCAAGGGCCTGACCATCCTCACCGTGGTCATGGTGGTGTCGTCCTTCCTGGGAGTCAGACCTTGGAACACACGAAGGCTATAGAAGCCGACGACAGAGGACACCAGTAGGTAGCTATTTGGATTAAGGAAAAGGATACCCTCCGCGGGGAAAACACCCCCAACACTATTACAAAGCCAAGCAAAACTGGACATTTTTATTCTGTCATAAAACGAAAAATGAAACAAAACCACAACCAAAACGGCTGTTAGAGAACTCAGGTACGGAGGTCAAGGAAAGGATACAACATAAGAATGATTTCAATTGCTGCTTGCACGACCCCAAATGTCGACACATTACCTATTCCTCTCTCCTGGGGGGCAGAAGGGAAAGAAGTGTCAGATTATACAACGGGAGTACACTTCTGTATACATTGGCTATAAAGGAAAAATATAACTCTCATTATAAAAACAGTTTGCTATACATCAGAGCTGACAAGAAAACTTCAGACTGAAATGGCACCGAGCCGCCGGAATGGCGAACGAAAACAGACAAATAAATTCTTTTTTACCACCATCGTTAATCACATAGTAATTGAACAGGTGTTCAAACAAAAAAGCCATACGCTATGCGATAAGGGTAATGCAGCTTGAATGCGTGTCAGTATGAGGGGACCAAACAAAACAAAACAAAGGCTTCAGCAAATGCAGAGATTTTCATTTGAACTTAGTTGTTAAATGAGAAATATTTGCTTTTGTTCGACTTCTTGGCATAGCTGCCGGTCACGTTGCGCAACGGTGTTTCAAGGGAACTCCGCTGTTGCGGGTGGTGGGGTGCGGGAGGCAAGAGGAGAGGCAAGATGCAGAAACATCCAGAAAGAAATGAAAATAAATTTGAAAATGATCAACTTTAACATATTCTGAAGGTGGCTCTAAAAAGGTACTCCGCTATGTTTGATCTCCCCACGGGGATCAATAAAAGTATCTATTATTGATGCTCGAGACAGCTATGCAAAAAACATTTGTAATTAAAGAAAATCAAAGGATGAAACACAGAGGACAGGCTGCTTCATGACTATACTCAGTGCAGGACCTGAGAGCACGGCTTTAGCACAGAGGAGCTGAGGTCAATCAGTGCCCACGACTCTGGGGCACCAGTATTTGCCATTGGGATCCGGTTCAGGGGCCAGCTTTGCCCTCACTCCTGCTCCCTGCCACCCCCACCTAACAAGCGTGGATTCTGAGATGGGAGATCTGGCCGGCCTGTGCGACACCCAGCTCCCAGATGCGAAGCCCACCACAATCCCTCAGATGTGCCGGCCTTCCTCTACTTTGAAGTCTTTCAGCCATTTTATCGGAGGATAACAGGAGAATTTGGTGGGCACACGTGGGGGGAGGGGCGGCTATTAGCGGGTGCATAAACAGCCATGCTGGCCCATTTTCGAAGCCACGCATTGACTGGCAGCTCAATGTTTTCAGGGCCTGGGTGTGAAACCCATTACAGCAGTGTTATTTAGGCAATACCAATAAAAGATGGTGAACAGCGCCCCTGCTGGTGAGGAGAGGTCAAAGCCAGAGAGGCGATGGCTTCCGTTCGTCCGGAGAGTTTGACTTTCATTCCTTTTGTTTTTAATATGCATGAGGAAGGGACAACTTTAAAAAAAATAAATAAATAAAAAACAACACGAAAGTTCCCCCAGCTGAAGCAGGCCAACGCAGATGGCAGACGGTGCCCTTGAACGCGACGCGGCCGGCATCTAAACGGGCCCGCGAGATCAGAGGCGAGCAAGCGGATCATCAAACACGCAGAGCCGCCGCTGCGGAAAGAGCCGCCAGGCAACCTGACACCACCTGACAGCCGTAATTTGGGGGATTTTCTCCAGAGCGTCAGGCCAACGAAAATAACTCTCAAAATACGTGGAATATTGAGGACATTCGCCACAAGGGAAAAAAGAAACAAAATATGATAATTTCTGTTGGCTTTACGTATGGGGTGAAAGAAAGCTGATGTCTAGTTTTACAGTGTCAGAGGCATCCAGGCAGTACAGAACACGAAGGAACAAAACGTAAAATTACAGACAGTTATTAAAAAGGTAAATCCCTAACCTGGTTTCTTAAAAAAAAAAAAAACAAAACAAAACAAAAAAAAAAAACTGTCAGGAAATGTTTAAATGTTTTTAAACGTTCAGCAGCTGTAGACTTCAGACATGCATCCGATTTCATTTGCACGGCCCTTTGAAATGATGTCGGGAATGGGGGGATGGGTTAAAAACACAAAAACAAAAAAATGAAAACAGTGATAAAACCATTAGATAAAAAAATTCAAGCTCAGACTTCTCGACATTCACCTGAGCAAATCCATGCAGAGAACTTTCCAGAACACTGCATGCACAAGTGATTAGGTTTTCAATCATCAATAGGTGACAAACGACACAAAATGAGCACCATGATGAGGAGGAGGAGAAGGGCCCACCTTGGATCCCTTTGGCATGGCCGTCTCGTCAACCAGCAGGTACAGGATGTTGAGGGCGACCAGGAGTACGGAGATGGCCTACAGAAAGGGATGGGCAGGATAGGCAGTATTTTAGGGGCTGTATCACAAAGCAAGATTCCTTGTTTAGCCAGATAACTTGTCAGACTGAAGGTAGTCTGGGCTAGAGGGCGACAGAGGAACGGGAAAAGTGGTAATACTGCAGATATCCATAGTAATCCACGGGAATGGGGGAAAAAATAAAAATATTTGCACAGTAACAGCAGGAATGGAGATGATCTTCATGGCATTCCCACAGGGATGGTGGTAAAATGTATGGCAACACCGCGGTAATGGTAATGGTAATATGCATATGTATTCTTATAGGCCTATCTGCTATATTAATTCTAAGTCCATTTGTTTTGTTACATTATTTATTCTCACCCCAACACCAACTGGAGGCAGCACAGCCTGGGCTACACAGGGCTGCTAAAGAACAAATGGTCTAAATACTCAAGAAATGCGCTACTATGCATAGAGCTCTCAAACATGGAAGAAATGTGAGCAAAATTTCCCAATTTTCTTTTTCAGAATAAAAGTGTTTGGATAATTTGGTCTGAATAATACAAAATAAATAAAGTGGCAAATGAATAATTTAATAAAGATATTTAAAGGCAAATATGGAGATTTTTAATTTTATACTGTGCTTGGTGTGTTGGTGAATGCCGGACAGGGTGGGGATGAATTTGGTCCATTCAGAGACAGTGTGGGGATGAATTTGGTCCATCCAGAGACAGGGTGGGGATGGTTGAGATTTTAGTAAGGACAGATGGGGGTGAGGATGGGCATAGATATTATCCCCCTGCAGCTCCCTAGTCTGGGCTAAATGCAAGTGAACAATGGTAAAGTCCATTTAAACTGGGGTACAATAAATCTGACAAATTATCCGGCTAAGCATGAAATCCAGCTTCATGATGCTGGCCCCAAGAGACAGCAAAAGTCAGTATGTTTACATGCATACTAATCAAAATCAAATCATTCTGTTAGTCCAACTAAAACCGGAGTTTTAAAGTACATGTAAACATGTCAGTCCAACTGAAATTGTACTAAATTGAATTTCTTGAAGTCGGACTAAGACACCCGGATAATAGGGAGTTGATTTTCTCCTGCATATATACGTTCAACCAGACTCAAACTGGCCTAAGCACTTTGGGCATGTCCTCCCCCATGGAACATAGCAGAGGCTGCATTGTTGGCACACCCTAGCAACATACAGGGGTGTCATCAGCCTTAGGATAACACCATAGCCACAAGGAATAGCGTGCATCGTGTTTGTAAAAAAAAAAAAAAGTACATATACCACGTACAGTGCTATAAATATTTTTATATATATATATATATATATGGCTGGGCCCTTTATCAACAGAAGGGAAGTTGTAGTTTTATACCGTTTAAGCACTACTTCTCATTTGTGGCTCATTAAATTGGTCGCACACACTATACCGTCCAACTTATCTGTGGACGTGTTGCTACGGAGTTTTATACGTAAAGCACCGCGCGTAA
>JAODKC010000082.1:17086209-17096938 GCA_026777985.1 Mormyrops attenuatus
CACCCATAGGCCCCAAATTAGGGTTAGTGTTAGAAAAATGATGGCATTTCCAGGATTCAAAATATGTTTTTTTGATGCTAAATAAGCTGTGCATGTAAAGGTACCCAATGGTAAATCTCATACCATTGTCATTTATTTATGAATCACTGTCATAAACCTCAGTACCTAGTTCTCCTACTTATATGCTATCGCTTGTTGTATGTATATATTGTATTATGGTATATGTATATGGTATATTGAAGGTAAGAAAAGGCCTGATTTTAATATAGCTGACTAGTGATGTAAGAATTGCATGTATATTACATG
The DNA here is from genome assembly GCA_026777985.1 of Mormyrops attenuatus. Lineage (NCBI taxonomy): Eukaryota > Metazoa > Chordata > Actinopteri > Osteoglossiformes > Mormyridae > Mormyrops > Mormyrops attenuatus. Next base: position 17,086,516 of record JAODKC010000082.1, read on the forward strand.
CGATGTTGGTATTAATATTGCACATCCTCCCTATAATGTACTGCAGCCATTTTTCAGATTCAGCACAAAATACCCCGCCACGCATTGTGATGTCACTTGGCACCGGTACCAGTTTTTATGCCATCTTGAAGTACTGTTCTTTTGGTACTTGAAGTAACAAAAGTACGGTACTTGGTGCAGTGGAAAAGCACCCTAAAAGTCACAGAAAGGTGATCCAGATTAACAGAAAATCCCTCCCAGCTCCCATCACACACAAACCTGAGTCAAAGACGAGTGAATCAATCAAGAATCAACCAAACTATCAAGAACAAACCAAACAATCAAGAATAATTGTTTGGTACAGGTGTGCTGGTAGGGAGCAAGGATGTGGACTGCCTGGGGGTCCCCAAGGACAATGTTCAGAAAGTGCAGGACAGGGGCTTATGACATCCAGGCCCATCCAGGACATCCCCCCCCCCCACCCCACCCAAAAGTTGAGTGGGGTTCCACACAGTTCACTCTGGCACTTGAATTGAGCTCTGCTACCTGAAAAATTACAAGCCATGAGTCACCCGGAGTAAAGGAAACTACTAAGTAAGAAATAATATTATAAAGTGAAAGAGAATTAGAGACTCGTGCAGGTAGCTGGTAATTATAAGCATGTAGCAGCAGATGAGACACGAGGGGTAAAGCCAGACAGTGAACAGCACCTCTTGGGAATGGGAACGCCACGGTCCCCTAGTCCCAAGACACGGCAGCTGAGGCTCGGACATGTTCCATGAAACATGGGGGTGGGGGGAGGGGGGCCTGCCATCACATCCCCCCCTCCCGAGGCAGAGCGAGCAGCTCGCATGTTCACTTACAGTTCCAGTCAGAAGTATTAGCATGACAAAGGGATAGAGCAGATTCCTCTCCCACGCTGACGCTTTCTTCCTCCTCTCTGCAGGGAAAAATAACGACAAAAAAAAACACGATACGGCAAAACCAGTATCGCTGTGCCGACACAGCTTGACCAATAGGATTAGAGGAGAACACGGAGGTCAGATTGTGCACAGGGTCACAGCCGGGGCTTGGCAGTGAAATGACACTGAGAGACAGGGCACGTCACAGAAGATCTTGTAAACATCCCAGCAGATACGTAAGGGGGGAGTTCACCCCCCCCCCCCCCGGCCCCATCCCAACAACATGGCGTATGTATCAACATGATGTTCTCAGAGCTTGCCCCAGAGGTAGGTATTACTGATTGCACAAGTGCCATAAATTAAGCATATTGTCTTTAATTATCTCTCCTTTTGGGGTTATAAGGCAATAAGATTAAATAAAGTGCTGAGAAAATAAACTGATTTATGCGTGCCTTAACATGAGGGATGGGGGGGGCGGCTGGCCTTCAGCAATTACCTCACTAATAACTCAGCCCATAACAGCAGCTGAGAGTCAGTCATGAGCCAAGTTTACCTATGTTCATTCTGAAGGAGTCGTTTAATGCTCCTTATCAGATCCAGGACGGAATACAAACACGGGGATCAGACACAAGACTATTAAAAAGCGACTCAAAATGGAACCATCACCAAGCTGGGCTCCGCAGCATTCACAGCATTGCCACGGCAAGCAATCTGGCCTCCATCTACAGCTTGACCAGCAAATGATGGCTAGCTGGCCTCAGTAAGTCAACCTGCCTGTGGGTAACGAAGGCTCAGACAGGCAGATCACGGGGATACAGCCGTCCCTAATTGGGGAATTGCTTCCAGGACTCGCGGTTGATACCAGAATCCATGGATGCTCTAGTCCTTTGTACAAAATACACAATATTTACATATAATCTACACGCATCGTCCTGTATACTTTAAACAATTTTGCGGGTATGGAGGGCACACTACTTTTTGTTTTTTGTTTAATATGATGATTTTTGGTTTGCCCTTTAAAAAGGTCCGTTTCAGTTGTTGGTTAAACCTGCCGCTACTCTCCCGCCGGTATAAGCGTACGCGGATCCACCACGCACTCCGCACTCAGCTTTAGCGCTAACCGCTCCCGCCACTGGGGTGCCGACATCTGGCTGTGGTGACGCGGGGCCGCTTGGCACAGGCCCCCCCCCCCCCCCGCCACCTTCTTTCTGCTAGAGAACCAGCTGCCATACCGTCGCTGCCAAGCCTTTTCCGTGCGGACAATGCCGCTTAATTAATGACATCACTAAAAGCCCGGGCACGATAAAGCCAGCCTCCCTGTCCAATATCCTAAGTGCCTGCGCTCTCGCTCGCCCCTTCCGCACACCGGCCGCCATCAATAACACCCCTAACGGTGCACTAACAGAACAGTCATCTGAGGGAGAAACAAATAAAAAAGACATCAAGATACTTTTTAAAATTAAACCCCTAGGTCTGCATCCAACTGAAGAGGGTCCAGAAGGCTTTTCCAGAAGACTCCTCATCCAGAAACCAGTTTTGGATCCGCAGGATGCCAACGACAGTTGCACCTTTCAGCCTGGCAGCTGCCCTCCGGAATCCTTGGGGGCAGCCAAGAGAGACCAGGAGCCCCCGGCGGACACCAGGCTCACCAGTGAGGTCCCATGATGGGGTGAGATCACATGACTGGGGGGACAGAGAGAGACTCACCCAGCTTGTTCTTCTGGCTCCGGATGCCATCCAGCTCTCTGTGCAGATGCTGGGGGCTTTCCTGGGAGTGAGAGGCCGTCCCTGGGGGAGGGGGACAGACAGCCATCAGGGATACCTTCGGGGGGCCCCACGGAACGAAACCGGGAAAAAAAGGCTTCGGGGTTAATTGTCTCCGGTGCACCTGCATTTAGGAACGTTAGCAGCCAAAAACAACCCCCCCCCCCGGTTCATTAAGCAATCTCATCAAACCCTTAATCCAGTGGGTGGCAGTAATCCCCCATGTCAGCACCATCTCGTCAATGAGGCCACGTGCTGCGACTGGTTGGGGCTGGGAGGGGGCAGGACGCGAAGGGATTCTCCAGGAAAACCGCAAGAGCGGCTCATTTAAGGTTCATTTATCCGCTTCACTCAGTTCTGTCTCGCAGGTTTTGGCGCACGGTTGGGGGGGGGCATTTGCATTCCCTCTGGTGACTGGCAGATCAAGACCAATTAGTTCGGAGTTACACTGTTACTAGCACACAACAGAAATGACACCTTTCATCTCCGGTACAGGAGCGACGGGCTGATCACTTTGATCAAGCTTATATATTTTAATATTTTAATCCTGCCCCACCCTCATCTGCCTGGGATTCGGGAAGAGAAACATGTTCTCACACATGCACAGCTGGTTAGACATTGACATGGTCAGGTGAGTAGCAAGTTGGGGGCGGGGGGGCGGGCTGGGTGGTCAGTGCTGAAATTATATTTCAGGAGCAGCACGTCTTCAGTGACCTGGCTGATGTCTAGCAGGCCACAGACTCGACCGTGACCCGATTAGCAGGATATGACTGCCATTAACTGCAGCAGTCCAAATGGGCCCGACATCCTAACTGCACTGTGATGGACTGGATGGACATAAAAACGGAAGTAACAGAGCTGACAGAACTAGGAGAAAACACGTGAGAGCTTAAAAACGCCTTGGGGCTGGGGGAGTGACTGGGTTATTGCATTTGCTGCTGCACCGAGGTCACTGCAAACCAGGGCGTCCCACAGCCTGGGCTGGAGCAGACAGCGCCCCCAGGGGCTGGGAGGCCCAAACTGCCATGGTGTGAATCCTGCAGGAGCTGCTTGTCACCTGGGTGTGGAGCCTGGTGGGACACTGTGATTAACTAGGTGGGGGGGGCGTACCAGTCGCAGAAGCATGGTGGCAACATGTGAGCCGGAACAGACCAACCGAGTACCAGGGGAAAATAATAAAAAAAAAAAAAGTGCAGGTCTGAGGAAGCTAAAGTGCCCCACCCTGGTCACGCTCCGTGCGCATTACCATGCGTCTGGCAGCCAACATGCTGTTTCCGATGGTGACAGGAGCAGCAGCACCAAGCCAAGACCCAGCGTCCAGGAGAGGGGGGTGGGTGGAGGCTATAGAATAGAGCTCATGTAGAACCACAGGGAAGCCAACACTACCATGACAGAAACACAATCAGCAAGCTGGCCGTGCTGTGACCGCCATGATGGGGACCTCCATCCCCCTGCAGCCTCATTTCAGAGCGCCCAACTCCCCCCCCCGTCTGTGCAGAGATGGAAAGCAGAACACTTCCTGAGGGAAGGGGGCACCTGGCAGCAAGGCCCCTATGTGGGGGGGGGAACGTACCGTTCAGTCTCCTCTGGAGGGCCTCCTCCTGCAGATGGATGCAGTAGATCTGCTCATCCAGGTCTTCAAGAATCTGTAAGCAGAAAATGAGATGCGATTGAGCCACAGACACAGCAGGGGGCACCAATCATGTATTCTGCTGTAGTGACCCAGTTGATTTAATGGCACAACAGCAAGGTCAGCCTTCGGACTTAAACCACAAACCTTCCAGCAACAAATCCATTACTGTGACATCATATAACACGACTTGTTTGGATAACTTTTATACTGGAATATTCAAAAACCTCAAAAAAGGCCGAACGACGGTCTCTTATTGACACGTCATGTTCGGGCTTAACTGGTACCTTGAGCTGCTCGACTGCCAGAACAAACCCCTTTTGCATGATAAAAAGAAACCTACTTAAGTTTTTTGAAATCTTTTTTTAACATCGTTTTTACATTCTAACAAATGATTTGCAATGTAACATTTGCAACATTTTCACTTAAAAGGCACACACACACATACACGAAGGCAGAGACAAACGTCAGCCCCAGGACAGACTGAATGACAATTTCCCAAAGTGTGCTGATGAGGGAAGGTTGGGTACTCACAGTCGGCTTCACCAGTAACTGGCCCATGACGGTGAACATGCGGGAGAGTCCAACAGGCGTACACACTGGAACGACACAGAGTGGTCAGACGGGGGCTAAAATATCAACGACAGCGACAGGCGTACACACTGGAACGACACAGAGCTATGGGGGGCTAAAATATGAACGAGAGAGATGGGCGTACGCACTGAAATGGCACAGAACGGTCAGGCGGGGGCTAAAATATGAACGAGAGAGATGGGCGTACGCACTGAAATGGCACAGAGCGGTCAGGCGGGGGCTAAAATATGAACGAGAGAGATGGGCGTACGCACTGAAATGGCACAGAGCGGTCAGACAGGGAGATAAACTAGATGCTGCTGTAATGGCAACAAGGTATTCCTCGGTTTTAGAGAATTACTGTTTTTGAATGTCATTAATGTTAAATAAATACTTAAAATTAAGCAGTTATGTTACTCGTGTTGTTTTTCTACTTATTAAAAAAAAAAAAATAGACCTAATATTGCACCCCCCCCACCCAAAAAAAAAAAGTCGTCATCATAATTGGCTACTGAAAAACCATGTTAGTTCACCCTTAATCTCTAGTAGGGATGCACCCATCCGATACTGATATTGGATATCGGTCCCATATGGAGTGAAATTGCTGGATCGGGCAAATATATATTAATTGTGCTATAAGCAGGTTAACGCATTCCAACCTGTGCATTATAGGTTGAAGTGATTCTTAGGTAGAGGGGTATATACTGACATCCTCCCAGGATTTCTTTGTACCCAATCGAAACACAATGACTAATTTTACTTTTCCACAAAACAACAGTCAGCTGCCAGGCAACTACCCTCAGCTTAGATAACTTATACTTAGTGGCAATCACCCAATTAATGGAAGATAATAATGACACTTTAAATTAGATCATTTTATTTGATTATAATTTAACACACAATGTGTTGCGAAAGGTAAGGGCCTTTTGGTAGCATTTCCGAAACAAAATGTTACACTTGGCAGTTTTTTGGGGTTTTTTTTGGATGAATAATTTATTCAGAACCAAATGACCACTACAGTAAAGGTTTTGCTCCTCTGTGGGGACCTTTCAAACTGAGAACGAAGAACCCTGATATAAATGACTGAGTTGAAAAAAAATGAACTCAGGTTTCAGATAAAGAAATAGATACAGCTCTGAAAAAATTAAGAGACCACACTGTATTTTTTAAAAATCTGCAGTTTTAAATCCTGGTTCTGCAATCCGAAGGCTACACTGAGCAGCAGGCTGCTTCCAGGCCCAAAGTTTCTAAGGCAGCAGTACACAAGAACAAGGTGAAGTAGGAGACACTGGGAATGACCAAAAACCAGCCAGGTAAAGGGTGGAAGCGACATTCTAATACCAGAGATGACTTAACTTATCTGACAGTGTCTCATGAATCGGAGGCTGACCTCAAATGATCTTCAAAGACAATGGTAAACATTAACTGGTGTGAAGTGCACTGCTAGGACAATTCATAACAGGTTCCTAGAAGCAAGACTGAAGACTCATAAAGCAAGAAACAAGCCGTTCATCAATAAGAAGCAGCGTAGAGCCAGGCTGGAGTTTGCAAGAAATAGAATATTTTACACAGAAGCATAACCATAAAATGAGAAATGAGTGAAACTAAATTTTACTGTGGTCTCAATTTTTTTCCCAGAGCTGTATATACAAAAAATTATCAAATGTACAATTTTTTTCAAATGTAATAAATAATTCAGTGCATTTATATACACTTACATTTTGTTTCACAAAAGTCACGAGAGCAATGTTTAAGTCACATCAGACATTGCCTTACACATAAAAGAGTGATCCCAGTCTCTTCCACACAGTGAGGCATACAGTTTATTAATTAAGCACTGGTATTGGATCGGTACTTGGCATCGGCCGACACCCAAAGCCCAAAGATTTGTCTCAAAATGAAATCAGGTGTAGATCTTCATCCACATAATGGTTTTATGAAGTGGCAATAAGATCAAATCACATACGTTTTGAGTTATCAAATTCACAAAATCAAGTATTTTCTGCAGTCACCCATCCCTTTGCTGCCACTATGCAGCGCTGCTTCGATTTTGGTGCGATTTGTCTCGGAATTTTAGCAGCTCCAAACCTTCACCTATACAACGTTTCTGCAAGGTTTGAAAAAGATCCGTCAAATAGCTTTTGAGGTATCGCCCAAACAAAATAAGTGACTGCGACAAACAACGACAAAGTAATGACCACAAAGTGACCACACCGCTGCTGTAATCTTAGATCTGCGGGCCCTCAGCTGAAGTTCGCGAAGACTGTTGCCCCAGAGGAGAGAGGAGATACTTACTGAGGAGCAGCAGGCCTCCCATGAGGGATATGCAGGAGTACAGGTACGGCAGGTAGAACTCCCAGAGATCTGCAGAGACATCACTGTGTGAGATGTGAAGGCAGCAGCAACGCCCAGCAAAGGTATAACCCCAGTGCGCTGTATCTGTCCACCTACTGCATCACACTGCAGTTTTAATAGCCCACTTCCACACTTTACCGATATTATTTACCACACCGTGGTCTACTTGCACATGCTGATGCCCGTATTTATTACTTATTTATTAATATTAATATTTCTGTCTTGCACTCATGTTTTACTATATTACGGTTTGTCCTGTATTCTGCCCTACAAAGACAAAATGCTGCAACTATATATTTTATATAAAATGGAGTTCCAACCAGAATTAGGTGTCAGACTGTTTTATCTTCTGCTGTAATTTATCTGGACAGTCAAAAAAAAATTCTCATTTTCGCTGTGGAGGGTAGTTACTGATTGGCCTTTGTGTTTGTCCTAATGTCCCAGCATGCACCCGTCTCCCTTCATACAAAATGTGGCATAAAATCTTTCTATGTTGTTCTGAATATGTGACGGTAAACCCTGAATCCCAAAGCCCAGCACCGACGCAGAGCCACAGGGTACCCAGAACACGGCCCAGATAGAGCGGGGGCCCTTACCATACAGCGACTCCATGCTGGTGGCGTCGTTGTCGATGAGCGCAGACGCCACCCACACGATGCCCAGGATGAGTAGGCCGAGCAGGAAGAGCATGACAAACGTCTCCAGGATGCGAGCCTTGATGCCCTGAGGGGGCAGGCAAAGTGGACACCCAGAGCTCCAGTAAGGTCAATCACACAGGCGAGAATGATGGAGCAGGGGAGGGTAGATCCTGCCCCTGATCAGCACTCATGAGTCATTGCAGTATACTGAAAGTCGACTACATTAATCTATTAACATGAATGGAACACAGTAGGCATCACAGCTTTGGTGTTAATGACCAATGGTACAGGTGGGCGAGGTCAGACATGCGGTCATGTGACCTGAGTGGGCATGATGTTACTGGGACTTCTTGTCAGTGATTAGTCTTCAGTTTGCATTTTAGTATAGCACTGAGCAAATCCTTACTCGATGGCCAGCCCAACACAGAACCACAGGGTTAAAACCTTGCGACAGTTCCAGGCGGGGGGGCCCACTAAAAGTCCACAAAACAGAACAGCAGGCGAAAGCCAAAAACACACAAGGTCAATAACGGAGCACACGCTGCCAAGCCAACTGGTTTCAAATAAACTGACTCATAAATTCATAAACAAAGCAACAAATGGACATCAGCTGTAGTTGGACTCCACCAAAATAGGAACGCTGTGGGAACGGCAGAATCCCCAAGCACAGACAAGACACGAGTAGGTCACCATATCAGGACCAGGTCACCATGAGAGAACCTGTTCACCATTTCTACATCCAGACCAATTCACTATATCCAGACCAGTTTGCTATGTCAGGACCGGCTCACTATATCCAGACCAGTTTGCTATGTCAGGACCGGCTCACTATATCCAGACCAGTTTGCTATGTCAGGACCGGTTCACTATATCCAGACCAGTTTGCTATGTCAGGACCGGTTCACTATATCCAGACCAGTTTGCTATGTCAGGACCGGTTCACTATGGGACAGCAAACCCTGAACATAAACTGCCATCTGTAAGCTAATAACTTTCACACAGTGTCACAGAGTACAGCAGCCTGCGAGTTAAAAAGATTTTTGTTTCCTGTAATAAACAAACATTTACTTGAACATTACCCACATGCCATTAAAGTGTCCGTCCCCGGTGTCCTTTTCTGCTGGAGACAGAATCCCTGCTTCCACCAGTGACTTCAACCCCAGTTAGGTCATTAGGAATAAGGAATCGCACTTGCCCCACTATTCACAATCCAGGTTAAGGGTACCACAGCATGACATGGTGGGGCACCATGGTCTTGAAGAGGAGAGGCCCCAGCATCTGAATGTGAATCACCAGCCATGGTGAACGAGGTCACATCCCAACAGTGTGGGTACAGCCGTCTGCTGTTACAGTCCTAAGCCCACAGGGGGAGCTGCTGCTATCCTATCCACAAACACACTCGAACACATACATACTCTGCAGCAAGAATCAGACCTATTCCACATAACCATTAGTCAAGAGATTCATACATTTCCTGCCTGAAAAGCCCTTCAGGTGAGGAACTGACATATGACCAACATAGCCGCCCCCTACAGCCAGATGGGTTGTGCTCCATATTTATTAATTCATTCATTTATTTTAAGATTGATAACTTGCACCAAACAAAAAACAGCTACTAATGTCTTCATTACTGGCATGTGAGCTTCAGGTAAACCTGAATATTTTATAAATTAATAAAAATGCTGCTAGCAGACAAGAGGGGAAACAACAACTGGCATCGGATTGGTCAGGAGCCAACCTGAGGGCCAGCCAATAAGCTTTCACTCGAGGATGACTGACACCACCTAGAGGACGCGCCCTTCTGAACAGATGAAAAAGGGGCGACCGGTTAACAGCAGGAAGACAACAGAATGAAACAGGCACCACCTGGTGGCAGGTGGACGTGAGCGCAGAATGTATTTGGCCCCGAGATGCTAACCCGCTAACAGCATCTGTTGTGCCATTTAGCGGGCAGCCATGCATGCAGAGGGCAGACTGAAAGGTGCCAGATAATGCCAGTTCTAAGAGCTAAGGGAAGGCAGGTGATGTCAGAGCGCGATGCAAACACTTGTATATTATCATTTTTCTTAAATGTGCGGTGGTGGTGCCACACAACGACCCGATCGGCATCTCCCAATTTGTCTTCCCCGCCTCCCACCCCCAGAAATCGACGCAGGGTCTAAGGGGACCATCCAGGCATCAAATGCAAGCCAGGAGCTGGGGGGGGGGAAGCTCATGTGTTTGGCCACCGCTACGCTATGTCTTCCCTGCCTACGTGCCCGGCCTCACAACAGAGCACAGGTGGGAGCTAAACCTGCAGCCTGCCCCCCTTTAAAGACCTGGAGAGGAGCAGCATCCGCATCTTAACAGGACACAGACTGGACTCCCCACCCCCCTGAGTGTTTTATGAAGCTCAGCATACCATGTATTTAGATGAGGCAGAGTGTGGTGGTTAGCACTATGTTTCTGGGCGCCTCTAAATATATGCTGGAACGGGGCGCGCCCCCCCCCCCCCCCCCCCCAACCCAACACCCCCGCCGGGGGGGGGGCCACCCCCCCCCCCCCCACCACACCACCAACACAAAAAACCCACCCCCCCACCC
>JAODKC010000082.1:17125115-17140488 GCA_026777985.1 Mormyrops attenuatus
CCAAGCTGCAGGGCACTAAACCTAAAAAGATCCATCTGTGCATTTTTATTTTACCTATAAATTCCAATAAAAAATAGGCAATCGGCGCGCGGGTGGCCGTGGTCCTGCGATTTACAGCGGCCTCAGGCCTCACAAAGAGGACATTGTTGAGAGTCGAGAAAGTCGTGCCCCTTCAAGATAAATCAGCAAATAAACAAAGGGAGGGGGTGCACTGACACCATTGTCTGGCTGCTCCTCTCTCCTTTTTTTTGTACTTGTGTTTAATTACTTTAACGCGACTGATCCTGCCCCCAGCGTGACCTTTTGATGTCTAATAGAAACAAGCTATTACCGCTGTCAGTCTCGAGTTGATGCCCGCCCCTCCGTTTTGCTGACGAAAGTCCTGTTGACTCTGTGTGCCCCCCCCCCACCCAAAAAAGAGTGCCCCTTGCTGGTGGGAGTGTTGATGAATAGATAACACGGATCGGCCTTTCTGTGCACTTGCAGCTGGGCAAACTAGAGTCCTGTCCGGGGATTACACTCCGTCAATAAGTAATACACCTTAAAGCAGCCTGCATCGAGACACCTGACTGGGCAGGGGATCCAGTCGGGGTTGCTGATTACCCCTCCCCCCCACCTGTCCAGGACCCATCTGGACCCCCTCAGACCCAGGTGTCTCAGATGAATCACACCCCTTTCTGAGATGCACCAGCAGAATCATTTAATAAGGATTAGAATTTGGTGATCAGTGGTCATTGTTGACATACCACAGCACACCGTGCACAACAACAAAATGTGTCCTCTGCATTTAACCCATATGTGACATAGCAGGGGGCAGCCAATTCAGGACCCAGGGATCAGTACCTTGCTCAGGGTACCTCAGTGGTGCTTTGCTGGTCGGGGATTCGAACCAGCAACCTTTCAACCAACTTCTGTGAGAATGCAGAGTATTGTGTCCGATATGCATGACATTGATTTTGCATGCACTTTTATCCAGAGCAACGGACAATTGAGAAAACAGTCCCTAAAGCGATTGGGGGTTAAGGGCCTAATCGTGAAATGACTATGCCGACCATGGGATTTGAATCAACGGCCTTCTGATCCTAACGGCAGAGCCACACGCCACTCAATAGCTGTATTTGGGATATATCTTACAAACTTATCCCCACAGACTGAAAACAAAATAGCAGCCATACTTAGTTATTTTACATGTGTCCAGTAAAGGCCTAAATCTATGAGTTCCTATTTATGAAATGGTGGGTGAATGAAGATGTCGCTTATGCTCTCCTCCTTCACCTGCTGTCCCCCTACATCCTGGTGTAGGAGATAAAAAATCCACAGATTGCGTGAGGCTACCTGTTAAATGTACAACCGCTGGTGGCGCAAGTGTAAATGTAAGCTGATGCGGGGTCACCTGCTAATGTGCCGCACGTTTCTTATGAATGTAAGACGGTGAGAGCAGCACATGGCCGCCCCGAGGGGTGTCCGTCAAAACGCTTATATCCGTAAATGCCGCAGTGTATTGTTCTCACACACACGTATATTTGTTGTGTTTTCCATGTATTTCCTGTATTTGAGAGTTAGTCTATTAAATTGTATTCTATATCTGTATATTGCAAGTGTATGTAATGGCACAAACTTTTTTATATTATTAATACGACACATGAGGGTTTCAGAGTGACCGTGTTATAGGATCCGTCAAAATGAATATGACAGTTTAATATTTAGCAGGTTTTGCACGTAATGCCTAAAAATAAATCGTCCAGGATAAGTATTTTGAATAAGTGGCGCTGATTAAAACGTACACAATAATAGGCCTAACGCTTCAATTAAACATTTCACCAAAGAAAATGATGAGGAAAAGAATTACGCATTTAATATTTACATTTAAAATAAACGTATTATTCGTTTATATTTTTAGTTCATTATTAATATTATGATTATACCTGTTATTATTATTATTATTATTATTATTATTACACATTTTTGTTTTATTGTAAAATTCAAACATTTGGGGTCAATATGGACTCCCAGCAGAGCAATATTATGATCATACAAAGAAATACATTTATATTAATACATTTTTAAGACTTTTGTTAAATTCATGTCACTACATGTGATTAGATTTCGCTGTAACCACGTTTTTTTCATATTTCAGGCACCATTTGCTCACTCGCCACCACTTAACATTTTGAACAAATAATATCTATCACTACACATAGGCTACATAAAATAATGGCGAATCCATTTCCGAAAAACGACAATTTCATGTCTTCGCAAAGTCCAGCCGTTAACTAAGGTTTATATAATTCTCATATTTTTTCCAGCTTCCATTAAAATGTAACGGAAAATCGAGTCTATCGAAGATACGGATGCAAATATTTATCCAAAGCACCTAAAATAATACTCAGCCACATCAGTGCACTCGATCTTCTTTGGTGTGGTGGCACACGGGCGCGCCGCAGCTATTTCTAACAAAACCGGGATGAACTTGAGCGTCAGCGCGCCCGATGATCGATGGCCCTCCATTTCAAAGGTTTATTAATATCAGCCCACTGCTGCTCTGGTGCGAGATGTTTCTGTTTGCTTGTGCGCACATTTGCACCGATTCGCCAGCGCTATTAACAGAGATCGCCGGGCCACGACCTGGTGAGCCGGGCAGGACAGGCCAGATGAATGCAGCGTCAGCTGTATTGTTCACTGTACAGCATATTTCAGCCATACCGCGATCGCTCCCCTCTAACAAACAACAGAAATATATCCGAACAGCTCCTCCGCTATTCTGCTCCATATGCACGCTCAAATCACAAATAATATATTTAACTTGCACGTAATAACATGAAGTGGTGTAATAGTAGTAATATAGCATAGCTTACAGTAAAATTACTAGCGCCATTGTGTAATTGTAATTTGCGATCTGATAAACAAAATTCCAAATACTTAAAATAGTTTAATTTAATGTTGCTGCCAAATATTGCACCTATACGGTATTATATTCTCCTGTTATTAAGACCTATAGACGTTTTTCTAATTGCGGCCAGTCGTCTTAACTAAAAAAATAAACATGGTTTTATAAAACAATTTTATTTAATGTTATTTGCACCATGAGAAACGCTAAACAAAAATTTAGCATGCAATTTTAGAGCCATTTCTATAAATACCGTATACAAAAATAAAGACGTTACTTTTCTTCTTCACGTAAACGGTCTTTGACACAGTTACAGATGTACAACCACACACAGTTTAAAAAATAAAAATTAAAAACGCAGTGGTTATCAAAGATGAACAATTGGGATATTTAATTAAGTAGGCCTATAAAAACACTCACACTTAAGTAGCCGTGTGGTGCGAGGGAACGAAATTGAATTTTTAAGACTGGTTTAACAACATTTCTAAGGGAGAAAAACATGCATTGTAACACATTTGACTGGTAATTTCTCAACGTGAGACTAAATGTCCTTGTTAATGCAAATAAATCAGATACTTATTTTTCTGTATCAGCTTCACATCAGCCGTCGATGGAAATGATTTTATATTTTTAGTGATTAGATTTGTAATTTTAATTTTCGATTGCAGGTAATGAATACATGCACGTTTCTCGTAAAATTAGACAGACCGTTTAAAATATTCGATAAAAAGAAAATAAATGTTTCAGACTACCGTATACCGCCGTATGCCTAACCAGCTTACTGCTGCGGACTATTCTGCCCGGTGTGGCTTCTCTCGTCCTCCGAGGAGCAATCCGACGAGTTATACAGATAATTATCATCCGCTTCTTCCTCGTCACTGTCCCTGAAATCTCTTGTTCTGTTGCTTTTCACGGGGTCTGACCGCTGGCAGTCCGTCCTCTCCAAGCCGTCGGACTTGTCTTGCCCGTTTTTGCTGTTCCTGGGCTTCTCCGCGTCTTGGGCCGCTTGCTCCTTCGCCTTCTTGCTGCGCTTCCATTTCATCCGCCTATTCTGAAACCATATTTTGACCTGAAAAGAAGGCGTACATTAGCTACCGACATCATAACGTTAAAGTAGGCGTATATGTTCGCCGGTTATGCTTATCCTTGTGTGCTTCTAAAATCCTGAGACTTCTGTGCGGAAAACATCGCATAACTACTTGCTTATTTAGATGGCCGAACGGCACACTTAAACATATATAGGTCAGGTGAGGTTGGGGAATATGCACTGGTATGTGATACATAATATTGGTATTTAATATATAAATAATATAATATATCAATTCTATATACATATAGGACATGTACACTATATATATACACATATATAAGCAGATAAAATTTCTATTAATGCTATATGACCGTGGGCCTGCTGTAAAATAGCTGTGATTTCATTCCTTTCCCGGAAGTGATGCATTTACCTGGGTTTCAGTGAGCATTAATGATGTGGCCACCTCGAATCTTTTGGGCCGGGAAAGGTACTTATTTAACTTAAACTGATGCTCCAGCTCCAACAGCTGCTGGCTGGTGAACGCGGTCCTTGGTCTTCTGCACTTGCCCAGTAAGTTAGACTGCGCTTGAGCTAAAAGGAGAAGGTCTTATGGTCATTTCAGTTGAAAATAAACGACAAGATCTAAGTGAACTATATTTACATTTCGTGTGGTGTGTGTGTGTGTGTATATATATATATATATATATATATATATATGTTGTCGAAGCGTCACTCAGCAGAAGATTCGACATGGATGGGTTTAGGTCTATGTAAAGGACACTACAGAATCGTGTTAGACACCCATTTAGTAAACAATTATGTGCGTATGTAGGCCTACATATGACATGATTAGCTATGTTTGTGTTTTTGGTTCTTTTGTGAGGTTTTGTGCTGTTTGGCCTTCTATTGAATCACCTATCTTAGGTTCATAGCAAGCCTTTCCGGACGATATACCTATGTATAATTTTGCCCACAACGTGTAAAACGAATGGCAAAGTATAGATTAAAAGTCAGGGTAATTATTGTAGTTTCCACGTATGTTTTTTTCTAGTATTTTGTATTTCTGAAAAAGGCACGAATGGTCAATTTGTCAGACCATTGTCAATGGCTATGGTTGCATCTCCTTAGTTTCTGATATTTAGAGAGAAGCCAGGCTATTTACCAGCTCTCCTGGAGCGAATCTGTTAAAATGAAAGTGAACAGAAAGCCCAGTATCTGGTGTGCAAACACTTGGCCGGCTGAAAATGTCGCACTGCCCCGTTACTTTCCCACTGTCCATTATCTCGTCAATTTAGTTCCTGTAAAAGAGGCGGATGGCGCACGAGTTAACTGGCTCAATGAAGGCACTGTTTTCCAAGTGAATTTCGACATTCAGTAAAATCTCCCCGTTGCCTCTTTAGACAATTATGACCTGTATGGCATCGCAATTTATGGAAGCATTTTAATGTGCTTTTAAACCGGGGGCAATAATATTAGACCTATCAGCCAATTAATAAATCTTGCCAAGATATTTATTATTTCATTAAAGGTTAAGGACACACAAAAAATTGTGGATTAGAAATGTAAGGCATATTTTAGCAAAACTCATGTGCATATTTGAAATATTGTCCTTAAGGGAGCTGTAACAATTACAGAACAAAAAGTTGGTCCAAAATGTGAACCAAGGGACCATATTAACCTGTTAATTCAGTATTAAAAAGGACCACTCTTTAAAGCCGTATACTTACAGTTGAAATCCGACATTTTCGGAAGCATCATTCCTGCTGTGGAGACGCGCAGCCAGTGGTCCAGTTGAAACGTTCCTGCGGTGAGTTTGACGGACTCGTTTGGGTGGTGGTGATGGGACCCGTGCTGGTAGGAATAGGAAAGGGCCGGATGCTGACCAAGGGCAGCCGCAGAATACGTATACATTGGGTGGCCGTAGAAAGCCTGCGGCGGAATACCCGCGGTACTTTGAGGATGTAATCCAACCATACTGGAGTGGGGGTTATTCAAGAAGCCCGGTTTGGGAATCAGGCCGCAAGAGGAAATCCTTGGCGGCGATGGGCTCTCAGTCCTTAAGGAATCGGTGCTGGTGTTCAGCTCAGAAGCGTTTACACTTCCGGACGATGAAAGGGAAGAGGAGGACAGAGAGGTAACCAGCGCCAGGGGAGAGGTCTGTACTTTTGGAGGATCGACAGCCAGGAGCGCGTCGATGCGGAAATTTTTGGATTTTTCCATCTGGCCTGGAGTCCCAGTCGCTCCAAGTGGTGCAACTTAAAATGTCTCTAAACGGTGTCAGAGCCTGGATGGTCCACTTCTGTGACTTACGATTTGCGCTGGACTGAGCGCTTAATTCCGCTGGTCAATTGAAGTCCTTCTGAGTAAGAGGATTGGCTGCGCTGGCCTGGCCGGGAGCGTTCCTATTGGTCCGCATCCGCATGTTTATGGTGGACGTACTGCCTTTTTTCCACGTCTTTTTAATTTTGTTATTTATTTATTTGCTTTGTTATTCCCCGAGGCATCCTGTCCCACCTTGATTCCATTGCGATGCCTTTCATTTTGTTTATAGCTCTATTTGTTTCACCCTATTAAAGTTAAGATGCATGACGTATCGGGAGCTTCGCGTAGCTCTCATCCCTCTTTAGGGCTAATTAGTAAGCGACTCACCCGCAATAAAAACGACGCATTTTTAAATGCGGGCTATGGAGAAGCTGTCGCTTCGTTCATTATGCTGCTTTGTGCCGAACGCTATTGTACGTGATCACATAACACAAAACTTTGCTTGTCAAATTGTAATTTATATGTGGCCATTATAGGTGAAGTATCATTTAGTGAAAACGAGAAAACGTTTTATGCAGTCATGTTTTTATCATATTTGTAACTTAATGCACCTGACGAAAAACGTTGCAAGTGGTTTCTCTTAAGTTATTATACTGCAGCTTAACAATATAAATGTACTTTATTGTTCCCAAATTCTGGCTCCACTGCGGCACGTAGGAAACGAAGTGCATCACTGCAAGGATATATAGTACACAAAAATAAACACCGATATATGTACACTTTGAAGTATTATGCATACGTAAAGGATTATTGTATTTAACGTAACAATTCGCTTTGCTCTGTTATGCAGGGAGGGTGCAAAAATAATGGCTTCAATTTCTCTGTTTAGTAAAGTATGAATGCCGCATATTCGTTTATTTGTCTAGTCAAAGTACGGCTCTTTTTCGGTGATCTATGGAGATATAGATACGAAGTGTGCAGGTGAATATGTTTGATTATCTAACAAAATAATCCATTAAAAACCGTGCCCATTTGTTTGGATCGACTGTGTAAAAATGTTTCCATGTGTGTGGAAGTTTGTCGCCGGCTCAGCATCTAATCGCTTCTGGGTGTCCTCTTTTCTCGTGGGCTCGGATCATGTCACACAGACAGGAGGGCTAACTTTGGTGGCTTAATTGGGTCGGAATGCAGGTCCCTGGCCCCCCACATCGCGCTCTGCGTTTGCGGTCTTCGCTCCTGGTCTGTCACCTGCGAATCGAAAACAAGAGGACATTTAAACGATGCTGCTTAGGTAGGGTGGCGAAAACTGGTTTATTAATTCACCTGCTTGTTCGTTAAGCGCAACAATATGAGCGAATTCCTTTACCCAATGAAGTGAATGATTTTCAATATCAGAGCAATTATAAGATCAGATTTAAATATTTGTGTCGGTGTTTTTTTGTCTTGTACATCTACAGATGTTTCCCAATTATACATAAAAATCCGAAAATTCAGAAAAGATAACAGTTAATATTTAGTTTAAATGTTTATGCTGTTAAAGTAACTGTAGCTGCTTGAGACTTCTGTCTCCGGATTTAGCTTTTTTTTTGTTCCGTGCAGCTGGAATTAAAACACTCACTTAAATCTTATCACAAAGGCCTGCTTATGATGAGGAGAGAAACAATGGTTCTGTGTAAGGTTCGTATTTGTCTTATACATATCTCTCTATGTACCTTATTAGGCCTGTTATATTAATATTTACGTGTGCTTTTTCCAAACAGCCATATACACTTGTAGTGAGGCTAATTGTTACGCGTCAAGTTCTTGATTTTTAAATTTAGTCTCCTTCCAGTGACAGGTAGCGGTCATGGTCATTCCGCCACCACTTATGGTTCTATTGTTTTGATTTACTAACCATCAACTATACATTGCTGTCCAGTGTATACAACACCTCGCTTATATCTATTGTATTTTTATTGTATTTTGTTTTTTACTCTCATACCCGTATACAAACCATATTTTCGAGTTGTTTTTCTCGTGTTTCTTTCGCTTCAGGTCGCATTTGGTAGAAAACACCACGGAAGCTATTTGTTTTAATTACGTGTAGAAAACCACACATAGGTAAGCACATGCCTACCTACAGGCAGGCACATAAGAGTTGTAACACACTGAAAGTGACAGTTGACGTACTATTGTTGTCATGCGAAACCTGGCCAATTAAGTAATTAAATGTGTCAGCGGGGAAATTCAGTTGAAAGCCGCCCCAATACTGCACGTTTGTATGCTTCCGCGGCGGAAACGTGCTAAGTGGTGGGTCGGAGTGTTTTTATGTCTGACCCATATTGCAAATATCACCCTATTTATATTTATGACGTACAGAGGCGAAATTGTTATCTGGTAATGCAATCAGCAATTAAGATAAGGTTTCATCATTTTATATAGGCTTAAATTCCTTACTTTCTGTAATTTTATTTGGGCTTTGGTTTCTCTTTATCGATTTAAGCTTTTTTTTTCCAGCCGACCGTAAGCTTATATACCAAATCACATTTATAATACTGCAGTGAAATCTTAAATCGAGAAACATGGCTATTTTTTTTTATTTCATTAGGCCTATGTATAATTGGCTTCGAATTCGTATTAAATAAACGCATTGTTTTTCAACAGTATTGAAAGACTACAGTTTTTGGATGCAAGAACGTAAAATCCGTAAAATACATGGATGTGTTTGGTATATACGCGTATGCTGCTATACAATAAAAACATAGACCTGCACATTTAAATGTGTCAAATTAGGCGGGTTTAAAACAACTGTCCTTTCACTTCAGTATATTTTCTGACGCTGGGAAAAGCGGACTGTAAATGTTTAAATTGGAAGAAATGACTGCTGTAAATAGAATCCTGTAAACATCTTTGTTTGCACTAGGCTAATGGGGGTATATAGCGATACATGGGGAATCCACCCTGCCCCGCGATCTCCTGCACTCTCCACTGTACTCTCAATTTATGGATAACTGTTTAAGGATGCTGCCCGGTGTTATCGAAATTGCAGCCTTTGTGATATGACATTTAGTAGATGAGATTGTTATAAACCTCGGTGATAAACGTGACATGGGATAACTGGAATTTGTATAGAGGAATAGGTGCGTTTTTAAGCAATTGAGCTCTGAAAATGTATTGGCCAATACTTTGCACTAATAAGCCATTTTAACTTAATGGAGGAAGAGGTCAGGATGAGAATTATTGACACCCTGTTGCCCTTAACCCGTCGCCCAATAAAGCTGATTAGTTTTTGTCAATTCATCAGCTAACCACTCTCATGGGACTGCATCCAGCGTTTATTTGCTCATGGGAAATCAACAAGTCACCGGACAGGTTTAACTGAAGAATCACGATTTAATTAGGAACCATAGATGATATTAAGGCCGATTACGAAATAATAGCTGGACACTTACCAACTGATATATTAATGATGAATCCCGCGTCAGCCAGCACCCGCGGTGTGATGACATGGCTGCGCCGCTTTAACTCCTTAATGGCCGCTTGAAACTGTAATGCATTCTCGAATTTTGCTTTTTCACTTGGAAATAAATTTAAAAGAAACCATCAAAGCAACGTTTGCCATAGGCTGCATATCTGGAAAAATAAATCTGAAATCGTTGTTGTTATACACCGTATATTATAAATTAGCACTGGTCGTGCACTGCATGGAATACGGAACAGAAATGTAAGATACCTATTCTGGCCCCCCTAGCAAAATCTCACCTTGGCCCCCCTCGCCCAATTTTTTGTATGATTTTATGTATTCAGGGGCCCCTATGAAGTGCTGGGCCCCTGAATCTGTGAGGGTGTCCGTGCTTCTCCGACTCCCCTGATACGGAACACACTTTTAAAATAAACTTGATCGAGTATTTATTGTTCAAATTGGTCATTTGAGAAATACATTAACGCATCATCGGTCCATTTGTCATGGAAAATAAAGTATATTTCTTGAGGCGTCTGTACCGATGGATTGTTGTATTCATCCATACACTTGTTTCCCAAAAGGTTTCTATCGTTGCGATCCGCTATACGTATACCTTTTTGGACCGCCCTGAGCCGAATTGTGCCCTACACTCCCTCCCCCTTCTCCCCGCCCATTGGTTTAATTTCATTAAGAGATCGCATGAATATTTCTATTAAACCACATGTGAAATATGAAGCCATTTAGTCTTGGCCTGAACCAATCATATAGATTTATAACTCCTATTCATCACATCAACAGGAGGGGCAAATTAATATTGCTCGCTGCGATGGAAATAGACCCGAAACCTCCGGCTTTCTAGAAAGCTGTTAATTCGCTCCGTAATTACTTTCACAATTAACTGAAATACAAATCAAAGTGACAAATCGAAATAGTTTATATATTAATTACCCACGGTAAATGTGTTCATTATAAAAAGGCAATTTAGGGGGATCTTCTCTGTCTCTTTTATTGCAATAAATACATTCAGTTAAATTGGCAGAAATGACCGCTGCCTTGAAACATATAGGACTGCTTTTAAACGCATTTATGACCGTAGCCGTTTTATCAATTTTATCTGTCGAGTAAGGCAATTCCGAGTGTATTCACTTCAGGTAAAGACCTTGAACGATAGACTATGTGATTAGATGTTATGAAATCACGCCTCTAATTGCCAAGGCTTCTGCTCTTATCCTTACATGGTAGAGTTTTGGAACCGATTCTAGATCCAATTTTTTCGCGAAAAGATGTGGCCTCGCTGGAATTACAGTATTATTGGCTAATTTGCCGGAGGCTATTAGGATGAGAAATCGTATCCTCCCGCCTGATTTAGTGAAACATCGATATGATCATTCACTGCCCTTTATCTCATCGACCTCTTTAATTATTTTTAGAAGGGCGTGATTCATTTCTAATTTAATCCTATTCGGTTGTACTTATTTGTAAAATCTCCGTGACAAATGTAATATCCCTTAAAATAAACAAGAACCAGGAAACTTGCACATTTACACATCGGACTAATAAGATTACCCAGACGGACGTCGGCTACATGCATGTATTCACATCAATGACGTGTTATACGAAAGGCGTTTAATTGTGAGTTGGGTCGTGAGCAGTACTTAATCGCTCACCTTTGCTTATCCAAATTCCTTGGCTTAACTTGCCTTCTTAAACGTGATTGAACTGCCACGCACAGCCTTATCTTTTAAGTTATCGGCTACCAACAAATTGCTATATGTCACGTTTTTGCACCGAGTTATTTACCCTACTTAACTCCTTTAAAATGCTTTGAGTTGCGTTGAGAAAAATTAAGTTAAAATTATTTCTCGAAAACTTGAACATGAACTATGAAGAAAGTTGAAGATTAAACTGGGAAATTGCTTGACAC
This sequence comes from Mormyrops attenuatus, assembly GCA_026777985.1. Classification (NCBI taxonomy): domain Eukaryota; kingdom Metazoa; phylum Chordata; class Actinopteri; order Osteoglossiformes; family Mormyridae; genus Mormyrops; species Mormyrops attenuatus. Next base: position 17,136,661 of record JAODKC010000082.1, read on the forward strand.
CCAAGTCAGTACCGTTGTCATACATTCATATATGCCTAAAAAGGTTCCAACCCATTTGATGGCTTTCGTGAGGTCAAATTACTTTCTATATGACATATTAGGTGCATGTTCATCTTTGCACAAATGACATGTCTGCTCCAAGTGTCACAGAAGGAAGCAGCGTTTTTTTGTGATAAACGCTTGTTCAAAGAAATTTGATGCCAGTTCATGGCAGGTCACAGATATTCACACATTCATAACCATAGGCTTAAGTGTAAGTAGTCTATATACTCTATATGTATATCTTATACAGGGCGCTTGGGAGATTTTTGACGTGGGCAAAAAGTCTCAACTTGTAAGCTTATCCAACCATGCTTGATGAGACGTCTGGTGTGATTTTGGGCTAATGGTTTAATACACTAAACATTTTGATTGACGTCGGCCAACACGCACACAGTGTTACTTTGTTGTCTCGTATGACGTTAACAATCACCCACAAATAGCCGTTTGGACAATATTCTCTACAATGTATCGCTGTCTCTGCATTGTCGTAAGCTTTGTTGCAGTAACATAAATGGGTTCATCTGATATGGTGAAATTATATTGACAATTGCATTCAACATACAGCCTTAGTATAGGTCGTATAGAATTCAAGTCTAATTACATTGCTTATTATTTGAAAGAACGCTGTGATAGATCTTCGTGTTTTTCTGTATTGCATCCCGCTTCGGTCTCTGTGAACATAACTGCATCAGGCACAATTAGGCAGCTCAGGCCTCAGACTCGCACAGACAGGAAGCACAAAGTCAGCACAAATTAGTAGGTGTTTTTGAATAAAATGTTGTAGAACGTGAAATCAGTATTTGAGTTATTTATCCTTCGTTAAATCGGTAGGTCATTGAGTAAGTGGGAAATTTGAAGCTATGTGTAGGCCAATAGGAATGAGTACACATTACTGTGTCAGCCTATAGAAAGAGGGGAAGGGAGAAAGTGGGAACACGCGTGTGCAGGCACGGGGATGCGCGCGCGTAGTGCACTAGTACCTGCAGCAACAATATGCTGTGAGTACTTATTTACACATTTAGTGTCGCTACTAATCAAAGTTTTGTCTTTTCCCCTCAAAATCGGGGGAGGGGGGTTCATATCTAACTAAGAGAACGCCATCTGCGCCCCTACTTACATAAGTACTTCACTGAATCTATTTAATTTGACCTTGACAAATTAGACAAATGAAAAAAGATATACCCGCAATTTCTAAAGTTACAGTCAGTCCAGAGAGTCGTATTTACCCGTCCGTATACGGGACCTTATGCCAGTGTTTCCGGGAAAATTTTCCCAAGGCCATACTTCAAAACGTGATTAATAGCGCCCCTGCCAAAAAGGGAAGGAAAACCTACAGCGATGCACTTTATTAACAGGATAACCGCAAGTGTAGACCATACCTTAGGAACGTGCTCAACTGATGGGGGTTCAAACCTTCTTTTTAAAATACGATTTTACATATACATGAAATGATATTCCCATTTTTATTAATCGTATACCATTTCCCTTTCCACAGTACTGACTTAAAAACTTGGAGTTATAATACAATTCGACATATCTTATCGAATATAACTTGAATATAACAGTGGAGCGGGAGACAATGAGTGGAGTACTGTATGTGGGGAATACTCTCCCACTGGCAAAACAGATATTTTAAAAATCATTGATTTTATTAAAATATTTTTTTTAATGCACTTCGGCAAATATTCCTTTTTAGGAACATTAACTCTATTCAACATACTGGAATCAGTCACGATGGAACAATATATACGTCGGTTACAATGATTTTTTTAGATCCATTTTCAGAGATGTAACATTTTAGTAACTCGAAACTCAGTTATACACACCCAACCAATGACACTACTATTCAAGTTTACTTTGTTATTACAGTTGAACAAACGAATGTTATGAAGTTTCATGTTATGAAGTTAAAGGGTTCAGGTACTACGCTTCTAACAAGTGCAATACGTGCATTTTTTGGAGTCTTTTAAAACAATATTTTGTCAATTTGCTGTATTCCTGGTACTGTTTATCTATCTAGTAATGAATGTAGTTCATCACATATGTTATGACAGCCTCTGCTTTACGCCACACACCCACTGCTCAAGGAGATAACGTTCTTTTTGCGGCACCTTAAATAATGCCTTAAGTTAATGCTACTTATCAAAATCTAGTACATCATGTCAAAAGACTTTGCCATTGGCTTGTTTTGACTTAAGGCATTGATTAAATGCGGGGTAAGAGCTGGACGTCCTTGTCCGTTTTCCTGACGAATTTCATCGAGTTTAATTGGCAACTGGGCCAACAGCTTGGTGTTAATGGATTGCCGCTGCCAGCATTGTTTTCAAACTTAAAACGTTGACAATTAATAAGATAATACTAATTTAAAACGCATTTTAATACCTGTCATTTAAAGCGGCACTTAAAGCCAAATTGAATCAATTGTTTATATATGTCGGGTCACTGTAAAGAAACGTTCAAAATGTTAGAATACCACTAAATGATAGTTAGGCCTGCGCATCCTATGACAATCCAAGTATAAGAATTAACAAGCCGCGATAAAAAATATGAGGGTTAACTGTATAGGCTACAGAAGACGCAAGGAACACATCCGTATGATATTTCTCAAAATGAGTGACCTAATACGCAGTCATAAGTTGTGTTTTTTAAGGGTGAAGTATCTTTAATAATCCTTTGAATGACTGGCTGCACAGTTTTAAAACATAAAAAGAGAATAAGCACTCAGCGCGTCATAAATCCTATATAAAATCAATAACTGGAAGGGAAGAAATATCTAATAAAAATCTATCACTCAAAACTATGGTCTCTATATATGACAAACCACGGAGAGCTTGTGATGAATAACCATTTTAGCACGGGTAGGAGCAGGTAGCAGTGGTTAAGGACGCAACCTGACAATTGCTGTTGTTGAAGACTCAGTACAGGCACTTGAGCGATGTCCTGGCGCTGAATTAGCGTTCAGGATTAAATATGGCGCCACATCGCCTGGAACAACATGCACACGAATATATATATATATATATATATACTACCAGTTATTAATATTTACACAACACTCACATACTTTGCATTGCGCCCATTTTCATTCATAATAATAAACAACTCAATCATACATTTTTGACCGATCTACCACAAGACGAATAAATGTAGGCATGTTTCAATACCCAATAATTAGTGCAGTGATAACTAATATATACCTGACCCATATTTTTCACCCCCGCAAGAAATGTTGTATGCACTTAACTGGCTTTTCCAGTAGCCTATAAAACGTTTTTCAAGGTTATGTAGCTGAGTCGTTTGAAATGGCTAAAAGTAAAATTATTAGCATGAATATTAGAGTGTTGAGTTTTCTGCAGTAACTGCCGCTAAGCACCTCCTGCGTGCGCCAACGGTTTATTATGTATAATCTATAGAAATCGTTTGATAAACGAATTAAACAACATTTCCCATAGGCTAGCCATCCCACAGAAGCCGGCGTAAAACTCTGTTTACCGTTTTCAAATGACTTCCTATTTCCAGAAACTTCCCGTGAGCTTTGTAACGTGAAGCAGGCCTACTCCGTTAAGACACTTCGTTAATTAGCGAGTGTTGTCGGAAACTTCGTGAAGTAGGTCGTAGTGTCGTACGTCAGAACGACAGATCGTCGTTAGTTTCAACGTCGCTGTATATTTTGAGTTTTGTCTACTTTTGTGAGCGAGATGTATGCCACGATAGATAGATAGATAGATAGATAGATAGATAGATAGATAGATAGATAGATGGATGGATGGATGGATGGATGGATGG
>JAODKC010000082.1:17160992-17187696 GCA_026777985.1 Mormyrops attenuatus
GCCTCTGTGTTATTGATACGTTCCAACAGGGCAACTGCTGCCCGTACCCAAGGAATTAGGGCTGCCTTATAAAAAAAAAAAAACTAAGTGGATTATTTTGCATAAAAAATAGACTGTGTTTGGAGTTGCATAATTAACCTGTGTTTAGAAAATACCTTGATTTATGCTCCGCTGTGTGTTTAAGATGCATACATTATGGAAATGTCTTAAATTTATAATCCATTTAGCTGATGTGGTCAGAGTTTTTAGTGCAATCATTTATAAAGATCTGTATATTTTAATGCCTTAAAGGTTTAAACGCTGTCTTTCTGGGTCTGTTTCAGTACATTAGCTTTACGTTTTATGACTTGCCTGCTCCAGCTGGATGCTTAATGGCATTTCTGGTCAAGGTCAGGGTTTACATTTATGAACTTTTGAGCCGGATGAATTCAAGGCTTCTGTTTTCGAGACGGGTAATTGACTAATACCTATGAATCGTCGCTATCTCCCATAACTGGGAGTGTGTGGGATTTGGAAAAAGATACCTGTACACCAATAGTGAAAGAATTTCAAGAATGATGTAAGAAAAATAAATGTGATGTTCATTGCAAGATTCAAATGAACTAAGAAATGGTTATTGTTAATGGACAGCTGGATGTGAACATTTTTTTCCCATCCATATTCCATACTGATTATTAATCTTTGCAGGATTGTAGTGAACCTGGAGCACAACCCAGAGCACACAGAATAGATGGACACCCTGGATGGTATTTCAGGCATGAAGCTATTGTACTGATTAAGTCTCGAAGTAGAGTGCTGTGTTCCCTTGTATCTCTTGTCGCAGCCATTATGTAATGATAGAGTCTGTACGTAGACCTGATAAACTGGCAGACTGGCTGTTTGGACAGGTTGTAATTTTAAAAATGAATAACCAGTAAAGCATGCTTAATCTGTGTTTCATCTTCCCCATTACCAAGAAATTTAATAAAATACACCCTGTTCTCGCTCAGATCTTAATAAGTGTGTGACCTGCAGTTTGACGTGCTAAAACACATTGAATTGGCCAACTGTCTAGTTACTCTTTAACGCCTCTCCAGAACGTTCCGTATCAAATTATGAATGGTTCTAGTGTCCTTGTGAGCCAGTCCAAGGCCATTGCTTGGCTTTCGTTGTACTGCCTAGTTGGTAGGAGAGCCTTCCCGGCTTCTTTCATATTTTATCTTAGCTTTTTCTTGGTTTCTTCCTACCTTTTCCTGACTCATTCCTTAATTTTCCCCTTTTCCACACATTTCCCCTGCTTCTTCTTCACCTTTTCCCACCTTCTCCCAAACTCCAGCCATGCTTCTTCAGTGTTTTCTCTGCACTTCACCCATACTTTCCATACTTCTTCCTGCCTGTTACATCTTGCTGAGGACCTTCTTCCTAGAGACGGGACTATCACTGTCCGTCACGCAGCTGGCTCTGCTCATCCACCTGGAAGAAGAGCTAGTGCTCGGCCGAGCGTGGCCACTCCGTCGTTTGTCTTCCAGGCGGTTGAGCTGTATTGGAGCATCACGGTCACCAGCGGCGATGGCACAGCGCACATCCACCCCCTCTGTGACATTACACTGAGCAAACAGAGCACCACGCTGGTTGGCGAGCTGGTGGGAACCGGAAGGAAGCCGACGACGGCTGTGAAAGTGTGGAGTGTAATGCAAACCAAACATTTGTCACATGGAGAGGACAAAATCGAAAACTGTGGGCTTATGTTCCTGTTTCTGCCTTTGCCCTCCCCCACTGGTCTCGATTACTGAGCGATTTTTAAGGTTTTCTGGAAAGAGCTATTAATCATGCTAAAGCAGGTAAGAATCAGACTAAACTTACAAGCTGTTTCTACCATTTTTCTAAACCCTCTCACCATGCATTATGCACAATTATTCATACATACAGGTACAGTAGGGGCATGGATACCCTGGCAGATTCAGGGGGCTCAGCACTTGACAGGAGCACTTGAATACGTAAGGAGCATTCACTGATTACAGTGCGTCGCCGCAACCACCACACGACAAATCACCTCAGGGATGAGAACCTGAGTGCAGCCATGTGGCGGGTGATACCTCAGCACCATACCAGTCTGAATGGACCAGTTTGAGTTTTTTTTCCAGTGGCTGGAGTGACAATCCTGCCACCAACCCTCAAGTTTTTCCCTGTAAGTTGGAGGACCTCCTTATAGGGCTGGATGTAGATTAACATCATACCCAGGATGAAGCAATTGCAGGATAAGGGCCTTTGCTCAAGGGCCCAATGGAGTAGAATCACTCTGGGCATTCATGGGACTCAAACCAGCAACCTTCCAGTTGCTGGGACAGATCCCTGGCCTCAGAGCCACCCCTCCACCTTACGAATACGTAAGATTATACGTAAATACAGTTTCAGGTGACATTTTGTCAGGGGCCCAAGAATTTTCAAGTATATCCCTGCTGATACGTCTTCATTTTTATTTTCACCTCCTGGGGTGGAGTGTGGGATGGGGGGGGATTTCTCTTACTTTCTTAACATATGCTTTGGTGGAAGAGGTAAAACACCTCGGTATCACTGCAGCGGTCACTGGTGGACACTAGTAACAGTGATGTCCTTCAATGCCATAGTCAGTTCTGCAGTGCAGCAACCGAGTCTTAAGAACTGGCAGCGTACGATCTCATGACTCCTGCTTCTTGATATTCTCCAAAGTCGATTGGTCAACTGCTCAAAAGACTCAAAAGATTCATTACTGAATTCAAAAGTCCTGCTCATTATGAGAGTAGTAATCAGCACAAGATTAGCTCTTTATATTCCAAGTACTGGTAGCTAAAAAACGCACGCTCACCCCAGAGCCTTAGTGATGAGAAAATTCTCTGAAAAATATCCACAGGAAAATGGTGGAAGATGGGAAGTCATTCGTTTGATTAATTTGACTTGGGGACAAGTGAAATGTGTCGGCCTCTTGGTGGGGGAACGCGCTGCTCTGAGCCTGCACGCTGACCCCATGCCCTGCCAGAGCCTGGCTCATCCTTAATTGGTCGCTGTAAATGTCCAAGGATTCATTAGACAAGAAATAGCACTGTCAGGAGAAGCCATTTAAAAAAGATGATGGAACCTCCCCCCCGCCTTCTCCCCCAAATGGTCTTTTCCCAAACTCGGCTTTTCTCAATGAGCAACGATAGTTTAATACGTTAATTGTCCGGAGAGTGAGGCCGCCGTGGTAGAGCCTTCAGATCCACTTAACAGGTCCCATAAATCGCCGGACCCTGGCCGGTGTGGTCTGTTTAAATGGCAGCGTTCTGCAGAATTCCAGATAGGAACTCTTGGAACGTCTTGAAGTCCCTTTCAGACTTCAAACTAAATAAACTTTTCCGTGTTGTTTTTCAGGTCGAGGTGAATGACATCATGCTGTGGTTCCTTTATGAAACCACATGTTCCTGGACTGTACCTGACTATCTGTATCATGCCGGTTTGCTCTGCATTGTGAAAGACAACGGAGGGGGAGTGACAGACAAACTATTACTATTTTTGTTGTTTACAGATACGTGTCACCCCTGCTCACCCCCCATGATCACTAATTCAAACTCGGAGCCTTAATTGACGAAACCATTAAGCGTCCTGTTCGGGGAGGAAATGGATTTCTGTAAGAATCAGTTGGGCCATGAGCGAGCTGAACGTGTGTCAAGGACTGGTTCACTGGGGGTGAGGGGGGAGAAGAAACCAGCACATGTATTTGTATTTTTATGCCAGTGTAGAGTTATGTTTCTGATCTACAGATGATTATTGTTATTTTTTTATTGATTATGGCCAACAAATTATGGCTCTTCTTTAGCAGATCTGCAACTCTGCCACCTCAGTACTCGCAGAGCATTTCTGAGTTAATAACAAAAAGGTAAAAAAAACAGGAAGTGGTATAATAACTGGCCCGACAGATGAGTGCCCCAACATGCTACCTCCAACCTCTCCTCTTTATGCTTTCCTGAGTTTACAGTAAGAGCTCAGCATTTTCAGAGCAAATTTTATGGGTCTTATGTGAAGTTTTATGGCCTCTGACATATAATTAAAGAAACATCCAGTTCTGCAGCAGCCAGTAGAGGCATTTTGGCCCCCAGAATCATTGCTGGTGAGATACAAATGAAGACTGTGTGTATTCCTCATAAATCTGCGGGCCCGTCGCAGCCCGCCAGCACAGTGGAGGCGGTGGGGGGGGGGGATGTTTTATGCAACACTGGATGTATTCCATCCCCGGGATGTCCGAGACGCTATCACCTCCCTCGCCGGTCCTGGCCGAAATTCGCTCATTGGGGGGTGAGGGGAGAGGCTGGGAGGAGGTAATTAGGTCTTAAAAAACCGACTTGTCCAGAAAAAGTGAACGATTGGTCTCAATTAGAAAGTGATTTATTTCAGCCTATTACTTTATAATGGAATATGGCGGGCCGAACTTAATGTCCTCAGTTATGAATCATGTCCGGATTGCACTTAGGGCCGTTAGAGGGCTTTTTAAAAAGATGAGCGTAAATTTTCAGGGTGACTTCAGGGTGTTTTTAATCTGGCGAGCGTAAATATGAATTAATTTCAAAAGGGGAGCTTTAAGGAACCTGTACAGGATAGGAGAACTTATTCATGCAACGGTGAAGTAAAGAATGCATTGTAACCTCACTTAGGTCTGTTATAAACAAATCATAATAAATGAGAATTCTGACATTTCAGATCATATTTACAGGTGTGGTTAATGCTTAGATTATCCTAGGCTATAGCCTTGGGCCCCAGCAAACATCAGGGCCTTGTCCCGTCTCGTGAAAAATGAAACCGTTAAATCAACTGCACCTGAGCATCCATGGTGATTTCAGCCTAGGGCCCCCCAGATAAGTTAATCTGCCTCTGGATATTTAGTAGGAGGCTGCAGGTCCCCTGTGCCGGAGAAGTGGTTGGAAGATCGATGTTTATTATGAATTACAAGTATGTAGTGGGCCTGCAGCGTTAATTCCTAGGCTGGGGATGCCAGTTCATTTTTGGGAAAACACACAATGGGAAATTCAGAACTCTATGTATTTGGACTGTGGCAGGAATGTGGAGCACCTGGAGGAAACCCAAGCAACGCGAGAAGAGCATGCAGACTTTCATCATACCTCCTCATGATGATGATGATGATGATGGAAAGGTGTTTCCTCACTGTACCACCATACCTCATGATGATGATGCCAATGATGTAAAGGTGTTTCCCCACTGTACCACCATAACTCATGATTATGATGAGGTAATGATACTATCCACTGTAGCACCATACCTCATGATGATGATGATGCTTATGATGATGATGTAAAGATGCTACCACTGAACCAGCAAACCACCCGATGAAGGTGATAATGTAAAAGTGCTACCCAATGTACCACCATTCCTCCTGCTGATGATGATGATGCTTGATGATGATGATGATAATGACGATGTGCTGTATGTGGATCAGTTGGTTAGGATGCTGAACCTGTAATCAGAAGATAGCTGGTTTGACTCCCAGGGTCACTAGTGTCACTTCACCATTAAGATCCTGAGCAGGGCCCTTAACTCCCAATTGCTCTAGTGACTAACTGACCCTACTTTCTCAAAAAGAAACTGAACATTGCTTTGGACAAAAGCATCTGCTAAACCGGTCAAAATGCTGCTGGCATATTGCTATTAGACGTGAACCTTCCTCTTCTGATACAGAATAAAGTAGCGCTTTCAGTTAGGAAACACGATAATGGCGTTTTCTCTTTCAAAAGTCCTGCCTGCATAAAAAAATCGGTAAAACAAGTTTTCTGATAAAATCAATGCACAGTGTCAATGCAGACACTTCCTTTATGGAGGGACATTACGTGGCCAGAACAAAAACGACAGTATGTTGTACAAAGTGTGGAGGACTGGTCATATATTTGACAGCCTAAATATTTGATTCAGTGACGTGCATTAATTCATAATTTGACACCTAAAATCGTAGTTTTGTTACCTAATAATGCAGTTGGATCATTAAATGGAATAATTCAGGTTATGCGTTTTTCTCGAGTACTGTAGATGAGCCATTCCTAGCACTTTCACCGATAACCTCAACAAACGATTAATAATACATGTAAAACGGCAGCTTACGAGGATATACAAGCAATCGTGAGCAATCGGCAGTCCAAGATCGCCACCTGTTGTCCAACTGAAGTAATGAAAATAAGTAAGGCGCATTCAGTTTTTCTCCATTGCTTTACACATTTCATAAAATATACCAAATATTCTCAAGACTATGACGGAATTTCTCAAAATAGTTTATGAATATAGGACGACACTATGGTTTAGCTGCAAAAAGCTGTAACCTACCCAAAACAACTAAGTCATGTCTCAAAATAATTGTATCAATAAATTACTCACTGCCAAAATAAAAGGTACAATCAGCATCGCTTTAACCATGAGTCAACATAGATATATTGTCGGCATGTCGGTGTAAGTCTGCTCCTGAGCTCCACGATGCTGAATGAGAGTCGGTTCCCACTTTCTCATTGTTACTGACTGATCCTTCCTCTTTAGTAAACAGATACTTATTCGTGTCAAAGACACCAGTTTCAACACTGCAAGGCTCTAAATTACAGTATGTAAAGTTCACTGACAAGAGAAAGCACTCGCATGCACATGTAACTTCTTTAGGTCTCAAGACACAGTATACAAGAGCAAACAAAAAAGTCACACTGCGCGGTATAACAATAAAAAGCAAAATAGCAACAAAATCATGCACTTTTCTAGCCAAACATGCAACAGTGCGGTGTCACTGCAATTTATGTAATATATTCTTGAATCATTCTGAAATTTTGGTGAACTGCTTTGCATGTGGTGACTAAGACGATGATCATGCACTTACACATATAGTTTTGGGTGTGTAGTTATTACAATGGGAAAGTACATGATCTATTTTGGCCAACAAGACTAAAGCAACTGAAAATTGTGCCAGATGATGACAACTGTACAAGAACGTACGTTGAATTTCGTGTGAAGCAATGATTAATGACGTTCTGCTGTGCATTATGCGGTGGGGATTACACTAGCTGTTTTGCAAATGTTAATTGTAATTTGAGAAATACGCCAAAGCAATCAAGAAACACTGTAAAAATCTGACCGCATTTTGACTGTACAAAGGAAGAAAAAGACCGACGCTGACCTGTCTTTTGGATTTCATGCATTTGTCCGTCCAACAGATCTGATCTATTCTATATCAATTACTTTAATATGTTGCTATGGAAGTAGATTTTTCATAGACAGTCCGCTAACAAAAAAGCAACTATCGTGACCTTGTGTTGGAAAGGCGGTAACCCTGGCCATCAATAAATCGTATGACGTATTTGAGCACACGTAATAACCATTTAATCATGGGTGTGATTGCAGGTCCGCGTTAATGCGTTAGAAATTCAGAAATACATTCTGAGACAATTTATGCTACACTTCCGTGAAACTGCTTTTATACCCGACCTTGCTGAAACCTACTGAATGCGTTAAATTTAAGGAGTGCAGTTTTTTGGTAACGCTTTACTTGAGGGGCGCGATTATCTGAGTATCACCACTCAAGCATGAAATACATGAACCGTTATGCCTGACGAATGATTAACGAACATGGATCGGTACGTAGTTTACACTTAGCTTCTGGTTAATCAATACATTAAGTAAGAGTGTACTGTTACATTGTGCCCCCTCAAGTAAAGTGCTACCGTTTTTTAACAATATAATTAGTTGATTGTATGGATTACTGTTTAAATTATAATTATCACATTTAGCAAACAGTTCAAATATATAAAGACTGGAAACAAAAATGTTATAGTCTCAGAGCATTTCGTACTATAGAGAAACAAAACGACGAATCAAATATCAGATTTTTTGGTTTCTTTACTAAATTGCCCTCGTGATATCGTTGTTTGTCTCACAGAAATTAAGCAATTAATAGGATTGCTCATATGTTGTTTCATATTTATACTAATGTGTCGATGTATCAACTAATGGAATATAGCAGGATGCAATGCTAGTGTAGTAACATCACCCGCATGGACGTTTAATATTACTGCAACCAAACTAAACTGAAAACGTCTAAAGTAATAAGTACATCAGCGTCTGTGGTTAATGTAGATCAATTCATACTTGTGACCAAATGGCAAGATTATTGATTTCTACTATAATTTCCACTGAGTTGGATTTTAATTCTAATGTAATACACCGAATTGCTATAAAATCAATACAGATTAATCATAATATACTTGAGCATTATTTTACTTTGCTTGGCAACACTTAAATAATTCCCATCAGAAGTGAGATTTTCTGGAGATACAGTTACTATACAGTACTGGTTAATTGGAAAATAAAACTGGGTTTATAATTGGACATTTATTTTAAAGAAGGCCACACTTATAACTAAAACCATTATATAATTTATTTGTTCCGAGTGGACTAATTTAAGTAATAACACTTGATAAATTCGTAATACATAACTCCCATGGATGGATGGATTATGCACGCATCCTTTAATTGTAGGACCTGTACACTTTTAATGTGGGAAATCAATTATCATTCCAGCGTTATCATCTTCCATACTGGCACTAGGTGGTGCAAGGCAACTCCTCAAGCCGTACTCCCAGCTCTGCGAATCCACTTCTTACTCCCACAGGACGGCGTAAATCCCAAAGGAAACCTTCGTTATTTCCTACTGCTTAATTGGGTCAAACGGCGCCCTCTAGCGTGGAAATTTCTAGAACACAATGGAACGTTCCGCGACAGTGAGGCTGGTGCAGGAAGTGACGCAGGCCCGGGCGGAAACGGGACCACGGCGACGCGTGAAGATTTTTCCGAAGGCTCGCTGCTCTTGAAGTGGACCTGAGAGGGCAGTGGAGTGAATCGCGCTCTGTGGTGTTCAGGAGACCAGCCGAAGGAGAGGTCTTGGGGGGGAATCCGCAGGTGAGCGAGTCCTTCACGGGTCCAAGTTGTCTATATATGTGTATGTTTGTACTCGTGTCACTGATTCAAAAACAGCGTCGACTGGTTCCCTGGGGGGGAGGAGGGGGGGGCGAGGGGCGCTGCATCCTGCTTCTGTTTGTATTTGGGGTCGGTCTTATGTGATGGTGCCTCCCCGACCCGACACTGTCAACCCCGGTGACCGTAAACTTCACACTGCCGTTGACACGTGTACGCTGAACGCGAGGCGAATGCGTGTGCGCTTTCCCCAGTTCACATTTCCAGCGGAAAACCGATGCAAGCTAGCTTAGGTCGTACAAACCGCAAGACGGCTCAGTCGGACAAACCATACTGCTGTACTGTAGGTCAGGGCAAAAAACATCGGGACATATGACAGAAACATTGCATGGATATTATATTAATTATGCGGCACTGTTTTCTAAGCTGTCAGCGTAGTAGGAATTGAAGGGTACATTAATCGTTGTAGACAAAGGGACATCTATCGGCAACTGGCGGTTTCCTTTAAGTGGCCTTTTTTCTCGTCCGGTTGTTCACCTGTGTCCGGTTACATAGTAAGTTACGGTGTGCCGGTCATAAACAGCCAAAGATGAGAGGAGAATGAGGGAAACGCCTGGCCGGAGGAGATGCTCCCGTTACGATTGCAGAGAGCAGTTTTCCACGGGAGACGGTAGGAACCTGCGACGCTTTCGAGCGGTGCACAAATTCCGTAGCGACGGCGTCCGCCTCGCGCCCGCCGCTGCGCGTCCTGACGTAACTTGAATGCGTGCTGGCGCGGTCCGCGCGCGCGAGGGCAGCTGCAGGTGTGGCGCGCGACCCCCAGGCGACGGTGGTCCCGAAATGCACTGCGGCTAACGTGCGTTACCGAGCCTTCTTGGAAGTAACGGTCCATGTTCACCTTACCACAACAAGAAGTAATGATGAAGTAACGGTATATTAACATTTCTGCTCTAGCTGGAGTCCTTATGCTGTGTGTAATTTAGTCTGTTTTCTAACCGCTTATCCTAGTCAGGGTCGCGGGGTGGACTGGAGCTTATCGCAGGCAGCTAAAGGCACAACGCCGGGGTTATACCCGGGCGCTATACCAGTCCACCGTGGCCGATTTCATGGCATCATTTGCACAGTCTGCGGCTTAGCTCTTCACTGTATGAGGCAGGGAGTTCTCTACTTGTAGTGATTAAGATATCGTGCTTTCCTCACTGTTGCCAAAACGTACGTTTACGTGTGTATTGTTTATCGTAGAGTTTATTGGGATGCACATATTAAATGCGAGGCTTTGAGAAATGTTATGATTTCTTTCTGTACATTGATGAAATCGAAACGTTTCAATCTTGGGATACTGCCACAGCACTCCTAGGACGTTGCTAGGCACACCCAAGATTAATTTTATATGAGAGTAAGATACGCCTTAGTAATTTTAGAGTGGCTAGGCAGTAAATTGGTACCTGGGTCATTACCAGGGCGTGCACTGCAGGATCAGATAAGGTAGATAATTTAATACCTACCTTGATCTCTGATTCAAAGAGAAGTTATGCAATAGTCTCAGAATCACTGAATCTTCCCAGGAGATGCATGCTGTCCAAGTTGGTGGGTAACTGCTGGTATGGTGGATAAAGGACACTTCAAGGGAAACTACTGTGGTTTATTTGAAGGGTCCTCTGAGTGTAGTGGGAATTGTGTTGCGTGAAAGAGTGCATATCTCATTTCCTCTGCGTTAATTTATTGAAATTCCGCTATCTATTCCTTGCTTTGTAATTTATACTTTTTTTTATAAGGCAGATGTATGTGCATAGATGCTAAACTGTTAAGTAACCAGTAGAAATATCCATCACAGGATAGCACATGGTTACTTTTACGACTGTCACTATGGATTGTATGAATAATCAAGTAATGTACCGAATAACCTGATGATTCATGATACGTTGTTTATGTATATTATGTAATTAGCATGCGGCACTAATCGATCAACCACTGCAGGGTGCACACTGTCACACACAGTCCATTTAGGCACACCAGTTCACTTGAGTTGCATGTTTTTTGGACAGTGAAAGAAACCGGAGGATCTGCAAAAAAGTCATGCACACACAGGGTGAAAATGCAAACTCCATGCACACAAAGTGGCAGTGCGGCAATGCACCATACCATTCTGCCGTCCTGACATGCTTGCATGATGTGTGGTGTTATCATCAATGTGTTATTTCATACACGTGCAACTGTCACATCGCAAGGACAGCAATAGTCTGCTGGGTTCAGACGTCGATAAGTCGCACTAACCCCTTTTTACTCGGTCACTGGAATCCTTTTCAAAATTATCTAACGTGTAAAAAAAAAAAAAAAAATGTAAAGTTTGCTACCACCGCTTTCGCATGACCTCTGCATGTGCTCTCCTAGACAATCTTAATCATACTCTTTCATAGACTGTGTGGCACGTTCGTGAGAAATTAAACTAAAATTAGTGTAGGGCGCAAAGCGAACAGGAACTGGTCACGAAAAGGCATTCGTCTTCCTCTGTATGGAAATGTTTTATATTCTAAAGAGATGATATTGAGCAAAACTAAGTGATTTGTCAGCGCTGCTTTGTGTCTGCTGGCGCAACTCACGACAACGCTGCCAACTTATTTGACGGACTCCGTTGGTAGATAAATTAGATTTGGCTATATAGTTAATTTTCAATAAAATATTGCAATGTGAACTTTTCCCACTCTTTCAGCCATGAGACTTATGTTAACAAAAATCAATAAATGAATAAAATTAATGTTTTGTGGTTATTATGTAACACATCTTGTAAGATGATGCGGGTAAGTCAAGGGACTAACCTTCATTTTAGCAGCAATTATTTTGACATACAGGAACTGTAGAAAGTAAATTGAGCAAAAACCCAAAAGTCGTTTTTTAAGCTGTATTTGCATTGCAGTCATTTTGTGGTGGTATTTTAGTTCTGCTTCGCGGTATTGAGAGACGGCTTCTTTTTAATTCACTTTTAAGTAAAAGTGCTTCCACAGAACTGATGCTTTTGCTCTTTATTTGGATTCTCATCTGCTATGTGCAGTCTTCCTTCTGCCATATTGCTGAGTAATCAAGAAGGAAAATCTTAAGCAGTGTCTTTTAGTAATCGAGTTGGAGTAATCTTGACAGCTCTAAGTGATGTTTAAAGGCAGCACATACAGTAAATGTATGTCAACACAGAAGGTGAGTGTTGGTGTGTGAATCAGAAAAATATGGACAGTTCAACAGGCATGCATTTCTTTCTTTTGAAAGATTCATCGCGAATCAAGACAAATCCCCAAATTAATCACCAGATACCTTTGTGATCAGCTTTCCAGTACATTTCAGATGGGTGTCTGGACAAGCTCTTAACTCTAGCCCAGTGTTTGAATAATAAGTCATTTTCAACTTATCGTCTCCCGCATCCTTCGTTATGACACCAGAGTAGCAAATTGAACCACACTTGAATTTGTGCAGCAGTTCATTTTAAGGTCGGGCTGATGTTCACGTTTGTCTGTAGTCAACAGGCAACATCTGTTTCTTGAGTTTGTGACATCAAACCACAGCAACTTTTTTTTTTGCCATTTATCTTTTGCTGCAGGACTTTTTTTTTGTTTTTCTTTACACAGCTGTACAATAATTCATGTGAAGTAAAGGGTTGAAAACCATAAACGTTTCTGGAAATTTCCAAATGTTTCAATTGTCCAGAAACATGCTTTTCTTGGTTGAATAAGACATCTTTTCTAAGAGGCATAAATAAGTCTTTCACAGATACATTGTTCGTCTAGCTTAGGGCTGCAAATCATTGTAGGTAAGTTACAAGTATGACTGAGGTGCAGCTGCCCCCTGGGCTTGCGATGAATTGGAAAGCTGGATTATCTACTGAAACAGTCTGTGGAGGAGAGTGCTGACTGGGACATACTGTAATTGAAAGCTACAGAATGACAGCAGACAGCTGCTTTACCTCAGTGTCTTTGCGAGAGCAGCACACGAGGTGAGTGCTAAAACCAAAATGAGTTTGGTTTTATATGAATTAAGTGAGATGTCCACATCTTAACGCTTTGATGTAAATGATCTCAGTATTTGAACTTTTGCCCTTTTGTGCCGTTGGTGGGGATGGATGAGCATGCCTGTCACCTGCAGTGCTTTTCATCTGCTGTACTGTATACATTGCATGCCGTGTAAACAGACTAACCTGTTGTCAGTCTGGGTATTAACTGTAGATCCTTGCTAGATAGAAATGGAATTAAGGTCTGTTCTGCAGGATTTTTCCCCCCCCTCTTACCCGGAGACCAGTTCTTGGGAGTGTAGTACATAGGGCTGTCGTGATCACGTCGCGATGTAATCACGATTATATGGCGCATGCGCAATAATCGCTGGGCTTTAGATAACAGGTGAAACATTTGTCGGGACACCAGCTTTTCGGTACTGTACGGACTTTTACTTATGCCAGTAATGTAGTGAGCAGATTAGTAGTGTGCCTAAAATATTAATGAGATGCGTATTGTGATGCCCAAAAGTTAGTGATCACTATAAATTCGGTGTATCCTCATGTTTAACAAACGTGTTGGACTTTAGGTTGCAAAAAGTACTGCCACACCACCAGCATCTTTTTAGACCACCACTTGAGTGCTTATTCCGTGATTCACCAGCACAGTAGCATGCTTTACTAACCAAATTTAATAAACAAACGGATACGCCAAATTTATGCAGACTGACTTTTGGGTGTCACAATAGACAGTTCGTTAATAATTTAGACACGTTGCTAATCTGCTTACCAAACTCTGCATAAGTAAATGTCCATGTATAGTCTCAAAGATGGTGTCCAGACAAATGTTTCACCCGTCATTCAGAGCCCTGGTGATTTTTGCGCATGTGACGTATAATCGCAGTTATATTGAGTCATGATCAAAACCGCTCCAGCAGTACAAATACCCGGCTGCGTAGAGCACGTGTTTCAATAGGAGAATTTTTGCTGAATTGAATTCTCCTGTGTTTTTGTGATTATTTCTGTTCTTTGTTGCCAATACCTGAAAGGCAAAGTCCGTCATCTCTGCATCCCTGCACATGATTAAAATTTGCCTGGCTGGTTGCATTTCTTGATTTGGATCTGTGGATATGAAATACTGTGTTATTTCCCTCAGTTCCTAAGGAGTTTCTGATTTGTAATGACAGAACAGGAAAAACTGGCTGCTCCCATATATCGAAATACGTGAAGTTTTAGTAAAGAAGCTCCTGTTGCCAAGGGAAAACGCACTCACAAATGTGAGTTGTTTGAACACATACATACTGTTTTTTAGTAAAAAAAAAAAAAAAAAACTGTGATCTTGTCTGATGGCTTCTTTAGTGGCCTTTTATGCAAAAGGTCATGGTGTTTTGGAGATTCTGGCCCTCTTTATTTCCTCAAAGAACTTTTACTAACAGCTCCTGACCCCATATCAATAATGTGCTGACAAATGGGGGATGGCTTTAACCAGCTAGGCTGCCGTGTGTGTTTGTGTTATTGTGAGTGTGTGTGCATGTGACGCGTATGTAATGTTCTGCTTTCTTGCAAGCAGCAGAGCGCGTGGGTCACCTTGGTTCGCTGCAGCATTTTGGTGAAGGGGAGAAGCAGCTTCTGGTCTCTTGCAGGTCTGATGAAGGCGACAGTGTCTGAGATTGTGCTCGCCTGCAATTTCAAATTTGTTATGGAACAGCCTGGTGCTTTTGGGTAGGGAGGGCTGTGCAATATGTTGTTTTGGATGAACTGAACCTGACTCCTGGATGTTGCTTGGAAAGGGGGTGGGGAGCCAATTTATGTATCTGCAGCATCTTTCCTAGAACTTGAAGTTGTCACAGTATAAACAACACCCTCCCCACTCTTAGTGAATATCCTGGTAGGAGCTCATAACTGGATTTTCCTCCAGAAGTATTCGTATGGTAATGAACCATCCACCATTACTGTATGAAATCAGTGTTTCTCATCAACATGTGAGCTTGACATGTTTATGCTTTTGAATTTGCTTATTGAAGGTCTATAATTTTAATTTAAACATGGTCTTGTCTGCTGTCCACAATCCTCGATAACACCCACGACAGGAGAAATCTACCGAAGGGGTACCCCAGCATCCCCTCCTTCGGATTTTCAAAATGGGCGTCGAAAATTTCTGGCACTTTTACTTTGATGTTTTGAAGATCATGGGCTGAAAAGTTTGGGAACCCATGATACAGAAGGTTAAAGATGTTTTTAGGTAGCCATTTAATGAGAGCTCTGTCTAGGGGTTTTGTGGGGTCTTTGTCTGTGTTTATAAGTTATGCTGTTTAGGCTGCTGCTCGTGCTTTTGCCTCACTTTCCAACGTAAGTGGATGTTTTTATTATTATTATTATATATAATATTATTTGTATGTGCAGTCTCCTTATACTACCGAGTCTATAGGAAGCTTGCTTTCTTACCATTTCACATATCCAGGGGTCCAAGCAAAAGGGTCCATTGGCTTTGAAGTCAGCATGGAATCATCTCATAAATCACACCGATCACCAAACTGTGCCTGGCACCATTTGTGACTGGTAGCATGCCTTTGTCCAGGAGAGTGAGATCGAAGATGCTTATTGGCCTGTTTCAAATTCCCAGCTAGAGAGAGAGCGGTTGGATGAAGCCATGGGGTAGGTATTGGACCCGATTGTGCTCCAGCTAGCATTCAGCTGTTCAGCTCTGGCTGCCCTTCTTCGATTAGAATACCGGCTAAGAAAAGCCCTGGCAGAGTGCAGTGCGGTGCCAGCCGGGAAGCGGGCCTCTTCCAGCCTTGCTCTGTTTGTTTACGCCCCCTCCCATTATGGTCCAGGGCAACATGGAGACCAAATTATTGTTTACTGCCTAGAGGGCAATAAGCTCCTCAGTGCAGGACGTGTATGTGACCTGAAGTTTGCAGGATGAACCTCTGACAGAGGAATTTGATCAGTTGCTCATGTAAAAATGTTGTGAAGAGGAAGTTCACCTCACTGGCATTGGGAACAACTATTTCTTTTAAGTATTGCATAGCCATTTTCCCCTCTTTAAAATGCATATTACAGTATTAGGTTTTTGGTTGTGGAAACTTAATAAGGATGCTTAGTGGGGGGAGGGGGGGTGTAGGCTGCTTGCTGCTGGACAAAGAAGAGACTGGAGCAGTGTTGAGGGGCATCTCTGGTGGTTATGCCCCCTGGCTGGAAAGGGCTTGCAAGACTAAAAATAGAGGAGACTGCCAGTGGCAAAGGGCAGCAGATTGGGTTGTTCACCGTTGTAAATCATTACTAACGGTTTGTCGCAACTGGTGGAATAAGTAGCGAAAGTGGTTTAATGAGGATGTAGCTGGATTGCTTCTTTAGTCATGGGTCCTTTCCAGGAGCCTGTTTCACAAAGCTGGTGAAGTCAGGCTTCAAAGATAAGTTCCAGCTCGACAAAACGAAACAAATGCAATTTGAGATAAACGGTATCACAGCGCTGTCAGTAATCTATGTCAAGTGAGGTTTTTTTTACTGAAGCCAATATTAGGCCTACTTCCTTGAGTGCATGCCCATAAAAGGGTGCCATGTGCATGGATCACAACAGGGTGACGTATTTCAGTGCAGTGGAGCAGAATTATTATTGTGAAATATGAAGAATTCAAAAGATCAATAACAACAATCGGCAACATTTTGGCTGCTGCCAAAACTAGAAAGGCATCCTGCATAACTGACTGCAAAAATGCATATGAACAGTTTGATTGTTTTTAAGAAAATCGTCTTAATTTCTTAATGTGCTTTGTGGTTTCTGTAATTTATTCATAATCACAATCCCCTTTTGTGTTCATTATAAAATAAACTTGTTACTCTTCAAAAGCCATTCAATATTCCTTTATCCATCACCCACACAAAACCCACACACACGTTGCGAAAGGGCTCAAAGCACTGTTTGAGGTCTGTGATCCTGAGACCTATCCTACTCCAGAGCAGGTTAGCCCTGTAGCATGTCCCACTAAAAAGAGAACCGTAATAGTGATATTGAAAAGCCAGGGTTACCGCTACTTATCCTTTTAAGTTAGCTGGGACCATGCTTATCCAGATGTGATGTGTGCTTGGTTTGCTGTCTTTGTATGCCAGCCTGCATTGGTGAATGTAAACACCCTGTTTGTTGGGTAATGGTTTGCTCCAGTAAATGAGCATTGACTTAAGAGCTGGTTAATGGCATGAAAATGCAGTATTACTGTCTTATATGCTTGTGGCTCTATTTTGTAGCCTTGGTACTTGGAAATTGTGGATGTATGATTGTGTTTGTATAGCTCCTCTTTTATTGAGGCTTGATTGTGCTCTTATACCTCAATTTTAGTTCACGAGGTATTGTTACTGAATGAAAGTTGTGTGTGGTTTGTTTTTTAGATAGTTCACCTTGCCGGACAGTGACTTTAGTTTTTAGTCTGTAGTAGCTGTCATACTGAAATCTTCAGTATATAAGTTTGGCCTATCACAATTATTATATAATCGCCTGATTGCAGTTATTTGAACTGACCGTGATAGTTTTTTGCATAATCGTCTGCATTCATCTGTATAAAAATAGTTGGATGAAACCGAAACGGCATATTTCTTTATTTCTACATTGTTTTCTACCATGTAATATTTGACTTATGCTCATTTAATGACATCATCTTGTTGCGCTTCTGAACCGATGCATACCACCTGCTCTATTTGTACCTCGCACGTCTGCGCATGTGCAGATTTACACTTCACAGCAAATTTTATGGTGCTCTGTCTGTACCGCTTTGTTTCACAACACTTTCATGACCCAGCCTGATTTCTTTTCACTGCTTCAGGTTAATTTTACAGGCTGCTTGCGAACGATACCCGCCAGCCCGATCCGATCTCCACTAGCCAGATATTTCGATTTGGGATTCTTTGTGTTCTCTGCTTAATAAAAGTTCTGCATAGCACCTGCACTTGTGCCTGAGTGCGTGTTTATGCGTTGCTATGGTGGGGTGACTGTACATGTCCCTGACGACTGTCACTATTTTGATGCAGCAAAGTCAGTATATTATTCCAATTAAACAAAGAACTAGAGAAGTGTATGTTTTGTCCATTAATTTCTGATCCCACTGTTTTAGAGTGATATAAACAGGTGCATATTAATGGCATGCAAGTACGCATTCACCGTAAAGTGATAAACGCGGACATTTCTTGTCTTTTTATGTGCATTGGCGCTGTTGTGACAGTAAATTACTGTGCATTTTAACCTTTACCTCGTATGTGGCTAATTTGTACTACTTTTGCAGAATAAAGGCTAAAATGCACAGGGCACATGAAGTGATTTCTTGTCATATCAGCGTGAATGTACGTAAAATATATATGCATTTATACATGTGAAGAATGCGTAGTTGCACACCAGTTATGCGCATCCCTGTATATAAATACGATTGAAACAAACAAAACATGCCAAACTTCATATTTAATTTTCGAGTGAACCAAAGCTGTAAGTGCAAAATACCATGTTGTGCAAAGCAGCCATTTCAACTGAGGCAAATGTTAGTTTATATTTCAGATATGGGATATTTAGGTAATAGTGCTGATTCAAAAACTGGAAATAGACGACCAGGGTACACAATTAAAATGACAAGCTAAGAAAATGGATTGTTTTTTAAGTCAACGGAATCATTAACACCAGGGGTCTGTATGATGTTTCACAAAGCCGGATTTCTTGCTTAGCCGGATAACTTGTCAGATTTAAGGTAACCCAGTTTAAATGGATTTTGTCTTCATTCACTTATATTTACCCCAGACTACATTAATTCCAATACGTTATCAGGCTCAGTTTGCTGCAAATGTAGACAATATGATTTGCAGTAAAATGGCAGGATGAGCGGATTGAGCAGTGTAGACGTGTGAGGGGAAAAGTAGGGAGATGGTATAGATTGGGAAAAGTCAGCATCAACTATTTATCTCGAGGCGTTTAACTTCTGATTTGTTAATGTCATATCAGACCTCTACTATTTTTGTTTGCAAAGCTTAAGAGGCAAATGCAATTTTTCTTATATGTTCCAATATTCAACATACAATTCTTCATAAGGTGTACTTGTAATATTAAACTATGATTAGGCTAACACCAGGCTGATAATGTTCTAAAATGAACAGAAAACGACAATTAAATCGTTAATCTCAATTATCTGTATGACAATTAATCGTCGTGTAAAATTTCATGATCGTGACAGCCCTAATGTAAGTTGTTCATGTTTTGGAAGCTGCTGTTAAATTTCATTGCATTTGTGTAACCCTCTTGCGCGGTGCCAAATAAGAATCCTTGATGTTGCATAGCTTACTAAGGGCTCAGCTGGAACGCGTAGCAACAGGCTGGTCCCTGCACTTTACCATTGGCTTCGGAATATAGCATGCTAATTCATATGTGGTTTGCTTTCTCATGGAATCAGAATTTGCTCAGTTTGTGCTTGCATGGGTTTCCTGTGGATAGTCTTTACATCATGCCTGTCGATTTTGAGTAGCGTATCCACCTAGTGCTGCCTGAGCCTTTTTTGGAAGTTAGTGAGTAATCATGTTCCTTTAATTCCTGGTATAAGGCAGTCCTAGTGTAAGGTAGGCCTGCAAGTGTAACAATTTCTTAACCTGAATCTGGTTGTTCCTCTTGTTGCTGATTTTGTTTATGCAGGTAAACATAATAGATATGGCATGTAATTGCATTTGGTAAGTGCTTATGTAAATATAATGAAAGGTTGTGTGGTATGTTTGACTCCCATTAATTGTGACAACAGAAGCGATGTACTGTACTTAAGCCTAGTGACTGGCTTTCCACCCAAGAGATCTTCCTGGAGCACAGTATGTGCTATAATTAACCGTTTCCTTTCCTTGGATTATCCCCTGACCTCATTCAAGGTTAGATGACGGGGTTCAAGGTCTGGGTCAGAGTCATCAAACGTGATGGTGATTTTGACCGTTCTATGGCTTCACATCTTTTTTTAATAGTAGCGCAGTTTGATAACAATGAAATCATTTACACTTCTGGAACTTAAAAAGCAATGCTGACAGGTGATGGCTTTGGCATTTAACTCAAAAATGCTTGACAAGGCTTCACATAAGCTTCAGCAAGAAGTAAACCCTAGTTCTTAAGTATTGCAGTGTGGTATTGAGAGTTCAGTGGCTTTAAGAAACCAGAACTGTTGCTCGTGTGATTTTTACTTATGTTATTGATGTTCTTATGTTGCATTGTGCTTTAGTTGGAGGCAACTAGTAGTGATATAGTCATTAATGCCATACGTTCTGTAATTTAAAAACTGGCAAAGCAATGATATGCAGTATTTACCAGCCATACACAACAGGAAAACATTTTACATTTACAGTAATATTTTAGACCACGTTTTAACCTAAACTGTAAAAGTTGGGTAATTTTTTTACAGTGGTCTAATAGAAACGTTGCAAAATGTGTTCAGGTGCTGTACTAATAAGAAAACATAAGCCAACATGCTGCCCTATTGTGATACAGTGTTTGAACTCTTATTTAAAGATGCCACTAGATTGTCCATCTGTTCCTGAACAGTTAGGTGTCACCATTCAACTGCTGCTGCTGCTGCATTGAGTTGCCTCTCCGTCATGCTGGATGACTACTGAGCCTGCTGTTCTAAATCGAAGCTGTGGACAAATTTTGCTCTCTTCCATTTTCTTTGTTCTGGGTTTTTTGAGGCTTTATCCGTTGCTTGCTTGAGCCTTATGATCTACTGTAATTTCAACAAGTCTGCTGTATTTATGTAAACTGACCTAAATTAGGTTATATTTTTCCATGCCGGAAGATCAGGGCATAGGGTATTTATCAATTCTAGGAACACAAAGAACATACTTGTGTTCTTGGCAAGAGAGTTTTTGCTAACTTCTCTCCCAAGAATGAACATGGGACACAATAAATCCTGGAATTGTTCTCATTGGTGAGGATTCAACCGATGCATCCTTGTTATTTGGGGTGAGTCAAGGACAACATCCAGGGATTTTTACTGTTCTCGAAACTTCTGTTCTGGTGTACTGGAACTTCGCCAGTGGAAGATGGCCTTAAACAAGCATGTGAGAATACATGAACGGTCAAGTATGCATACTGATAAACTCCCATAGTTTTCATTACATTAGGTGCATCCTTCTGACCACAGGTACATGTCCAAACCTGCTGAGCCACACACCGCTCCCCCTCCAGCCACCCCCCATGGTATCTGAAATCCACTTAGACCTTGATGAATGAATATCAACCATTAAATTATTAGTTACATTATGTAGAATTTTGGACAACAGCAACATAAGTCTTACAAATTGTAACCTATAATGTGTTTTCCATTCCTAGCGACTGACATTGACACTTGAAAGAGATCTTTTATTGATAGTGGGATCACTGTTTTATCTGTGGGCTTAGAAGTTTATGATGAAGAGTGCCGCATATCAGATATGGTCTTGCATGCTTTGGTGTTGGCTCTCTGCGGGTATTTAGCCAACCTGCTATCAATAGGGTGTGTTGGATGGATGGAGTATGATAAACATCCTGCTGTTTTTTGTTTTTATTTTCACCTCTACTTCCCTGTTTCTTACTACTTTTTCCTTCTCTCTCTATAGGTCACGACCATCGTGGACAGAGGCTGTGCCGAACCATGGTGGAATACTACCAGATATTAGGGGTAGCTAGAAATGCCTCCCAGGAGGATATCAAAAAAGCGTGAGTATCCACAACCCCCATCTGACGAATACTATTAATATCCACCGCTGATGCTTTCAGCCGAGGTGGTGAAGGACGCAATAGGCTAATTATATCTTGGACATAAATGAGACTGCTGCTGAGAATGAGCGATCTTTTTTTGTGTAACTTTACCATAAGTCATTGCGCAACGCCTGGTGATCTTGATTTTCCATTACTGATTTGTGTTGTGCGAGAGCCGCTATGGGCCAGGGGTACCTTGTATTCTGGGAGGGTTAATGTGTCTGTGTGGTCGGTTTCATTGTAATACGTTATGGTACCTTTAGCCTTGTGAAACTTTTGGAGATCAGGGCCTGTATCAGAAAGTTTTTTTTTATTTATATTTTTTATATATTTGTATATCCCCAAAAAGTTATCTAGCTAATTAACGAATCTTGCTTTGTGATACAGGACCCAGAAGTCAGCTGGTTGTTGTTGTGGCTTCTTGAGTTTTCTGTTCCAGTTGTATTAATGCGGCCGTGTATTACAGTGTAACTGCCGTTTCAGTGCTGGTGTGCTGTATTGACTTGTCACTGCTGATTTTGTTGAACTCCCTTTGTTCCTGTCAGTTATGCGTTTGGTCTTTTGTTTGTGTTAGACCACAATGGCGGCTCTCCTGCTTGTTTTTAACCTGTTCTTCTCATTCATAGAACATAATCAGTATTGCATTGGAATCGTCTTTGTTTTCTGTGTGCATGGCTGGCTCATGTGTGTCTAATGGGCATATCCCTAGGAGCGTACTTTCGTTTTCTTTGAAAGAAATTACAATGTGGTGTTTTCAAAGGGGACAGTCAGGCACTCTTAATCTGCTGACCTGTGTAGGGGACTTAATCCACCTCTCTGCACCTTTTGACAGTACAGAGTGTCACCCCCCACCCCATCATCACAGACCGGTCACTGGCTTCAGAAAACTGCTTTCCCTGCAGGAATGGCCCCAGTGTACCACGCTAGGGCTGTCACCCATTGTTAGTCTTTGCTTTCTGTACAAGTCCTTTTTTAAATTCCGCCACTGCTATTTTTTGGACGGCTGGGGGGCATGCAGGGTGCCATCTGGCCAGTGTTGCTGATGCATCTGATCTATTAGATGAGCAACGGTTGCTACTTCTGAATAAAACGTTGTTTATCAGTGACTGTGCTAATGGTATTTCATATGAGTGAATGGACACCTGTAACATCTGTGCTTAGTAGCTGTAAATGCAGTCTCATTACAGCAGTGTCATTAGTGGGCGGTGTCATGTACAGTCGTGGAAAAAATTGAGACCACTCTATATTTTTAAACAAATCTGCATTTTCAAATCCTGGTTTAATTGTGCTGGCAGAAGACTACGCTGAGCAGCAGGTCGCTTCCAGGTTCAATATTTCTAAGATGTCAATTCACAGGAATGAGGTGAAGCAGGAGATACTAGGAACGACCAGAAATCAGCCAGGTAAAGGGCAGAAGCGAGATTCTAATGCCAGGATGACCATTAACTTCTCTGACAGTGAATCATAGGATGACATAAAGTGACCTTCAAAAGGAATGGGAAACATTAAGTGCAGGTGTGAAGTGCACTGCTAGGGCAGTTTGTATCAGGCTCCTAGAAGCAGGACTGAAGTCCCATAAAGCAAGGAAGAAGCCCTTCATTAATGAGAATCAGAGAAGAACCAGGCTGAAGTTTGCAAAAGAAATATATATTACTCACAGACGCACACCCTTAAATTGAGAAACAAGTTGTGAAGATTGTGCTGTGGTCTCTTAATTTTTTCTGCGCCTGTGTAATTTCACTAGTGATCCCAGGGGAGACTGGCTGGACTTTCCACATGCTGATGCTTAGAAATGACAGTTGACTTCCCCAAATTGCTAAATGAATAACATGAGGCATGAAGAGTATTTTAAAGTGTATATTAATGAGGCGCTTCGTAGAAGCCGCACTACTGGAGGCTGATCAAAATGGTCCTTGAATAATAATGGTCCTAACCTTCAGGTGGTATGACCCAACTGGCAAAGAAATTCGCTGTGTTGAGCTGTTTTGATCTTGGATACTTAATAACAACAATACAGATGTACTGTTATAGTATGTCACAGTTTAGTGTTATTGCTCAAGTTTGAAATGCAGTCTGACTGCCGTGATTTATACTGACCTCCATGTGTTTGTGTGTGTACAGGTATAGAAAACTGGCATTAAAGTGGCACCCAGACAAAAACCCCGAAAACAAGGAGGAAGCAGAGCGGAAATTTAAAGAGCTTTCCGAGGCTTATGAAGTCCTGTCAGACGGTGAGATCTCTAAGTAAAGGCTAAAGGTTTTGGGCTGTAATGAGTGTTGCACTGTGGCTGCTTGACCAGTGTGTAGTGGTGCATTCTGGGAGCCTCTCAACAAATGTTTCCCTTTGTCCGCATGGTAGCTGGTTGTGTTTATGACTTTCAGGTGTATTTGGTGCGATGGTGCAGGTATATGGTGTTAAATCAGACTCGCCACAACCTAAATTTGAATGTGCCAACCTGAACTTCATTACCTCAATACCCAGACCTGAATTTGAATGTTTACCTGAATTTGAATGTTTACCTGAATTTATGTTGCCTATGTGGTGGTAATAAATTCATGTTGTAAAATTCAGCTCTTGAATTTGGGTTGTCAGATTCAGGTCTGGAATGAGCTCTCAAACTGCACTTCCTTCACATAGCCTCCCCCTGAACTTATGGAATGCCGTCCCTTTGATCAATAACGGCTGTCTGCTCTGTGGGTTGCTGCCACTCAAGCAGCCGTATTTTTCCTGTTTAGATTTTTTCCTTCGAGTACGGACTCTGCCTCAGCTTGTCTCATCATGTCTCTGAGCCGCTGTAAGTCCGCTCACATTCTTGCCCTGAGGCAAGCTTTTTTGATCTTTGATGATCCTTCTCGATTTTCACTATCGTCGCTGTGGTCAACATTCGCTGTACATCATCACAAATGCAACAGACTCGTCGTGGAAAATGAAACATTTCTCTCAATACAGGAGTGTAAGACCTTTTTATTTTGCCCATGTCTAAACACTCCCGGCAATAGGAATGAAGCATGTCGCTATCTGATAAAATTAATAGTGCGGAATGTACGGCTGTCTGGCATTTCCACACACTGGAGCTTTGACCTCCTCTCAAAGACACTGAGGTTCACCATTAAGTTGACTAGATTGCAGCTTGTATTAAAAACCTTTAATGTCTTAGTAGCCTGTTTATAATGATTATCTGCTATTACGCTGTCAGTCACTTAAAACACTGTGTACAGGAGATCAGTGGGGCTGAGCTGCTGTAGCCTGTGGATAGGGTGGTGGAATCAGTTTAAGGAGAAAGCTTCACAGGTTGGAGATTATAGGGACAGAAGGTGTCGTGTGTGCCGAGTGCTCCGTTGGGCCGTGTCCATTAAAAGTTGGCGTAATCACGAAGGAGGATCTGTGCTGCTTGGTGATTCTTAGCACAAACACAGAAGATATTACTTAACCGAAAGAAATCAAATATGTAATTGTTGAAGGGTTGGGATGCTCTCAGTCAGCCTGATATCCCCTGAAGGTGCTATCAGGCATGCGAAATAGGTGAATCAGTCATTTGCCTTGGGCTACAGCCTGGGTGGGTTTCAGCAGTTGAGATGCTAACTAGTGTGCTAATGAGTAAGGTGCCGGCAAAGCAGGGAGCGTTTCTTTCAGAAGCTCTCAATCTCGTTCCTGACTGTGCTTCTGAACATGGTCATAATTTTTCCTGTTTTCTCTCCTGTGTCTCGCTGTCCTGCCCCCCACCTTGTCTGTCAGCCAACAAGAGAAACCTGTATGACACATACGGCAAAGAAGGCTTATCTGGAAGTGGTGGAGGAGGTAGGTGCTTGGTTATGTTTGACTGGGTTAGTGCTGCTCCTCAATCTTAGAGAATTTGGTAATCCAGCAATCTAACTCAAACAGAACCAGTTTTGTGAATAAGCTGCTCCTCAATACAGTTCTACAATAAAGAAGTATCACAGACAGCTGTTTTATAGCTTTTAAAGTTTTAAAGCTATCTTTTGATTCTCTGGGTTTGCCTCTTCCTCTTCCAACTTAAGGACATTATGGTGACCCATTCAGTGGAGGATTCACTTTCCGAAACCCGGAAGATGTCTTCAGGGAGTTTTTTGGCGGACGAGACCCATTCGCGGACTTCTTCGGTGAGTTGATTGTACTAAACGTTAAACTTTATGTGGCAGTAATACACACAATAGTGAGACTGAGAGGCATTCCTCAAAATGCCACTTTGCATCAGGTTTTTGGCCTGCAGATTGCTAGATTTTACATGTCTAGAGCCCTCTGATGATATGTTGCTGCTTAGTTAGTGCTCAGCATGGTTTTTCTTACTGGAAATGGCACTTTCGTGTCGAGCAGGTTGTACAGCAGCCAACCGGGGAATTGCAATGTGGAATACGACGCCTCACTTCAGCCCTTAGTTTTTCCGTTCACGCACGTCTATTTTTAGGCATTCACAGTAGTGTCACGTCTTGTGTGCTGTGTTGCGACAATTGCCTGTGTTCAGGTTGGTTTGCTTGGTCAGTTTCAGGGCTGTAAAGTTTGCGCCGGTGGCAGTTTCAGTGTCAGCCCCGTGGATTGTCTGTCTTTATCACCATGAATTTTTAAGATGCGGGAGGAGATGGGAAGCATCCCACCTATTCTGTCTGTTTCTGCTGTCTTCATAACATCGTTCAGTAGCTCCATTTCGTCGTGGCAGTAATACTGTTGGAAAGCTAGGAACTAGCTGGAATATGTTAGCAGGTGTTTGAAGCGTATTTTTTTTTCTCTGGACCTCCAGCTCCTGTAGCCTTATTACAAGTTCGTTGTTTCTTTTTTCTTGGGTTTGCTTGTGGCTTTTCATCAGTGTAGGCCCAGGATCATAGAGTAAGGTTGTGTTTTGTGGAGAAGGGTCTGGCTGCAGACCTCCACCAGGGGACCTCCACCAGGGGATCCCCACTAGAGGGCCGGAAACACGTGACCTCCACAAGTGTTAGTAAGTTAATCAAACTCGCCACGGAGGCGGTACCAGAAATCACATGATCATCACACGCAGCCCGGACTTTTAACTCGACCGAACCCCAAGAGTATCTGG
>JAODKC010000082.1:17196827-17215234 GCA_026777985.1 Mormyrops attenuatus
TGGTTGTTAGACCATTGTGTTCTTTTGTGTTGTCATGCTCATGTTTGGATAGGCCTATTGGCGCATGTGCACCGTTGTGCGCAACATTTGTATATTTTAACCACTTCCGAGGGTAGTGGGGGTCACGAGTCACTGGCACGGTTATTTTGGGGGTCTTGAGTTGAAAAGTTTGGGAACCCCTGCTCTACCTGATGACACACCCTGTAGCTATGACGTCAAAAGCTCCTAAATGAGAAATGGTCCTGCCACGGGCCGCGTGGGCGCTTTATATTTCCCCTTCTTTAATTACACGACACAATGGCGATGTAATCTGTCTGTAATCTCGCAGCATAATCACCCCCCCCCTTTCTGCCTCCGCTAATTCAATAGAAATGTAAATTACAAGTGCAGGGCAATAAAAGAAATCTCGTTGCTTTTTTATTTACATGACTATCCTACACAAACCGCGCTGTATGAAACACAAATGGCAAATAAATTCCAGGCATGAAAGGAGGTGGCTGGAGGGGATGTTTTAACTTTAATCAAATCTGTCTTTGGCAATTTGTTCTGGTGCTCTAATTGTTTTCGTACTTTTTAGACCAATACAAGAAGAAGAAGAAGAAATTATGTCTTAATAGGGGCTATTTTGACTGACATTTTTTCTTCAGTGTTGCACAGCTATATAAACATGAACAAAGAAAATATCACACATCAGTCTTCATTATTTTCATGAAAAAATGCATCTAGGGAAAGTGGCGTCTCTAAATTGTCCCCTACTGCCTGATTGTGTGTGGGAGTTTGTGAATATGCGTCACCTGTAATGGACTGGGATCCTGTCCAGGGTGTCCCCGTGCCTCGTGCCCTGTGATGGACTGGGATCCTGTCCAGGGTGTCCCCGTGCCTCGTGCCCTGTGATGGACTGGGATCCTGTCTAGGGTGTCCCCGTGCCTCGTGCCCTGTGATGGACTGGGATCCTGTCCAGGGTGTCCCCGTGCCTCGTGCCCTGTGAGGGACTGGGATCCTGTCCAGGGTGTCCCCCTGCCTCGTGCCCTGTGATGGATTGGCATCCTGTCCAGGGTGTCCCCCTGTAATTCTGTAATTTATACTTACATTTTAGGGTCTTACTTCTTAAGTAAACATTGTAGGTTTTACTGAGGTGATCCTGAGCGCCACACTTGAAGTAACTGCCCAGGCTGGGCAATTTTGCTTCATCTTCAACAAAGCAGCCCTGTCAGTTATCCATCTCCCACCCAGGTGTAGCTGACCAAGAGGCCCTGGAGGTGGAGCACCAACGCAGAAGGCAGAATCTGCTCCCCAGTGCCCCCTCTGTCCCCCGCTACCTGAGGTCTGCGCCACAGGGAGGCCCAGAGGAAGAGGAGGCCCGTGGCTCCCCTAGCCTGGGCCAGGCCAGAGGTGGGCCCCTCGGTCCAGCCTTCACTCCTGGGGGGCGGGGGGTCCTCACCTGCACCTTGGATATATATGGATGTCAAAGCTAATACCTTTACAGCTTCCTTAGACCCTGCGTCACATTTTTCTCCCATTTTCCAGATCATTCAGGCTGAGACTTTTGACTGCAATTATACAATTCAGCTTTAAGCATGGCACCACACATATACAAAAGAAACTCAACTTTCCTGCTTCAATGCACCTTCTGCATAGTGTCTGATTGACATGACTGGTCTAGTATTTCTATTTCTACATTCATAACACGACATTGACCAGAATAAGCAGTAAGAAGATGGACAATTGGATGGATAATAGGCATTTACTAAGAACATCAAATCCTTTTCTGTGTTGGTGGGGGGGAATCCTATTTGGTGGGGGTAGTGTGCACCTCACTAACACCTTGAAAACTGAAAGTTCATGATCCATAAAACAAGCCTGAGATATATATGATAGAAGGTAATTCTACGTTGTATGACAGTTACATGTAAAGAATGAATTGCTCTTTATATCTGGGCTTAACCATCACCTCTACCCCCCCCCCCCCCTATTGTATAGTGGAAGCAATTAGCTCAAGCAAATAGACAGACATTAGACCAGTCCAGCCAAGATGAATTACCCGGTTGTAGACTATTGAGTGAACCAGAGACAAAGTACTATGAGCCACAGGTTTCTGTAGATTATTTGTAAGTGGTGCTTGAGAGGGAAGTTCACTGCAGCCTGGCTGGGCGGCTCTGCCCCTGTATAAATAGTGCATTTACCAGTCATGTGTCTCTACCCAGGTCACATGGACACTAAGCGAAGGAAATCATGGCTGAGGGAAGAAGGCAAGAAGAAGAAGGCGCCGAAGCTGGTCCACAGCATAGGCGCCTGGTTTTAGGAATGTATCACCTGGGGCGGGAGGGGTGGCGTTAAACAAAGCCCAGTGTCACTGTTTTTAGGATCTGTTGCCTTGCTGAGAAATCGCTTTACTCTCTTAATTCAGTGCAGTTTTGCCATAAGAAAGTCAGTAGCATACACTCCCATTGGTTCCCCTGGGTCCATAGCAATGTCTACTAGTTGCAGAAATGCCAAATCTGTCCCACCATGACCGAGCCAGTCTTCAGTTCTGATGGACCTGGTCAGTGGCACTACAGTTTGACATCTCTGAGAAGAGCTTAAAAAGGGTTGCCGACTTTGGTCAGCTGGCTGAAATGAGGTTTTACACGCTCATTTACATGTATGTAACAGATTTATTACCTTGTAAATAGTCTGTAGGGTTTGCAAACTGAAGTTTATAATAGAAAAATATAGATTTGCTGTAAGATTTTGTGTGTGAGCATGAGAATCTGAAAGTGTGTCACCCCCGATGCGTGACAGTTGGCAACCCTGGCTTAACTCAGAATGCAGAAATCGACTCTACTTGCATGGATGAAACAAAAGGACAGTTGGACACAAAAACATTCAGTTGCTGTTGACTTTGCTTCTTTTTCGTTGTTGTTGGAAAATTACATCATCGTCGGCCTATGACTCCGCCTCCTTTCAGCCTCCACCCTCACACCATCCATAAAATCAAAATTCCTCAGGGTGTGGAGCTCATTAGTATGTCTGTTGTGACAAATCACCATTTTATGGAATTTCCCAGAATTCACTAGATGGGGGACAAAGGATTCTGGGATAACGGTTGCAAATTTGATCTGGTGGGGAAGTTGGAAGATGTACAAGGTAGGCAGCAGGCGCGTAGACACAAAAAAAACGTGTGGGGCTGGGCAGTCCTACTGATAGGTCCCTTTTGGTAGATTTTGCCAATCCGGGTGGTGTTCAAACTCGTTATTTTACTACCTGGTGCTGGTAGTCAGACAGGTAGTCACAGGTAATTCAGGACGAGGGAAAAGACAAGATTGGCATTTCTCACGATTCAACATGCATTTACGGTGAGAGTCTCCGAGCTGTTCTGTAGCATCCACATGCAAGGGTGAATACAATCTGTGTGTGAAAAGGCTTCTTTTTAAAAGTCATTAGGTCTAAAGGCACCACTGATGTGACAACAGGCAGCAGACTTGCTACTGTACTTAATTAAACTAAATATCATGCTGAAACACCGGAACCCAGTCTATAACGAACCCAAATTTAGGTAATTTTCTGCACTGGATAAAATATGGCTGTTTGTTCGTACCCTAGAGAGCTTCGAGTACCGCGTGGTGATTTTCCTCTCGACTTTTTAATGCAGAATTGCTTCCTTAGGCCTCTGTAGTGCGAAAGCGTTAACATTTTAAAAAATATATACTTGCATGCATAACAGGTTCAGAGTCTCTCCGGCTTTTCATTAAAACTCACACAGCGCGAACAGGTGGGGTAAACTCGTTTGCCTGAAAAACTTAATACCCTTCCACAACCATCGCAACGTGAATGATTTGTTGTATGAGAACATATTATCTATACGAATCGTAGATAAATGTGAAGACGAGTCTTTTTCTATATGAAAGGTGCCAATAAAGCTCAAATTAGAATAAATTGCGTTGTTTGTTTTCCTTACTTAGTATAGCTAAATTAAATCATTTGTAGTTGGATCTCAAAAGCGGAATTAAAGCCGATTTAATAGGCATATTTTCAATTTATTCGGATCTGACTTCTGAAACAATTTACGTGCAATTAACGAGTAATACACTCAAACAAAGTAGACTTTTTATTTTGCATTAGCTGGTATCGAAATGACTCGAAATGCCAAATTAATTCTATTTTGCCCGCACACGTTAATAAAGTTTCGAGAAGAGCACCCGAAGCGTATGTAGCTTAAAACTGTGACATTTCCCATTTATTTAAAAACGGTAAGTTGTATAATTCATACAGTTTAAAACGTGTAGGAGAGCCACGCTGTAATTTGACTCGAGGTTTCTGGGTGCAGGTCTCGGAGGGTTTAATTAAATGAGCCCATTTGAGAACGCCGGATAAACTCCAGATCTTGGTAGCCATTTATGCTTTTTTCTCTTTGCGGTTAAAAATCATATTTCCACATTATATAATGAAGATGTAGTATAGCTATTGGGCCCTAAACCTCCATCGCAAGAACGAATCAATAAAGCCGAAGACCCCGGAACCTCATACAAGTGTTGTGGACATGTATCATCAGAATCAGAATCAGAATCCTTTTTATTAGCCAAGTATGTTTCCATACAAGGAATTTGCCTTGGTGGTGCTTTTAGAAGACATTACAAAAACATACAACAATTAGCAAAGGTATATACAGAAAAGTAATAAACACTAGACTGGCAATTGGGTAATGTGATATTTATATGGTAATTAATTTTAACAGTAGCAGTAATGATGACAATGATATAATTAAACATGTGATTATGTATGTGCATGTATGTACATAGTAATAATTGTAGTATAAATATAAAACTATATGAATATGAACTATATATATGACATAATACATTAAAGAGCTTTTAAATAGTGCAATTATTAAGTAGCAGCCAAGTCAACTCTATATGTGTGAGTCCAACATTCTTACTTATGCGTTTTTTTTGCCGTTAGACGTCCGTAAAACGGTAAAACCAGCAAATGTTAATCAAAACGTTTAAATATGAATGTTGCACATAGAAAATCTGTCATTTGAAGAGGACACTATTGGTTATTTAATTTATTTTTTGTCGTGTTCAGTCAACACACCTTAATTTATCAGCTTTTACGGGACACCTGTTTCACTCGCCAGACGTGTGCATCATTTTGCAACACACTTATGTGTGCGTGTTTAAATGTTGCAAGAAGTGTTTTAATTACATTGATAATAAATTGATAAATGAGTTCATCACCAGCCCCCCCCCCCCCCAATTTGAAGAGCGAGCGTGGGGGCCTTCGGGTTTTTTTTTAATAATATATCTCTGACACCTCGGTCTCGCCTCACGGCTGCGTGTCTCACCGGGGCTCCTGAGGATATGCATCCATTTGAAATAGTCTGAAGGAGGCGCTAAGTCCGGCAATAGTGCTGAAAACCCGAAGCATGTTATTACTTTTCTACTTGAACTGCGACCGGACCTCGGACGCAATGTTCTTTAAAATATAGGTTAGTCTGTCAGGCTACTAAAAAGTTTTTGAGCAGCCGACTGACCTGATATTATACTGATATTATACTTTTGGAAAACGTGTGTTGGTAAAACCGCACGAGTAGGATCTTTAGTAATGAATAAGTGGTTGTGCTTTGAAGAACCAGTAGCCCTATTAACATTTCATAAACTACATGCATCATTTGCATCATTTTTCCTAGGAATTGTACGACCTCACAAAATTCACGGGTTTCGTTTTACCCCGCCCCCCTAAGCGATGCGAACGCTAGGTGGCGCCACACATCAACACTGCGTTATTCAGCGATGGGAGAGACAGCCAGAAAGAGGTGTATTACTCTGGTTCAGTGGTCGATCTGTCTATCAGCCGCTAATGAGATCATAATTGAGGCGCAATACGTAAACTTGCTATCGTCTTTGATGGAGTAGAGCTTTTGTTCAGTCACTGAATTGCCATGGGGTGACCCGGATTAGAGTGCCATTCAAAAGGTTTGTTTTGACCTGATGTGCAAATGATGTGTTTTAAATAATTACTAGTTTCAGTAATAAACGATGTTCAAATACTAGAATGTGTGAATGTGTCGATTTCGGCACTTCTGACAAACACACATGAAGAATATTTTGTCCTTTTATATTCTCCGCCCCATTAATAATTCACTTCAGGTAGGCCTATAATTATGAGTCGAATTAAATTTCTTAATCGAAAGTAGACATTCATATTATTAAGATCTATTGTGCTATTCGTATTTTTGATGAACCCCTTTTTGGTACATGATAAATATGGTAGCCTATCTGAACCCAGTGTCTGATCTGGTGTTCGCCTGATCTTAAGCGGTATGCTGCCGGCAGCCTGGACCCGCCTGCATAATTTACAACCGGGTTTTGTGAATCCAGAATGAAGGCTTGGCATCGCCTTTTGGCCGCTTTGCTGAGACAATAATAAGCCGTACATGAAACTTAAGCAGAGCGCCACCGAGTGTCTAATTCTCACAGACTTTGCGGGAGCCAACTTCGATGTGGTTGACGTCCCCCGCAGACGTCCCCCGCTATGAAGAATAATGTAATACTGCTAATTGGGAACAAGTCATGTCCGCAGTCTGGATTTTTCAGAAATAAAACCAAATACTCAATAATTCGCCTAATTTCGTTTTTCTCATATTGGGTCTTCTGTACATGTCTGCCCCCGAGTAGCGATTGCTGGCCCCGATTGTTCATAACCTTCCTGTGTGTTGTGTCCATCTGTAATGCTTCCCCACTGCTGCCATTTTGCACACTTGAGGCTGTCTTGTCTCATTTGTATAGGTGTGTGTGTGTCTGTCTGTGTACCCATGCCATGTATGAATCTGCACAATATTCTAGCTTGTATATTAAACTAAAGTCCCTGTTTTCATGATGGTTTTGTGTAATGTCTACTTTCATGTGAATTTTAAATGACTTGGGACAAACCTCTGCTTGTGCTTGAGCTGACATGGGTATTCCTGCCTATTTCAGGAGATGCTTCCTTTTGTTTAAGGTTCCACCTCGAGCTCCACAGTGACTGCAGTCTGACTTCTTGTTGTAGAGGTGACATCACGGTCAGACAGAGCGTCTCATAAAGGGTTTTTCAGAGTCATTTTTGAAGGGTGGGAATGGCTTCTGTTGCAGACATCGCATTAATGGCAGTGGTGGATGGTGGGGGGGGGGGGGTGTCTGAGATTTATCACAGAAAGGATTAAGCACCCGTTCTGTGTCACTGTAATTGGCTGAGCCACTGTTCCGACTGAAATGTTGCGGCGAGTTGAAACAAGAGGTGCACACGCTTATCAAAATGAGCATTTTAATTGGATTTTTAATTGCTTCCGATCAGACTGATTTGGCACCCCGGGAAAAAAGGTAAAACTTTTCACAACTTAATGTGTCTCTCATGTTGCAGGACTGACTGAATTTATTGAAAAGGGTGGGGGGGG
Source organism: Mormyrops attenuatus (assembly GCA_026777985.1). NCBI lineage: Eukaryota > Metazoa > Chordata > Actinopteri > Osteoglossiformes > Mormyridae > Mormyrops > Mormyrops attenuatus. Next base: position 17,204,239 of record JAODKC010000082.1, read on the forward strand.
GGGCCCAGACAGGTGTGCTGTACCATGTGATTGAGGTGTCTGGAACTGGGTCACATGGTACATTCTTTCAGACTAACACAGACACCTAAAGCTACACGATCACCCAAGTAGCTCTTCAGGTGGAGGGTCTTCAACCGTGGCAAGGGATGGGTGTTACTGACGTGAGTCTTGGATGAACAGAAGCTTCTATGATGTTAATGGTGGTGTGGAGGATGTTTGCAAATGGCATGGTATTTTTTTGGGGGGGTCACTGCTTAAGCACTCAGTAAGCCGAACGCCATTGAGGAAATCAACTGACATGCTGAAATGAAATCTTTAATCTAAAGCAATTTTTTGTGTGTGTGTGTGTGTGTGGGGGGGGGGGGCTGTTAACTTGTTACATATGCATACGTGTGTGGAAAATGATTAGCTCCATGGGGTTGACAAGGTAGTCTTTTTGTTTTTGGGAGACTGTGCTGTATTGTGGGATATCCCATTGTTACCCCTGTAGAAAACTGCCCGCGTTGAAGCTGAGCTACGATGCCACATGAGCTTCATCTGGCCCTGTTATCATTGAATCGAATGAGACGCCATCATCATTAATTGCAGTTCAAAAGGAAGCTGGTTATTCACTGGAAGCTCAGCCTAACTGCATATGTGCTTCTCATGTGCTCTATGCCTCACATGTATGCCGCATTGGGCTAAAGAGGCCGATAAAATAAAGGAAAGTGACAAGGCAGCCACTGCATGCAGGGGGCCTCAGTCGTCAGTCACGTTGCTGTCTGTATGCTTGAGGCGGCACCCTAATGACCAGCGGATGGCATGTGCCAAGCTGCCGCCCCGGCCAGTTACCCGTATAAACCCAGTGTCGGTGATGCGGACTCAGACTGGGTCTGATCTGCTCTGGCTTAAATTTAAGGGATTTATTTTTCCGAGTCACATGACCAGCCCGTCGCGCTCCAGTAGCGGTCCACATTAACGAGGTGTCACCCTGTGAGAAGGAGGAGCCCGATCTCGGCTCTTAACGAGCCCGCTGCCCACACGCGCTGGCTCATTCCAGTTGATTCCCAGCCCACGCCTGCCGAATCCTAATTTGCAGCGCCTTGGTAGTGCCCCCACCTTACTCTCAGGGGGATTCCTCCAGGCTTGTCTAGCAGTATGTGAGTAGATGCATCCACACATGAAATAAGCAGTTGAGCTCAGAGCAGCTGCCTGATCGGTTATGGCTTCCAGCTTGGAGATCCAGGGAGTCCAGACTGTGTTTTCTGGGTCCTCAGTCAGGGGTATCTAATGGGCTCTAATCAAGCGGGCCTGGCGTGTGCGGACATCACCCTCTCCTGTAGGGGATTGGCAATGCAGGTTTGACTGCTGTGTGTGTGGGTTATGTGTGTATTACACTGAGGGGACCATGTATTTTTTTTTTTGGATGGTGCCTTCTGATTGGTTTTTCCAGTCTTGCTGAGGTGACGTGTGACCTCCGAGGTCGCAGGCCATTCCCATGGGGTGACACTGTAATTTGTGGAATGGATGGAGCTGCGGTGATTAAGCGCTGCAGCTGTAGAGCCGCCGCTCTTGTTGCCTGGTGTGAATTCCGCTGTGCTCAGTCTCTCACCTGTCATGCTGTAATTAGCCTTTAGCTATGTGGAAGTGTAAGCTGGCACGATGGCTCCCGACAAGAGCATCCAAGCAAGTAGTTGGATGCTCATCCATCGATCCATCCATCCAACTCTATCCAGGACAACAGTGATTCCCAGTCTGGTCCACAGACAGTCTGTGTTTTGCTCCCTCCCAACAGTCTGTAGGTTCTCAGTGACAGGATTGGGGAGGCACTGCAGAACAGAATCATTGGGGGGTTGGAGTCGGATCCAGACAGCTCAGGACAGGCAGGGGTACATTGTGATCCCGTCCCTAATAATTTAGAGAACCTCCACATTCAAGACTGAAAGCTCTTGACTTGGGTATCGATCTTTGGCTGCTCTGTGATATCCTCGTCCTTGATGACACTGATTGACAGTGAGCTCTGATGCACTATCTGTGACCGCGTTGTTATGGTGATGATATCGGTCCCCTCATTTCAGCGTTGACTTTGGCTCTGACACCAACATGGGTTCTGGAGCAGCAAGCTAATATTCTGTCATATCTTGTTCTGTGTTGGATTTTCTTTTTTGGTGGTGAGTGTCTCACCACCAGTTGGTGCACCCAAATATACCCCCTCCCCCAAACTCTATTGTTCCTCCTTGCCAGGGTCTTTGATACTGTAGAGTAGGGTGATTAGTCTGCTGTTGTATAGTGAATCAGCGGTGTGATACATGCCCTATACTTGCATGTCGGTCAGGAGCCATGTTGAGGTTCCACATGGTCCTAAAGCCCCCCCGAAGACTTTGAGGTTCTCAGTTAATACTTTGAGGACATTAACAGAACCATCAGGTTAGACAGGGAGGGACTCCCTGGCAGCGGTAGGGCTTAATTCGCCAGGTTCTGTGAAGGTCTAGGGAGGGTTTTCTGTCCTGGGGGCAGTGTGTGCTTTAGCAGGTTAGATGCTCTGCCTGTGATCAGAAGGTCACCAGTTCAAACCCCCAAAGCGAGGCCCTTAATCCCATGTACTCCAGGGACCGGCTGACCCTGCTTACGCAATTGTGTGCTGCATTGGGTAAAAGCGTCTGCTGGATAAATGAGATGTAAAATGTGCAGAGGATGGACAGAAGTCGTAAAAGGAGGCTGAGACACTTCAAAAATGGCAGATGGAGAAGGGAGGTAGATTGGGTGGACAGGAAATGAGGTGTTGACATTTAACAAAGGACAAAAAGATGCAGGTGTTGAATTAGCAGCAAATATGAGCCGGGGGGGGTGGTGTGATTCTGAAGCCCCCAGGCCAAGCGGCCGGGCCCACGCTCCCAAATAAGGGCTTTGGACATCGCAGCCTGAAAAGAGTGATCTTATCGGGCCTCTGTTCTCCTGACACATACAGGAGTGAGGTGGTGGGGGCGGATTTAGGGAGCTTACCTCCCCTAACAACAGCAGCGGAGGCCCGGTGGGTGAGGGAGGGGGCCGACACCCCAGCCAATCAATACGGCTTTGTGTGTGCCAGGGACACAGTCCCGAATTGCTGCTTCACACACGCACAAGGCTGCTCCCTGCTCTGCGCCCAGGGTCTTGTTCCAGCCGTGATAATGGCATGTTCGGTTCAATCAGAATATGATTACCATGTTGGGAGGAAGAGCTATTCCTGGAATCTGACCAGCATTTTCTGATGAGGGATCTGCTGTTGTACCTTTGAGATATAAGCATCAGAGGAAACTGCAGTATTGTAATGTTAGGCTGCTTTAGGTTTATCAATGTGCAATAAGTGTAGCAACTCATTTTGCAATTATAGATTATATACTGTCCTACTTCTGGCACGTTTCACTTTACTGTTCTATTTATAGGCTGAATTTCCTGCTTTCCTGATAGGCAGTATCAGTCATCCATCATTTTCATGCGACGCGCGTAGTGGAATTTCTGGACGTGACAAGAGCCTCATAAGTGATGCTGTAGATCAGACTCTGCTCAGATAGATCTTGGTTGCTGCTGTGAGGAATCCCCCTCAATTTTCTGTCTCTTCATCCCATTTTTTTTGATTGGCTGGGTGAAATCGGGATCCCTGGTTTCTGATAGGCTGGGGATAAAGAAAACAAGGTGGTGGGGGTGGGAGGGGGGTTGTTGCTGTTGCCAGGATCCAGTTGCTAGGGTTGCTGCAGTCTCCCGGCTCCAGATGAAACATGTAATGAATTATGGATGGGTTTTTTCTCCCCTTTTTCTTAAAGCCCCCTAATCTGTAATGCAGATGAGTGCCTCCCCCACCCCCAAATCTGCTGGTTTCATTAAAATATCTGAAATTTCAAACCCAGAGCCTGCGTTTGTGGTGTGGTGGTGACTTTAGAAAACCGATCTCAATTCTAATGCAAAATTGTGTCACAGGTCCCTATCTGTGTTTTGCACAAGATCATGGTGGGATGGGGGGTGGGGGTAATGGTCCACCCACTGACCTCTGGCATTATTTTTGGGTGAGTGCTGCAAGTCGTACTTGCCAGTGATGGTTGAGCATCTGATTTTTGGGTCTATGTAACCAGAAGATAATGGCGGTGGTATGTTTACACTGTCAGTGTTTGCCATTCCTGTCGCTTCTGTTTAAATTGCTCACCGTGTGCTTGATGGGTGTGCCGGTACGGTCTGGTCTTAAAGGCTGCTTAGAAGTCCTGCATTTTGCCGACTTCCCAGTTTCCAGTTTCTGGCTGCCACTTAGACACAGTTGAGTCAAGTTTTATAAAGCTGAATTTACAATTTTGATTTAGCTCCTTTCTGATAGGCCAGTTTGAGTGATCATTGTGTCCCCCCATTGGTCAGCTTATTAAAAAGCACTCTGATTGGTTTGGTAGCATGTGGGTAAGCCCTCTCTCCCAGATTATCATGCTAGCAAATACGAGTCCCCACTTTTTATATACTGTTAAGGAAGATATTTTAGTCTTTATCTACAAAAAAGCGAAGCAAATGAGCAATTTAACTTGTAATTATGGTGTTGTTCCAGTTTGGAGAGGGAAAAATCTAGTTAAATCTGCCTGTCCCCTCTATGGGGAATTGCAGTGTGCTGTATGTTTTTAAATCCTTTTAGGACTTGTTTAGAAAAAATGCAGTCACATGACGGAAATATAAATGTCTTCCGTTCCAGTTGACTGTCCTCCATCTACGTGTGCCGCCACTTGACAGGAGTGTGCGCTCATGCTGACGTTTGGGGATTTCTTGACATCTTCCCCTGTTAAAGACAGAGAACTGTGCACAAAATGAAAAAAAAATCCCAGTTGTGTGGAACCTAATTAGTCTGCATTTTGGACCAGTGCAAACTCTTCATAAACATGAGATGTGTGGTGTTTGTGTGGGTTAGAGTTTTTTTCTTTCTTTATTTTGACCATCCTCTGGCTGCCATAGCTACAGGCGATAAAGGGTCATGAAAGCCTTCCAGAAGTTTCCGATCACGCCTTCAGCTGCTTTCTCTGCTTCATAGGTGCTATTTACCTGACCTCCGGTCATGCAAAAGACACCCCACCCCCCCGCCCCTGATGCCTTGGGGGAAACACACATCCATCAGATCGAGAAGGGGTGGGGGGGGGAGAAAGTACAAGAGAAAAGAACTGAAGAGAGAGTCACACGCTCACCGACATAATCTAAACACCCCTGCAGACATGGCAGGCCGGAATGAAGCGTTTATGCACTTTTGCACGCATTATAATTATTTTGGTTATCGATTGTTTAGGGATTAAGTGCTGTGGTCAGCACGGCCCTGCCGGAAACAGGAGAGGGGCCAGTGTTCAGAGAGGACTGCTCTCTATGAATGAAACCTGACACAAGTGGGGAATTCCAGATATTTCCATGATGAAGAGGTTTAGTCGGGACAGAGAAAGAAATCTGAAGAGACAACAGGGGAGACTCCCGCAGGGACGGGGGGCTAATATTCACTCTCCATTTTGGCTTTATGGGCCCCTTCAGAGACATACGGCTCGCTGTATGAGGAAGTAGGGGCTTGTGGGTAACAGGGAGTGACGGATGCTGATTTGAAGCAATGAGCGACTTGCTGCCCTCCACTGTTTTGGTTAGACATGGTGGGGGCAGCCTAGGTTACAGGGGTTGGGACTGGTGGAAAACTACTGCAGTTGCTGTTGAGGACAATTAGCCTGTCGCAGGGCAAAGGCATTTGCAAACACAACGCATTCAGGACAGCACTTCTGTTGGGACTGCAGAGCAGAAAACAGGAAGCGTCTTCCTGATTAGACTAAAGCAGGAGCTCAGCCACCAAGAGCAGCCAGCCGGCCAGGGAAACTGAAAAAAGAAGGATTATTCCAACAGGCAGACCGTCTAATAGTGGCAGCCAGAAGGATAATCCCAACAGGCAGACCGTCTAATAGTGGCAGCCAGAAGGATTATCCTGACAGGCAGACCGTCTGATACCGGCAGCCAGAAGGATAATCCCGACAGGCAGACCGTCTAATACCAGCAGTCAGACTGATTATCCCGACAGGCAGACCGTCTGATACCGGCAGCCAGAAGGATTATCCTGACAGGCAGACCACCAGATACCAGCAGCCAGAAGGATAATCCCGACAGGCACACCGTCTGATACTGGCAGCCAGAAGGATAATCCCGACAGGCAGACCGTCTGATACCGGCAGTCAGAAGGATTATCCCAACAGGCAGGCCGTCTGATACCAGCAGTCAGACTGATTATCCCGACAGGCAGACTGTCTGAAACTGGCAGCCAGAAGTATTATCCGAACAGGTAGACAGTCTGATACCAGCAGTCAGACTGATTATCCCAACAGGCAGACCGTCTGATACCGGCAGCCAGAAGGATAATGCCGACAGGCAGACCGTCTGATACTGGCAGCCAGAAGGATAATCCCGATAGGTAGACTGTCTGATACTGGTAGCAAGAAGGATATTACAAACAGATTGACCACCTAATCAAAACAAATAACCCACATATTACAGATAGGCCACGTAACCCTAAGAGAGACCACCAAACCCTAACAGATAACCCACATATTGAAAATAGATAGTCCATCTAAAGCAAACAGGTTGACCGCCTAATTGTAATACATAGCCCACATATTACAGATAAACCACTTAGCAAACTCTAACAGATATACTACCTAATACCAACAGATAGACTGCATAACTCCAACAGGTTGGTAGTTTAGAAAGACCACTGAGGCTCTCTGGTAAAACCAGTAGTGTTAGTTCATGATAAAAACCTGAAGGTTCACCCATCTCAGGATACATGTGTGGTTCTTTTGTGGCTTTTTATTCAGGTGATTGCTTTTTATGGTAATTTTATGTTTGGTATCACATGAATAGACAGAAAGGCAGCAAATCCTTTGTACCTCATCACAACTCTGCAGTGAATCAGAGAAACCCCATGGAGCCCACTTACAGAGCAGGGCTTAGCAGACATCAAAGGAGGGGGATGACAGGGGGGTGGAGGGAGCAGCAGCCCCGAGAGGGAGGAGATGTCTTTTTTGGTGGGGGGATGTGCTAAACCAAGGCCCCCTTTTGCCTACAGTCACAACGGCCAAGAAGGCAAACCTGACCCACCACCAAATTCATTATCCCTTTATTGGTCTGTTGAAAGACTGCAGCTGGGCTGAAAGAGAGAGGTCCCCCCCCAACCCCCCCTGCCTTCAAACGGTGCCGCTTCTCTCAAAGAGGGACCATGGAGCTAGGGGGAGAGCTGCCACCACTGCTTTGAAACCCAATCTGCTTGCGGTCCAGCCAAGCCCCGCCCCTTCCATGCCCCCACCCCTGTCCCCCCGGGAACATGTGGGGGGAAGTTCACGCTCCCCCAAAACACATGACGCCCACTCACGCACCGATTAGGTGCCCCAGCCCTGGCCTCTCCAATGGGCTAACACATCGCTCACTTTCAACACCCCGGCATATCAAAATAGGAACCGCTCATGAGCCGCCAAAAACAATGTTTACTTTTTCCGTTGCGAAAAACTGAGGGGAGAGTAGGGCCAGAAAAGGAAAGACACATGGGGGGAGGATGTTAAGTTGTGGGGGGGGGGGGCTCTCTCATTAATTGGAATGTTGGAAAAATTGGGGAAGCCACTCCTCCCCTCAAAAAAAGTGGACTTGTGAGAAGCTCCTCAGGAATGGTACTCCCCACCAGGTAGGTCTGTAAAGCACCATGCTGGAGACCCTGCTGAGGGAGATTCTGCGGTTTCCCTCAGGAGTGGCACACCCCACCCCACGAGGCAGATCTGTAAAGCTCCCTCAGAAATGGTACGCCCCACCAGGTGGGTCTGTAGAGTGCCATGCTGGAGACCCTGTCAAGGGAATATCCACAGTTTCTGTGCTTCCACTTCACATCAGGTCAAAAAGATCTTCCGGAAAGTTCCTGACCCACGTCAGGGAGCTGACCAAACTAATATCTCATCTTCTGCAAGAAAAGTAAAGGCTTGAAGCTTCATTTTCTACAACCACAAACTCCCCACTCTGGGCCACAAATGAGAGATGGGCATCTTCCTCATGTAAGGGGTACAAAATTCTTTACTTCTGGGCAATCGGAGCCTCAGGTGTGACACCCACAGGCTCATATTCCTACAAGATCAGCAATCACCAACCGCTGATTTACTGTGGTAGCACTTGAAGGGAACAATGACAACAACAGCCTTGCTACTCACCGCTCTGCTGCCTGTCATCATCCCACCAGCCTGCATGCCCCGTGGCATGCACTGCTGCATCTCCTGCTGCTGCAGCATCTGTGCTTGCCCAGAGGCCATTGCCGGCACCGCCGGCTGCACGCCCGAGGAAGGGTAGTGGCTCAGGGATGCCTGGCCTGGTGTCAGGGGGCTGAGATTTTGAGCAGGCAGGATGGGGTCGAAATGTCGAAGCGGCTTGGTGTTGGTGAAGGAGTACGGGTCCTGTGTCATGCCCACTTTGCCCAGGATCTGCTGCGCAGCTGGGGGAGGCTGCGGCTGCATAGGCGACTGTGCTGGCTGCTGTTGCTGCTGCATCAGGAGCTTCAGACTGCTGCTTTGGTTCTGGGTCATGGCCTTGAAGAGCTGGCTGGAAGCACTTGCCGACTCACCCTGAGAGCTGAAGTGAGTGGGTGGGGCTGAGGGCGGGCCCTGGTGCTGGAGGACGGGGCTTGGCCGCTTATCTGATCGGTAGGGTGGGGAGGGCCGGGCATTTCCGGAAGAGGCCGGGGCTCCTGGCAGAACCGGAGCTGGGGAGTTCTGGATGCTCTGTGGACTGAAGGGGGGCTGGGCCAGGGCAGGGCTGCTCAGCTTCTCGGGCCGGTAGGGAGGGGAGGGGCCTTTGGGAGGCGTGGGACCCAGGCCAGACATGAGCGAGCCCTGGGGGCTCTGGGTACTCCCCGCCGGACTGAAAGGTGGCTGATGGGGGGAGGAACTGGCCAGCTTCTCACCAGGCCGGTAAGGTGGTGAGGGCCCAGCCCAAGGGGCAGCCTGGGGAACTGGCAGGGGAGGGGCCGGCTGGCTGGAGGAGGGACCGGAGGACAGGAGCTTGCTGTTGGACGCCATCTGCTGCAGTTGCTGGGCCCGGGACACCTCGTGCCAGGTGGAACCAGGGCGACTGGACAGCGCTGCAGACAGCATGGGTGAACGGGCCTGGCCCTGGGTGTGGCTCTGAGAGGATGAAGCGGAGAGTGGGGAGGCAGAGAGAGAAGGGACCACCTTTACCGTGTGGGAGAGGGAGTAGGCACTCCCCGTGGGATGGGGACCGACCTGGGAGGATCCTACAGGAGGCACCGGGGAGAAGCCCGGAGACTGGGTTAGGTGGTTCTCCAGATGGGAGGGTCCCTGAGGGGAGCGTTTGGGAGTCCCTGCCCCTTCATGGTGTACGAAGCCACCCGATCCACCCACTTGCTCATCCCCCTTGTTCCCCAGGATCTTCTCGATGTCCAGTTCTGTGAGGGATGGATCCGGGTTCTTGGTCAGTTCATCCAGAAGGTCCTGGAGCTCCTGCTCCACTGTGGGGGCAGCACTGGCCCCACCAGGGTTAAATGAGCTCTGCATGGTCCCCCCCACCATCGAGTCGGGGCTGGCTTTTGGTGGTATAGAGTATGGGGAGCCCAGGCCATTGTGATTCAGCCCATTGCCCTCTAGCAGAGGGCCATGGGGCCCTGTCCCAGCGCCCGAGGAGAAGGGTGAGTGCTGGAGGCCAGGGCCCATGGCCAACGTGACATCGTCCAGGCACGGGCGCTTGCTGCTCCCCTGGGTCAAGGGGCCACCAGAGACCCCATTCGGCAGCCTCGACCCCTCATCCACGGCCAACTTCCTCTTCGTTGATCCGGGCAGCTGTAGAGAGAGGAATACAAACAGCTCAGGCCTGTGATCCAAAGAGCAGGATGCAGACAGACATATCCAATGCTTTTAATGACCGACAAGCAGGCAAAACAGGAGCTGCTGGGGAATGAAACACACCTGCCAGCATGAAGACAGACAGAACAAATTCCTCACCGCTGCTAAGGAACAACCGAATAAGACTCTAGAAAATACAGTCTATGAGTCTGCATAGAAACTTGACAGGTTATAGTGGATTTACAGAGTAGTGTGTGCAGGCCTCTGAAGGCTGCATTGAGCATTCAGCTCAGCTGGCTAAGCCAACGGTGGGGGCCACAACAACCTGTTTGCTCTTCTTCATATTACACGAAGCAGGTCTTCTGACCAGATAGCCCAATTCAGCTTGATTAGTCTGTCTGCTCTGTTCCAAAGGCAGAAAGGGAACATGTCACAACGGCAAGTCACCAAAAGATCTATCAAGCTGGGAGAAAATCTAACCAGTGTTGGCCAAGTGGAGACCCTGACAGTCATTTCAGGGTGCGAGTCTGCATGTGCACAACCACAGGTGAAGACTGAACAGGAAGTACAGAGTGATGTGCAGAAAGTGTAGAGAGGACACCGTAGGTAAAGACTGAACAGGAAGTACAGAGCGATGTGCAGAAAGTGTAGAGAGGACACCACAGGTGAAGACTGAACAGGAAGTACAGAGCGATGTGCAGAAAGTGTAGAGAGAACACCACAGCTCAGGGCCGAGGCGCAGAACAGCAGGAACAGGGGAAGAGGCGAGTATAAAGAAAATATGCTTTTTTTTCTGGAGAGTTTCCAGATCTTTCTGTGGTCTTGGTCAGCAGGACCTCATACATTTCGGGATCAATAAAGTATCTATGTTGGAGCCAAATTTATTTTGAATTTGCTTTTGGTTTAGACTCTTACTTTGCTTTAGATTTGCTGGCCTTTAGCCTGGAACTTTTATTTTGATATAGCCTTAGGTCAAAGATGGCGTTTTCCACATGGTTCCTGGTCTCAGGTAGACAATGGAAGATGCTGTAGCAGAATAGTTTTTTACCGCTTTAACTTTAAACATTAAACATTGAACATTGAACTTTGAACTAAAACTTAAATAGAATTTAGGACACTTTGATTTCACCCCCTTTTGCTAAAACTTGAAATTTATACTTTGG
>JAODKC010000082.1:17221464-17233489 GCA_026777985.1 Mormyrops attenuatus
GGGGGTTTTGGCCTGGGGCTCCGTTGGGGTGGGGTGGGGGGGGGGGGGCTGCAGGGTTGTGTATGAGTTGGCGGGGGTGGAAATCCACCTGAACAGCAAGCTCAGAGTGTGTGAAAAGCGGGGGCTTGACACTCAGATGCCCTTTCACATCCATTTTATTAACTCTGTTACAGTTTATCCACTACAGGAGCCCGATCAGCCTGGAACCACTTCCCAGAAGCACAGGGCACCCCCTGGGGAAAATGCCAGTCCATCACAGGACCCGTGCCCACAAAGGGTAAATTAGATGCCAAATTACTGAACTAACATGGTTCTGGAATGAGGGAGGAGAACATTAAATGTGTGTGTGCATATCTAATGTACATAGAGGGCAGGAATTAACCCAGAGCCCCCGAGACGTGAGGCTACTCTGCTAATTGGGTCACCCCCATGACCTTCTCATGACACGTTGCCATAAATAGGATTAAATATATCAGATGGAGCCTTTAGTTGAATACTGATCTGTTTATTATTGAAATTGCCAATTGCCATGAATGTATCTTATCATTATCATTTGTGACAGTGGCAGCTTTCATTGTCATTTTGCTCTCGTGAGTGACGTGACGTCTCCACACTGGCAAGGCTCGGCCTCTTTCGCACATTGGGCCGGCTCATGTTGTCGGTCACATCCTGTGTTTCATCTAAATGCGCATCTTTTACAGCCCCGTTCCCGTTAGTGGCAGGCTGCAGCTGAGGTCTCTGCTAGTGGGTGAGTCTCTGAGGGTTTCCATCAGCAGCTTCAGGTCGTCGGGGTTTAATGCTCCATCTCTATTAACCGTGTTCCGGGCAAGTGAAATGACCCGGCCGATACCCCAGCTGTCGCGGAGATGATCTGCTCCATCGAGGACGTTTCTCGTGATGCCGATTTCTGGGTCAAAGTGGGCTTCCTGCAGGTAGGAATCGAATGACAAGGCTTCCCCTTGTGCCTCAGATCCCTGAAATCTGTCCTGCTCCCAGACAGACTGTCCAGATGAAAACCCAGGACATTTGCAGTGCTTCCTAGTAATTAAGACGGGATTTCCTCAAAGTACGTATGCTGGTCTCCATTTGTCAGGTTGCTGTTTATTAGATGGAATATTGACTGATTGATTGTGGGGAGGTTGTTCTCTTGCTATGGGAAACCAATGTACAGCCATATCTTCAGTGATCCTGTGAAAGGTTTGGTTTTCTAGAAGTTTTTGCCCCTCGGTGAAATTTTACTATCATTCGCTTCCTCTGCGGAATTTCCTTTCTGAGTCTTTGTAAAAGTATCTCTCTTTCCATGTTAAATTACTGTTAACATGGAGTGCAGAGGTGATGAATGTAAGCAGTGAACATAAACTTATGTGGCGGCGGTCGGACCAAGATGCTGAATGAAACTGTTACTATGGAGAGAGGCTGTGGGCACGTGATTTAATGGGGAGGGGGGGCTGAAAGGGAAAGGCCAGAGATGTAAAAGGGCAGTTGGGCTTGTGTCGATTTTAAGGCTGAAGTCACAATTTGTATTTATAGTGCAGTGGTCGAAACACATCCTGAGATATTAGTGTAAAAATGACAAAATGTCACTGCAAGACCCTGGTGGGATCTGTTTTTCGGATCCGAAACAGATGAGATCACATACTGTTGAGGTTACATTACAGAGCGGGGACCGGTATATGTTAGCGGCATAATATATTCTTAAAAAACCCTTTTATGTGAATACACAACCTATCTAATGAACACAATTAAACATAAATGCAATAACACGCATGTGTGTCCCCAGGCTTTACCTATGGTTAATGAATTGTATAAAATTACTTTAAGCTTTAATACTGACAGGGCATAACAATGTTGCGATTGCTTTTCATTACAATGAATGTTGGCAACAGCAGTATAATTGTAATGATGTCAGACTCCCTCGGTCTCCCCTCTTGTTTTGCCTCCTGTAATGAGTACATGCCATTTTCCCCAAACATACTACGTGTTTCAGCTGCAATTTACATGAGCTGAGTAATATGGACATTTCCAAGGCATTTCTATGATGGACATTTTTATTCCTGTTCTGAAATGTCCCCCCGCTGTTATGCTGAGTCAGGTTTCCGTTGCACAGGGGTCACTTTTTGTGTTTGTTTGTTTTTTTGCTGGATACTTGTGTGTGTGTAGGGGTGATGTGGCACATTCATATTGAAGGTGTGGGTGTTGGTTGTTTATTGGGATGTACATTTTGTGTGCATGTCTGTGATTTGTTGTATGCATGTTTATGCGAGTGTTTTATTGCGTGGATGGGGTTCTGACGTCTGCTTTGCCCGGTTGGGTCACTCTAGGCAGTTTTCCTCCCCCGTGCCAGGGACCAGGGCTCTGCTGTTAGAACTGGCTCTCTATTTGGAAACCTGAGTCACAGCAGTATTGGGAGAATGAAGCAGGAAGCCGGGACAAATTGTGGGTGTAAATCCTGGTATTACCACAGGCAGAAATGGATGGTAGCGGTATGCTGGGTCTGATGGGCCAGTAAAGCACACGGTCTCGCTGATAATCTGTGTCCTGTCAACAATTTCTGTGTTGTGACCCTGTAACTGTTTTATAAAAGGACAAAGCTGTGAATTATGTTCCACAGTGTCCCACTAAACTGTAGTAAGCTTTTGTGAAATGGACCATTACACCTTTGTCCACACAGTTGCTGGATGCTTTGACTGCTCTTCTATGAAGTCATCACAAAGCAAGAGTGAAAATACATGAAGGATTTAGCGTAAATATGGTTTAAATCTCTGTCCTGCCCCCCTCCCCCCAGGTAAACTCACTTCAATGTTTCAGAGCCATAGATATCGTCATATCTTTTGCTCCCCTTGCACCTGTACCCCTCCTAGTCACAGGTCTGTCCTATACAGGCCCCGACCTAGCACTAACCCCCGACCTAACCCTGACCCAGCACTAACCCCCGACCTAACCCTGACCCAGCACTAACCCCCGACCTAACCCTGACCCAGCACTGAAGCCGAGGGCACCTCTGAACATGCTATAGTCCTCATTATCACTGGCTGTGATATTTGTCACAAGGAGCCCGATGGTGAAATCTGCTGGCTAATACTTCAGCTGCTACTGATGGTTTGGTAGGTGAATCGATATCTTTGTCATTGTAATTACATAATGAAATTTTGTTTGGCACTTTCTCCCAGGCAGACTAATGTGCAAAATGTGTGTAAATAGAATAAGCATATAAAAGACAACTAACAAACTTAAATAGTAAAATACACAACATAGTACAACAGTGAATATTAGTCCTGAGTGAGTCACGCCTCCCCCATCAGTCTTGGACAGTGATGGGGTTACAGTAGTAACGGCTCTTGGGCAGTGACTGGGATACTGAGGTAACGGCTCTTGGGCAGTGGCTGGGATACAGAGGTAACGGCTCTTGGGTAGAAGATGTCCTTAAGGTCTGTTTTGGTTTTGACTGAGCCAACAGTTTCATAGGAGTGTGGTAGCGGGAGAGTGATGTGGGGTAACGATGACATACTGTGGTTGGGATAGCTCTAGATTACCGTGACTGCTGTAACTATTTTAGTTTACTTGTGTTTGCCAGAAATTCTTGTGTATTTGGGTGAAAAGCAATGATATAAGGAGCCCTGTGAGTCAGGAGGAGCCCAGAGAGTCAGGAAGATGGGCAGATGAAATCTGAACATGTGGCTCACGCCGGGTGTCCTTGGGGCATAAGGTAAGTGGCCATCATGGTGGTCACATCTCTTGCTGAATGGACACTGGTACAGTGGTGTCTGTCTTTCCTATTCATGCTGCACTCATGTCCAGTAACACTGCTTGGTCGTCTTTGAAGCATAACAGTCTTTTTTTTCTGGAAGACCTGCCTTTGTTAAATTTTGAATTCTCTACTAATTTTAAAACCGTAGCAATGTGCCTTTTGAAGGTCTCTTATGAATGTAACAGGGTCACATGCTTGTGTGAAGTGTTATGTTGTCATGATTCCTAACCGGTTATAACGGGGGTGTCTGACCAGTCTGGCAAATGGCCTTGGGGAGACAAGTAGGTATCTGTCAGTCTCACAGTTTTCAGACACTCGATGAGTCTAACAGACGTGGTCTGTAAAACTGAGCTTGAGGGCCATTTTTTGAATATCTGATTCTTTGACATTAGTTTGTGGTACTTCGTGGGTTTACTCAGCCAAGTGTGTTGACCTAGTCAATGTCCTACAGATGTTTTGTTCATCTCTTTGTGAATTAACTATACATAATGAGATCTGATTAATCGGGTCCTGTGTGATAAACCATCTAATACAGAAGTGTGTGGGTCATGCTAAACCATTCCATTCTTTTTGAATACTGTGAGATTTCTTCATTGCTGACTTTAACACCCTGTCTGTCTGACTATCTGAAGTTTATCTGCTGCTCGCTCACAGGACTTTGGTTAAAAATCTGCTCTTAAAACTTACAAATCAGTTTGAGTTAAATCAGTCATGAAAAGCAACTATTCTATTCCTGCTGTATGGAATAATTGGAGGACATGCTAATGTGTTCTGTGATGCGATGTCAAGTGACAGGTTTTTCAAATGATACCACACTGGATTGGAGGTAATTAACGATTAATAATTCTCTAATAAACTTGCTTTCCCTGGTTGATTACTAGTTCAGCATCTAATTACAGGCACTGTCGTTGTTCATCAGCCGATGACTGCGCTGACAGTAAATCACACCATATTTACTTTTCCTGTGGTTGGCTGATTGGATCCACTGGGGGGTGGAGACAGGGAGCCAGCAGCCAATCAGATTCTTGGTTTAATTAGTGTTTAATATAGTCAAAGGTCAGGGTAACCAAAAATGAAGATGTATTCCTCTTAGTATGTGTATGATTTTACTAAGAGCCCATATAGAACCAGGCTCTTCAATGGTTAATGGTTTATCGTACTTTATTTAAGGAAGCACTTGTCCAAAACCAAGTTTAAGCTTTTATTTTAATTTCTTTTTGAGTTGTTTGTGTGATACCATGTGGTGCCTCCAGTGGAGGCATTGATACACAAGCCTCACATTTCACTGAAGCATTCAGACATGTAATGTGGGCATTAATTACCTCTATCGGCTAATCCTGTCAAACTTTTTTTTTGTAAGGAAGAATTTCTCGGTACAATAAACTCCACATCATTGTTTCTCTAAAGATGACTTTGCCCTGGATGAGAGCGTGAGCCAATCGCAGTGAATTTAGACTTCTCACAGTCCCAGGGAGTGATGCGGCCTAGCAGCATGGAGGGGTGAGACAGTGTGCGGGCCAGGGTGTCCAGAGACCACATGACTCAATAGCATTGTGCCTGAGGACTTTATTTTTGTTTCTGCAGGATTCCTGCTAAATGTATTCATCACCCGTACAACTGAGCAGCCCCCTCCTTTCCCCTGGGTGGGGAGAGAGACTGGGAACAGAGAGTGTGCTGGCTGACAGCCATGTGATTGGCATCTAGCAATTTGGAGGCTCCAGCAGCTCGGTCATTGAGGCGCTGAGGTAAGCCGGCTAACTTCTGCATAGTCTGATGTAAATGGCCTGTGACCTGAAGGCTGTTGGTTTGATTATCGGGATGGGCTACACTTGTGTCACCTTGATAAAGGTACGTAATATGATTTATTCAGAAAATACCTAAACTCTAAGTTATCTGACAGTGATATGCATCAATAAGGTAAACTGCTTTGTTCTAGCTCTGAGCGGATGTGAACAGCATGAGACACGCCATCCGGAACCTCTTGTTGGCTATGTAGTAGTTTCCTAGCAGCTGTACTTGCAGAAATCTGTGTTGAGACATCACTGGCATATTGAAACGTTTGCTTTCCCCACGGAAACACCTTAGTTTTATTGTCTTGGTACATGGCTTCCTTACAGAAATTTGGAAGTGGTATCTTCTGTGTAAATGAACACAAATGAAGCAAATTCTGTAGCATCCGATGTATTGCCAAAAATATGCCAAGGTTTATAATTTTATTTATCTGCTATAAAAACTGTAATGTGAGTTTCTGCTGAACTGTGTTCGGTGTGTCTGATGTTCCAGTATCTGCACGAGTGCCACTAAAAGGTGTCTAATTTTCTCTGGCTAGAAGCCGCGAATAGTCACTCAGACAACCTGAAGGTGAGTGATATGCAAGTAGCCATTTGTCAAGCAAAATGCCGACGGACTCCACCTCCTCTATCAAACCTCTTCTAGGGTCATAAATAGCATACAGATGCCTGAGTCTGCTTTAGGGACACACATGCACCCAACTCATTTGCTTGTTATTTTTTTCTTAAGCCTGTATTACAAAGTGAGAAACTCCTCATTTAATCTTTTCTGTCTTCATCTCTTTCAAGTTCTGGCATCACATCTCTCATCCGATCATGTCCACGTTTCTTGGCATGATGTTCACGGTTGTGTGGCGGGGATGGCTGGTTTTGGGTGGGGCTTGGCTCTAAACATCTCCCACAGAATAATGATGGCTCCTGAGAAGAGGGCAGTGGGAATGGGAAGTGATTTGATATCAAAACTCCAAATGTCCTCTCTTTCAAACGTTTTGGGTTTGTTTATGGGAGTGTTTGGATTTTCTTCAGTATCTTTCTCTCCTGTTCCCCCCCTTTATAACCCGTAATGGATGGTCAACCATACCTGCAGTGCTGGGGGTTCGAATCCTGCCCCTGCGCTGTGTGTGTGGGCAAACCCATGTGACAGTGGCAGAACATGCAAACCGCAAAGATATGCAGATTAGCGATTTACAAATTTCATAATGCGTGTTGGTTACTTCCTTCCAGGGTTTCCGCGGCCTCATGTGCTGTGTTGCCACGGATTGGCTCCAAGCCCCCTGAGGCCGTCTGCTGGATAAGTGGCTGGAGGATAGAGTATGAAAAATATCTTCAGAAACCTCTGGTGTAATGAGTCTGATCTTTTGCTGGACATGCCGATCTGTGCCGGAGCCCATGGAGAAATGGAGAGCCAAAGATCAGGGGCTGTTGGACCTCTGGAGACACAGCTTGGGACCTAGAGTCACTGTGAGTAAAACATAAAAGAAAATAATGTACCATCTTGCAGTGCTGGAATTTACTCCGGGGGGAGGGGGGCAGGCTTTCTAGGCCATTCATAAGTGTGTTGTGCTCACAGCAGGGGAGTGATTATGGGGAAAGGTGATGTTGGTTGGGAAGGGCGAGGTGTCAAGCCCCCCCACCCCATCCTGGTCTTGCCAGGCTCCCGCTCCTAATTCAACCTGAGCCAAAGTCCCCCCCCCCATGCCACTGCGGGGGCTGACACAGATCGATGGGTCACTCTCCAACGTTTAATTTCATATATTAAAATAGAAAAAATAAATCTGTAGGCTACTTTAAAATAATTAGATGTTTCTGCCTTGGTTAACAGCGAATTAGAAATGTTTGGATTAAGGTAGATGCATTAAACTAATTAGGTGTGAGGGATGATTCAGGATATTATGCAGTTTAATTGATTCACTTCCTCTCCACACGGGCAGAGCTGAGTGCCGGGATATCGCAGCTCGCATGACAGAGCTGTGACGAGGTCACGTGATCTAGCGCAACGTCCTGTCACGTGGCGCTACCACTCTTGTGATATGCCCTGATCCTGATAATGCTCCTTAGGGAAAAACTCCCTGTTAAGTGGATGGATTCTGACAGAAATATAGGTAGAAATTCTGGGCCCCCTGACAAAGTGTCACCTGGGGGGGGGGGGGCACGCTGCCACTAGGATTGCCACTTTCACTCGGAAGAAATGCGGGTCCCCCATGGTGAAGCTTGCAGAACTGGGATATAATGTTCCAAGCACATTATTTCATATTCAGCGGCCCATGTAAAGTGCAGGGCCCACTGAATCTGCCGGGGGGGTCCCTGGCCCTCTGACGCCCCTGGATGTCGATGTGAGGCTGCAGCACAGGGTAGATGTCACCACGGTATATGCCATTGTGGGCTTCAAGCAACTTAATCAGTTATTTCGGTCAATGTCGGACTGTAAGGTCTGTGAAGGTAAATGACCAGTTTCATCACAGAATCGAACGCATGACTGCCTGCCTTACATTTCCTGTGGCAGGATTCCTGTGCTTCTGAAATGGGTGTGTGCTTTCAGGAAATGACTAGATTCATAGTTGAAGATACTATTAGATACTACTAGTGTTATGGCAGGGGTGGGCAATCTTATCCGCAAAGTGCCGGTGTGTATGCAGGTTAGTGGGATAACCTTTAGGTCAGCTGTTCAAACCCAGGTGTGAGGATTTTTCAGCCAATCAGGCTGCTAATTAGTAATCTAATTAGGGAGTTGCAGCGAAAACCCGCACACACACCAGCCCATTGCGGATAAGATTGCCGACCCCTGGAATAAGGTTTTTTTTTTTTTTTTAAGCAAATAGAAACATTGATCATGTCTTTAGTGATGGTAGGTATTAGTAGTGAAGTGTGTAATCATGCTGGATTACAGCTTGTGGTGTATTGTGTTATACAAGATTTGTTTTTTACATTTTTTTTTAATTTCATTATTTTTGTTTAATTATTGCAGTATTGGTCAATAAACACTTCCTATGTAACCACAAGGGGGAGACAAAATTCCAAAACCACAGGGTTTTAAAACAAGTTTCTTCACCTTTCACAATTGGTTGCGCATCACTGGTACACTGGTATTGAGTAGATTAGTGTAGTGATGGTCATGTAGCACTGCAGTGGGGTGTGTGTGCAGTGTATTTTGCTGATCGGTCTATGTCTTAGCAATCGATCTGTCGATCGCGATTGACCAGCTGGCAACCACTGGGTTAGTGATGCTCTATTTTATCAATATTTGATAACTTTCCTGGAAGTGCTTTCGGTAAACGTTATATTTAAACTCCAATTCCTATGACAACTTGTCGTAAGATTGTTTGTAGATGTGGGAGAGAAACAAGACGGATTTACTATTGGCAATAGTTGTGACTCTTGGGATGATGGATACTTTTTATTTACAGATTTGCCCAAGAGTACCGGCAGTTGAGCAGGAAACCTACCTCCTTTAGCCAAAGGCTTGGTCAGATGTGAGTGTGTAGCACTGGGTTCTGGGCACCCGGCCGTAAGCGACCCTGTTTGCTGCCTGTCATCTGTACTCAAGAACTTGTCCACCTTGTGGGGGGTGTGCACTGCTGCCACCCTGTAATCAGGTACTCCAGACTTGCCACATGGCATAAATAAGTCGGACACTTAGGCAAATGACCTCACCCATTCCAAACTGCCTGGAAATGTATTTTGGGGTCAGGACCAAAGGGGGGTCAGGCTGGGGTTGGAGTTGCAGAGTCTGGTTTGTCACCTTTCAGAATAAAACGTTTTTAATGCTGCTTAATGCACTGTGCTGTTGTACCTGTAGCCCCCTGTTTTAAAAGGATTCACAAGACTAAGAGTCTAACAGTGAGATTTTCTGCTCTGTCCTATCAGCGCGGATTCTGATCTTACTCCTGATAGGTTCAGCTAGTAGCGCTGAAACCTCAGCCCGCCTCACTTTTACTCCAGTAAGTAGTTTTTCAAACGAGTTGGCAGCTGGCCAATCAGACCGCTCCCCTGTCCTTTTTCAGCCGAAACGAGGAGTGACGTGTCCGGCATGCGAGAACTTGGCTCCCCCTCAGCAGTGCCATCTCTGGACACTCAAAACCTGGGATCTCCCTCACCTCAGTATCGATCCCCATCAGCACATGGACCCAGGGCTGAGCCTGAGGTTGATCCCTCCCACCCCTGTCAATCAGCCAGTTCCCACTGACCCATAAGTACGGATTCTCATGCTCTGCCCCCTGGACCTCAAAGCAAGTGACTGGCTGTGCGTGTGTGTGAAATAGTGAGGATGAGGGTAGATGTTTCTAAAACAAGGCAAATCTGTGCCCACTTTCGCAAAATGTGAACAAGATGAGCTGAATTTAATATTCCTGAGGCCGTATACGAAATCAAGCCTCTACCTGTACAGGACCATATGGTTTGTCTGTGGTGTCTTGTAAATGCTCTGTACCTGTTTCTGTGCTGTTCCAGGTGCACTGAGGAGGAGTGAGAGTCACACAAGCTGAATGCAGGATGGTGCAGTTAATTCGCAGATGGCCGCTCCATGCGCAGTTACCTAACCAGCAGTTCTAGGTTGTTAATACACTGGCCGTCAGGTTCAGGTCCGGAGGGTCCCTTTAGTCGTGCAGTCGGCACATCCCTGCCGCAGTACCCAGCATTCCCCATGTCGCGCAAGACAGAGGAGCCTGAGAGGTGGCAGTTGGATACGACAGCTGGCCAATGATGTTCGGTACGTGTCGGGTGTGAGCCTTTGGGTCCACAGGCAGATACCAGTGACACACAAACCGCTGTGGGGAAGTGAACACGCAACCAATCAAACATTTGCGCACCCATGGCACATCTTGTAAAACAGTGTTGAATTTTTTTGGGTGGAGGAAATAACAGGGAAAATTTAAAACCATTGGTACCCAAATTGCATTAGTGTATGTATGTTTTATTACATGGACAACATTCCAACAGTGGACTGCAGGGTACAGGGAACATTCACCCAACTGCAGCCCTTTTTTGCACAAAAGACAGCGTGGCACCAATCTGATCCAGATTGTCCTTTTAACATCACTGGCGGAATTAGGTTTCTGGTAGGAGGCTCAGCAGTACTGGTAGCCATCGCTTGTGGAATTTCATACAGCGAGCTGGGGGAGCGATGAGAGTCAGCGGATCCCTAGGCAAGGAGGAGAGAAGTACGTTTCATCGACTGCAGTGGAGCTATGTCATTTACACTCGACCTCCCTATCCCCCCCCAACAGGCCATGGAGGGTAAGCTTGTCTCCAGGACCACTGGAAGCCCCTGATCAGCCTGCCACACTTCAGCCCAGACGAAAACCCCCTCCCAGCAGGCTTGGCTCTCTTACCCTTCTGGGGCACCCACACTGCCTGCTGAACCCAGCTTGGTCCATTTACAGTCAGCTGAAACGGCTGCTGTAGAGAGGCGGGGAAAGGCCTGCACTGCTGAGAGACAAACACAACGCTGGATAACTTCATGGCCTTGTAAGATCTCCAAAGACCCAACCCCCCTTATTAAAAATAAGCACCCAAGGAGAGAGCCCATGAAAGTCATTAATGCCCATGAAAAGTAGGAGATGCCCAACGATCCCCTCCATAGATGCGTTTGACGGTGAATCAGGCAATCTTCCTGCCAACGCCCCCCTGAGTGAATAATCATAGCCGTTTGCACCTCTTAGGGCTGATTTATACTTGACACTCACAACGTATACGCATAATGGCCACCACGCGTTTTTTGCGTTCGTTCCACGTGTCGTAGGTACACCTACACGAGGAGTTAATGCGACGCATACGCGAGATGCAGTCTCCAAAAATTGGGGTGGCGGTATGGTCACCTTCTGTCGTGGAACTACGTGTTTATATTCGATACAGTAACATCTGTTTTGTTAAGAATGAGTGGCCGGAAGAACTGTATATTTTCAGAAGCAACAGAGAAAATATTGCGTGCATCATTGTGTCCCTCTGTGTGCAGCGTCTTCAAAATTTAATGGCAGTGTAAGTTTCTAAGGAAGCGATATGGTGTATGAAGTACAATGAAACTTTAACTTGAAATTCTGACTTGCCTACTTTTATAAGCAACGTTATTTTTCAATACATTTCCAATATTTATAAATCTTGGGTTTTACATTTTGCTAGAACATTTATATTGTTATAGGAAACCAAACTTGGCAAGCTGTGCAATTTCAATTATCGCTCCTTTTCAGGATTATCTAGTATATGTTTAACATTAGTTTAAAGTTTACCGCCACATGACCTCTGGATGCATTGCAAGTCTTACTGTTTAAACCACATATGGACAGATGTGTTTGTAGGAAATTGATTTCTTTTGAACTATTTTTTCTTTATAAATACTGCAACACTTATTGCAGAAATTGATATTTTCCAGTGTCCTGCAGCCGAATTATGAAATACTAATTAGTACGAGGTATCTAACATACACTCACCTAAAGGATTATTAGGAACACCTGTTCAATTTCTCATTAATGCAATTGTCTAAGCAACCAATCAC
>JAODKC010000082.1:17273933-17297186 GCA_026777985.1 Mormyrops attenuatus
CCCCGCCTCTGTCTCAATAGATGGCTCTCCGGAGTGTGCTCCGTACTCAGGTGTAACGCCTCCCGGTCCCCCCCCCCCCCCACCCCGCGATAATCCACCACACCCTTTTGAAAGATTTATCTTTTTGGGTAGCAAATGAAAAGCCGATGATGCTGACAGTTGTAACGATTTTTTAAAGGGGGGGTATAAAAAGGTTTAAGCCTCAAATGGGAAAGGAGGCGCATCAGGAAATCTCCCCCCGCATCCTAGTGAATCGATGACGTCCGTACAGCGGATTCAGCCCAATTCAGAAATGGCAGGTATGGAGGGTGTATCGACATATAGTACTGTGCGAAAGTCTAAGGGAGTCAAAGAAAATGTTTCAAGCTATTTATCTGGGTTGGCTTTCCCAAAAGCGATCGATCTTATCGAATAACGAACAAGATGAAGAACGAAGTCGGTAAAGAACGAGTGAGGTCTACGTGCATTTCCCAAAACCCTTCGTTATTTCAGAATTAACGAACGGACTTTAAGTAGTATTTTGTTGGCTCCTCCCCAGCCTCCGCGTGAGAAAAGCACAGACTGTTAATAACAAGAACATCGATTCCATGTATTTCAATGATGAAATACGTTATACGACTGTGATACCAGGCATATGCAAATACTATCCTGCAAAAAACTGCAAAAGCATAAACTAATTAGAAAATCAATAAAAACATACTAAAGTAAGCATAATTAAGACCACAATAAAACAACCCATTTATTGAAAATATAAAAATAGGCTCAAAATGTGATGTTGCTTCCTTGTAAACAAAACACAATGGTGGGCAGCAATAAGAAAAGGAGAAGTAATATTTCCCAAAAGTCTTTAAACAACTTATCGAGGAGGAGGTCAAAATCATGTATCATATAAAAACCATCCCCATCCTGGGTTGTCCCCCCCCCTTGTGCCTGTAGCTTCTGGGATAGGCTCCGGCCCCCCACGACCCTGAATAGGATAAGCGGTTTCAGAAAATGGATGGATGGGTAGATATAAAAATCATATATTTTAATAAAATAATTACTACATTTCTGTACCTTAAAAGGTACAATTACCTACAGCGATAGGGTACAATTGGAAGACCATTGAGGGTACAGCCTCAGTGACAAGCAAAGGTACAAATATTTACCTTTTTTTCTGAATCAGAATGACATACTTTACATGCCCAAAGCCCCCCCTACAGCAGTGTGTGCTTTGGTGTGCGGTGTTACACCTCTCCTCAGCCATGGTTTGGGGAGTCAACACCAGAGTCAGCAGGTATCTGCTAAGAAGATACCAGCTGTCTCCCTAGAACCAGCCGCCAGCAAACACACCGTCCTTTGCCATCTGACACACTCCAAAGCTGGACCAAATCATCATGTGTCTGTAAAATGTCCTTGATGATTGCATATCACTTGGACATTTAGGCCTAGTGACAAGAACCTTTTTGACAGGTCCAAGTGGCATACAAGGGGCTGAAAATATGAATAGGGTTGAGGGTACATTCAACTGCACCTACAATGCCGGGTATGCATCCAATGGCATGAAAACCAATTTTAGTCTCATGCAAGGCATCTCCTCCTGCTGGACATTGTATGTAGTTGTGCACTTGGTGCAACAGAAATGTGATCAATGCATGCACAGTAGCAGGACGCAGCAGCCTTGCTGAGGCCATGTGCATCGCCTATGATCTGCAAGAATCCACCTGTGGCATAGAAGCAGGGCTGTCAGAAGCTGCACGGTGCATTAAGGGCAAAATTCTGGGGTGTTCCTCTTTTTAATATATCCAGCACCAGACCAAGGGGTCTCATTATTTCACCCCAGGCCATCCCATATTTCTCTAAGAATTATTCATTACTGAGATGGTCCAAGGGGTTCATGATCAACAGCAAAAGCAACTTGGCTTCCTGGATGGCGCTGCCTCCTTGGTATGTTGACTTGCACAATTCTCTGTCATTGCTGGTCATGTGTGGTGATTCACCTTCCCAACTCAAAAGATGTGACTCAACACATAGCAAGTTTGATTGGTCAGCTCATTATGTAGCCAACCGGGGTTGTTCGGAAATTATGAATCGGATTTTGAATTGACTTGGTCACACCCTGTAAGATGTTGAAATGACAGTAGGAAGAATTTAATCTGTTTCAATTCAATGCAATCATTCAAGAAATGAATGCCATTTAATCTAGCAAAACATAAAAAATTACATAACAGATCTACTTCCAACATGGCAGATGTATATATTGACCTTATACAGTATATGTACTAGTGACTAACTTTATATTTGTATGATTGTAAGATAATAATTGTTTTAGCCTCTTCTAACAGTATGCATTTAGTTTATGTCTTTTTGCTGCCGTACATATTCGTGATCGCGTGGTGGGGGGGTATGGGCAGGATTCAGTGTATGCTGTTTATGTTAACATGCTGGGTAATTAATATCGAAACATTAAGCTGTATTTTTAAAACTGCACTTACACCATGTTTTTGAATTTATGTGAAATCATCCATCCATCCGTTTTCCAAACCACTTATCCCAGTGGGTCGCGGGGAGTCCGGAGCCTATCCCGGAAACTATGGGCACGAGGCGGGGAACAACCCAGGATGGGGGGCCAGCCCATCGCAGAGCACACTCACACACCATTCACTCAAACATGCACACCTACGGGCAATTTATTAACCCCAATTAGCCTCAGCACGTCTTCGGACTGTGGGGGGAAACCGGAGTACCTGGAGGAAACCCCACAACAACATGGGGAGAACATGCAAACTCCACACACATGGAACCCTGGTCCCAGAGGTGTGAGGCAACAGTGCTAACCACTGCACCACCATGCCGCCCCTATGTGAAATCAATTCCATTTTAATTCTACTTCCTTATATTCAAAGTTGAATTGCGATTCTGCACCATGTTTTCGGCCGGTTTTCTGAATTGAATTTGATTTTCAAGGTCATTCTCAAGTCACTTATGAGTGGTTCATATCCCTGTTATGTACTCAAATGGCATACAGGTGTTACAACAATGAGGCCCATTTCTGCTAGTTTATAGTTGACATTATAATTTTATTTTGCAATATCAGCGTTTTTGCGTTGTCCAAAATGCACCGTCAATGTGTTTTTGTTATCTGTTTTTTGCCTCTGTGTCTCTGTGACAGGACAGCAGGCAAAAATTCAAACAAAGAATGATGTAGAAAATAACGAGTGGGTCGGCGCACTCGTAAATCTATGAACAAGATAACGAATTGCTTTAGTTACAAAGGGTTTCGGAAAACGCTCGCTAATTAACAATCGATCTTAAGTACTAGATGACAAACAGCAGGCATTACAAAGCTTTTGGGAAAACCACCCCTGAGTAGGAATTGTCTATTTTTATGGTGTAAAAAAACACCATTTAACATTAGAACATATGCAAATTAAATGTAACACAATAAAAACTGATAAGAATTTCTTTTGTTCTTCAAAAAGTCATTGATATCTTGCTGGATGCCTAGATGAACACTGCTTCAGTTCCCAAACCACTCCTCAGGGGCACCCCAGTCATTCCATGTACATCTTAAATATCACCACCAGCTCAATTAATTAATTAGCTTAATTAGGTAAATATCTAGGCATTGATTAGCCATATGAAGTGAGTTACTGGTCAAGTCAATAAACACATAGGTGTATTGGGTGGTAGCTGCACATACTGGGGTGACAAACATAATATCATAGTTGTACACCAACATGAAGATCATTTTCTGTGACTACCTGAGACTTTTACATATAGCATTGTATATTTACATGCATGCTCACCTGATGTAGTTTTACGGCATGTTTCACATCCAACTGATACAGAACTGAATTAGAATTTTTTTCCCCATACCAGGGAAAATTAGCATCCTCTCAATATAACTCTGATACACAGTCTGCTTATAAAATTCACTGAAAGGATTAATCCAAACAAACCGTAATCTAATTATGATTAAACTGAAATGGTATCTGGCTGCTTGAATGGACAAAGAGCTGCTTTTTGGAAGAGTGGTACAGAATCTACTGATCTTACCCCAATCGGTCATCCGAACATTGGCGTATCAGCCATTTAACTCAGTTTTTAGCGGGACACCGTTTTCCCCGAATGCCAGCCTGGCGTCCCTGTCACCCACAGGATGTACTGCTGGCGTTACCCATGCCCCCCCATTTATCCTTACCAGAGGACAGCGAGCAAGACCTACCTGGTTAACTTGGTTAGCCGAGTCAGTTTGTGCAGGGACGTGCTCAAACTTGCACCCCGCCATTCATTCCAAGGGGATGTAACACGATTAGGGCCCTCCTGATGGGAACTCAGGACACCCGCCTGATTGACGGCTTTCATACAGGAGAGAAGCAAACTCCATTTGGTCCACATGACCCAGGAGACCCCTGCCAGGATTGACAGAGTACCACCTTGATATTTTTATTACATTTATGCTGTTCATGCTGTAAAAGGGTGGGAGGACTAATAACTGAATAAAACACAGCAAGAGACAGATAATATTTAAGGCGGGCATTTCATTATGGAGCATTAAGTCATTAGCGAAGACTTAAGCTGATGGAATTATGAGGGACTGAACGGCAGACCTGCAGAATCATAAAATGTTACAAAATCTACACAAAATAACGAAATAAAAAAACCACTTTTGTCGTACCATTTTTGGTACAATTTCATGAGATTTTGCGACTCCAATAATCCAAATAATCCATGGCCCAGCCTGGACATTGCCGGCCCCAATGCGGTGTCACCCCTGATCTGATGGTGGTGGTGGGTCCAGAGATCACCAGCCGGTCAGAAACCGGCGGCACAGATGTCAAACCAGAACCCATCAAGCATCTCTGCCAGACTGAGGCACAGGCCAAGCGGATCCTTCCACCAACCCCGTCACAAGTGCTGGCAGTTACACCCCCCCCCCCCGTGCTTGATCCACTGCCACGGAAACGATTACTCTGCATGGCCCCCACGGGCCAACAGAGTTGAGTAAATGGCCGTCTGCCAAGGTACCCGTTTTACAGTGGACTGTCAGCTCAGATTAGGCTGCGTCTTCCTCGTCCAGCGTCACACTGAAAAGGTTTATATTTAGCGATCTAATGAGGACCCTGCTCCGCATTCAGGTGAGTGTCAGCCCTACTGGAGCATGACATTCCAAATGGCTTCACTTTTAACTTATGCATTTAAACCACAATTTAACAGGAAAGCCCAGGTCACAGGTCATCTCCTTCTCGGAGGAGTCAGGACTTCTGGGGGAAATCTTAAAGCCACATCTCATTAATAACGAATCACGGACAGTGTGGATGGCGTGAGACCTGCATTAAGTCTCGTTCTGAGCAGCACCATTAAGATGCTTAAGATAACCTTACATTTCATACACTGTCAAAAACTGCCAACATGTTACTCTACTGCATCCTGTGGGAAAATACTGACACAGTGATGTCTTGCATTAAGGCAGCATAATTAAAAACCGAGTCAGCAAATAATGGCACTATTTTGGCCCAAAGTTAACGCACCTCCCTACCCCCCCATTCACTACTCTACAGATGGAGGAGACAGAGATAAAGTACTTGTACTGTAGATGCTCTTGGTTAAAGTGCCCATGTCAATCAAAATGCTCCCCATGACCTTTGTCCCTTTGTCCCATCTTGACTCCATTGGTTAGCAAACCAAAGTGCTTGGCGATCCTTCCATCACATGAGAATTGTCACTCCAGTCTGTTCTCTTGTGTGGTTCCATGATGGTACAATCAGGTATAAGCACGTCTGGTCTTCAGACTTCCTCTCCACCTCCAGGAAACACCTTGAGATGCATCTGTTCCATTAATTCCTCTACTTGTCTGATACCTCTTGTCTGAAAACTCTTATGTTGCACTTCTAGCCTTTGAATACTTTTATTAGGTTCTTTGTTAAAAGCTGATATTTAGCTGTTGCATAGTTGTTGTGTAGTTCTAGCTCCAATACTGCTTACACGTGTAGCCTAGCTTCACTTAGGCCTAGGTGACTCCTTGACAGCATCTATATTTGCTATTTGTCTCACTTGTAAAACACTTTGGACAAAAGTGTCTGCAAAGTATGTAACATGCAAATAGACTACATGCTCCTCTTCACTGATGGAATTTGGATTAGCTGCCTTATTTAGCCAAGTTATTCCAAAGAGAAGCCTGTAGGGGGCAGTCAAACATCCTGTTTGGTGGTGGAGGGGCTTAGAACAGACCTCTGTTGGGCAGGTGGAGAAACGTTGGTTCTTGGAAAGACAGAGTTCGGTTAGAACAAAAATGAAGAAGTGAGTGATGACTTGCTGCAAACAGGAAGGAAACAGCCACAGTAACAGCGGCAAGAGGCAGTGAGCAAATGCAGTGATGACCCCGCATACCATCACAATCAGGTTAATCAACCGCAGCCAACATGGAGCGAACGGGCAGTAGGGAGGGGCAGGGGCTTCTCCAATGCTGTTACCACGGCGATGCCTCCAAAACCTCATCTTGTGACAGACGGGTGGCCTGATGGGCCAGCGACCAGTGGGTGTGCCTACGTTCCTTGTCCCGTGCGTAGGGGTGGGCGGCCTGCCTCCAAGGCCCTTCCCTGCTCCCCCCACTGGATTCCACTTGACAGCACGATAGGGTATCTGAGCTTAGGACAATCACTCCGATTTCACAGTTTAATTGCTGCTAATCTGAGGAGAGACAGCCAATGCTAATGTGGTGACGCTCAGTCTGGGGCGGACAAGGGCAGGACAGCGAGGGCCAGCGGGGCTTCATAGGACTTTTCGAAGCTTTCGGCTCATGGCTCCTTAATTGCAAGGTATTGCTAGCAAAGAAGATCCCTCTGAACTCAGAAGCGGATTTTTTTTCCCTTGGCCTTGCTAAGTTGCCATCACACGCACCTTACCTTAAAGCCAGAGCCATGCTCCAGACTCCTGCGGAGATTTACGTTCGTGTTTTTGTCCTAAGACTGGGGAGATCGACAACCCCCCCCCCCCATTCAAGGGACACTAAGGGTCGTGGTGACATCTTCCCAAAACAGTCCCCATTACCCTCTGCGAGGACACCCCAACCAGGGCGACATCAGCTCACGTCCAGCCGTCTTTAAGAGGTTTACCCAGTTTCCACGACGACTGCCACGCCAACATTGGATAACTGATTGACTTGGCTCGTTTAAAGTCCGTCCCGTGACGGACCTTCACGGTGGATAAAGCCGACTGGGCTGCCCGTCACCAATCTCCTGAGAAGGGTGTCTCCAGATGCCTGATTGAGGCACCTGCTCAGAAAGTCTTGGCGGAAAAATATCGACAATGAGATTTGAGCAAAAATAGAATCAAACAATCCTTCTGTCCCGGCCCTGACAGTTCAAACTCAAAAGGCACAGCACGGAGCGCTCACTCGCCATATTACCGGAAGACGGACCTTAGAAATGCACAGGCGCATTAGAAATGGGTTGTGATTAATTTGAAGATTAACTTCCTATTTTCCCTTTACCTCCAGCAACACTCTCGCCCTGGACGGAGACAGGAAATCAATGCGAGCTACTACCTTAGGACTTCATTACACTGCTGTCCCTGCGTTGCTCTCCATACGGTGTTTGGACCCATATATCACACATATTGATCGAGGCAGTGATGGACGTTAACTATATATGTGCGACATATTGGTCTTCATAAGCATTGTCCCCTGTTTTGTTTTGCCTGATTGGGGATTTGACTCTACAAACGGACCCATCATCCAGTTCATCACTTTCCTGACATCATGCTGTTTTTTAACGACTTCGAACTCTGGCTGAAATTAAGGTTTGTGTGAAATTAGGGCAAATGAAAGCAAGGGTCAATACAAAACAATCTGTCTACCTCTTGTGAGTTCATAATTCTTACTTCTTTGTGGGGCTGGGCATAAGGGTAGGGTTAGTCCACCCAGCCCTCAGGACCTCAGCAGTGGGCCCCCACCCACTACCCTATGAGAGTGTTACCACTCTCAGGACCCCAAACCGATGAGCAAGGAGAACTGCTGGTGAGAATCAGTGATGCCCCAAAATGGCCTCACCAGGGTTACCACGGCGACCCACTCTGCACATTCATTCCAGCTGGGGGGGTGGGATTCCATAGTAATGCCGATATAGATAAATAAGCGACAGTGAACTTGGCATTTCTTGGCCCTGCAGGGTGCCTTTGTTTTTTTCCTTGAGGTGTTTCCCTTAAAGATGGATAGGAAGACTGAATTCTGGGAAAGGTGGGGCACTTACAGTCCCATGAAGGGGCCGGCCTGTTCTCTGTGTCAGGCTCAGTGTCTGCAGTGGTAGGTACCAACCAAATAGCTCCGTATCATGCACCATCTCCCCAAGGCCCTTAGGCCTCCACATCCTGCCAAGTCTGCTCAGTCTGTCACACAAACAGGGAAAAGAAATTGAGCCGGTCATGTCCAGCTTTATGAAGAAAGCAAACTGCCCGGAAAGTTGGAAGCTTCCGGGAGGTTAGTCCAGATGGTAGACAGGAGCATTTCAGCGATTAAAGGTGGGTCACGGGAAGTGGGAGTGGCTCCATGACTCTCATCCTCCAGACTCGGCCTTGCACACGGATCTGCAGGGATCCCTCACAATATCATCACATTGCTTGCTGCCATGACAACGCCTGCCCCCCCCAAGAAACAGAAAAACAACATTATCATCTTAATAATAACAAGCTGGGCACCAGCAGTCTCTCCCACCCCAAAAAGGGTGGGAGGGCTTCCCAAAAGCTGATATCTTCACTGCATGAGGAAGGGCTGCTGATTCATTGGCTCAAGATGAGATAAGAGTTGAGGGGTGGGGTTCGAACACTCTCACATTGGATCATCACGAATGCCAGGTTGGGCTGGGGCCACTGCTGGCTTAGGGAGTTCCATGCCAAGATCCCCCCTGCCCCCAAATCTTTACTCTGCCAGTCATAAGCTAAAAGTTCTTCACAGGTTCTGTACAGGTTCTACAAGAGAGAAGCACTGAACAAGAGCTCCAGAGAGATAGACGGGACAGGACTGGAGGGGGTGGTCACTGGTCACCCTGAAATTCTTCTGTGCTGGATCAACAGGCTCCAAACCAAGGCTAGACCGGCCATGTGGCTTACCTGCCATTTTCTTGGTGGGGCAATAAGTATGTGGGCCGCCAAAATTTATCACGCCCTCAGCAAAAGTTACTGCAGGGCCATGGGGGACCCCAAAGTCCGGGGCAGAATTTTGATCCCAGGACAGCCCTGCACCAAATGACGCATATAGAAGTGCAGCCCACAGCAGCAGCTTGTACAGGGAGTAGAGTTTATCTTGCATGAAGAATCCTAGAGATGAACAAAACAAACATGGCTGACCCTGGTTTGTCTGGGCCACACCGGGCACCAAAATACGATCCGCCCTTCAGAGACCTCATTAAGTTCTGACCTTTCAGGGTGAGAGACGCATTTGTGGTTGAAGGATCGACCAATATCTGCCTCTCCAAAGAAATGATGGCATCTCTTCACACGCAACCAGCAGATAAAAGCCAACAACTTCAGCAGAAGTGAGGCCTCCAGATGGAATTCAAGTCGTGCTGGGGAGGGGGCGGTCAAGCAACCTTTTGGATGCAAGGCCAACACCCTCATTGAGCTGGTGTTGAACATAGCTCTCCTGCTACTTCTTGCAGGTGGGCCATGGAAAGGGTGCTTCTGGGGAAGAGGGTTGATCCGATGCGGCGTGGGCACGTTTCAGCTGTTATTCAGGAGACGGTTGGGGGTATGAAGGTACCAACACTCAGGCCATACAGCATGTGAATGATTAAGAAACGGCCTTTGACGTATTCAGGGGGTGTGCTACAATAAACAGGAAAAAGCAGCTCTTGGGAGAATGGAGCTTATTCTCTGCTTTTGGCGCTTCAGCATTGAAGTGCTGCGTCACACAGTCAGGCGACACCCACTCACCGGCCCCGAGGAGGCGAGACAATGACCGCTGGGGCTGAGGACCGCGGTGGCTTCACAGGAACACATTCGGTGTCTCCATGGATACAGGGGGACAGTATGCTCTGCAGCACCCCCCGAAGGTCACTTCAAGCACTGGCTTGAATGGAGACCTGCTTCTGACATGTTATTATTCCACCCGGACAACTGGCAGCTTCAGCCACAAAAATGTGAACCAAAATTCACAAAGATAACATACATTAGACAGAAATATGTCTGCTATTTGCCTGTTTGCACAAGCATTGATTTACATGTACAGTGTCTGTGTCTATCATGATCATTTGTCTACTGCTCTCTGCATCTCCATTGCTGTGCCGGTGCTGCTAACAGCTAACCCACCCCACCCCCCGACGTGAACAGAACGCCTAATGAGCATCAGCAAGCAGACCTTCCTGTCCACAAGGCTACTCCTCCTCCAACATCAATACCCCCCCACCCCCCAAGTAGGTGAGCTTAGAAATGCCCATCCTGTACCATCCCCAACTGTCCACCCCCTCATCCCCAGGTCATACAGCCCCCTTCTCCCCTTCTGTTGAAAGAGAGAGCATGGTGTTACAGACCACCCATTTCCTGCCAGTGGGGGGGAGCCACTAGCATGTTGCTATGGAGACCAGCGAAGCATAAAAAATACTTTGATATAACAAATGATGCCTCTCTTTACACATGTATGGTGTAAAACCTGCATCATGCTGTGAAAAGTTTGAGAAATCAATCGGCAGACTATGCAGGATCTCTGTGCTTCTTTAGACTTCATTTACACTCTCCTAATTCCCCTCCAAAGCGCATTTCTTTTAAGCAACGACATCGAGAGCCCCATTTCTTTGGTGGTGGTTGTCGGGGGGGGGGGGGTTCTCATCATGCAAGCCCCCCCACCCCCGAAGAGAAACAAACAGGTGGGTAGGTTTCAAGGATGGTGGGCTCGGTGACCCACTCTGAATACCGATGAGATTTCCCGCGCTCATTTTCATGAGAATCGCCCCTGAGATCCGATACGGTCAACAAACAGAACAGAAGCCTCCCCCAAACCAAACTGATGCTTCCCACAAACCAAATGAATGTGAGGATGACTGGCTACCTCCGAGCTGGTGGCTTGTGGCTCACAAAGCAGATTCAGATGCCAGATTTTCCTGTTCCGCAGATGAAAAATAACCATGACATTCTTCAATACAAGTCACTGAACAAGATGATCGACTTCATCTCCCTGCACATTCAGGTTTACTTTACTTACTGAAAGAACAGATTCTTGCTTAAAGCTTCCAATTTTACCCAAAGCCCACAGACAGGGCGAGAGGACACAGGAACTCCTCAGGACCGCCGGCTACGAGCCTGAACATGGATTCCAGTGTTAAGCAATGTATCCTGTGGAGGGACGGGATTGATGCCCAATAGTCCAACAGCTCCTGTAAAGTGCGGTAGATGCCCTGTGAAGCTGCAGCTGCTGGCAATGCCCCCATCACCCTCAGCACAGAGAGTGGATAGCTCAGAGGCAGTTGTGCGCCACCCACCATGATCACAGGTGTGTCAGTGACTGAGAAAGACAGCACTGGGGGGGGGGATAGGGGGGCAACCAGATTCTTGGCTGAGACACATATCCTATCCACATGCTGCTAGTGCATTGTACATGGCGGCAGGTGTGTCACTAAGTGAGACAGGCAGCTCCCAGGGCGTGACATGAGCGCTGGGTCCCACTGACAGACAGACAGACACACACATGCACACACATTTGCATTCATATCTTTGTGGGGACCTTCCACTCATTCCTATGAACAAAACCCTAATCTCAGCAATGACAACCTTATCCCCTACCCAGCCCTAACCTTAACCAGAAGTAAACAAACAAAATTCAAGACTTGACACATTTTTTCTTTTTTGATCCCAGGCACTTTTTTTATAGAACTGTGCTTTTCCTTGTGGGGACAGAAAACACACAGACATAAACTGATAATAGCCTCTGACATCAACCACCCCTTTTTGGGAAAAATGCACAGGGCAGGAGGTAGCAAAAGAAACATAATTTCAGAAAACAGCAAGAAGAGCAGTGTGGTGACCAGTAGGAGGCGATGACATCACAAAAAAACATCACTCAGCACCAACACCCCCTAAGGGAAACTCCTACTGCACAGAACCTCCTAACCCCCTAATCAGTGAGTCCCCCCCTACACTATGGGTCGTTTTAGTTTGAACTGGGACAAAATTCATCAAAAGAAGGAGGCTCATTAGGCTGCCAATACTGCGCACGCATCCAAATCACACAGCTGACCTATTCCGCGCAGCTCACCCAACCTGTGAATGTGGGGAGTTGGACGACTCTCAAATTTAACTGCATGTAGCATCTTTTAAAAGAAAAAAGAAAAAAAAGCAGACAGAAACCCAATTACTATTAAAGAGTTTGTCAGTGGAACTGACACAATTCCAACAGGTATTATTCTCCTACTGAGGGAACAAACTTGTGACTCCAAAATAATTGAATAGTCTTGATGTATCACATAGGAAAAAAACAAATTGATGAGGAAAGTATGTTCCAATATAACTATTCTTCCTTCAAAGCTAACAGAAACAGTTAGACTTAAAAATAATTCACTGGAAAAAGTTTAAGGGGCACCCTGGCAAAAAAAAAGTGAAGAAAGTATTTTTCCTGACATGTATCTGAAACAAAAATCATATGTGAAGATCATTTCTGGTCAGTCTGATTCTGGGCTCCTGGTCAGTCACCATTAGACTGATTTCTGCTCTGCTCATGGTAGGTAAGAAGCATAAGGAGCAACATGCACCTGCAATTCAGTGGGCTACCAGCAGCCACTGCAAATATCTCCGGATGACTTCTGCCAACCTATGGCCCCCAGCTTGTCTCGATAACCCCTGTACTTTGTGATATTCACATGACAAGACTTCTCTTCTGGACTCCCATAATTCCTTTGTGCCAGGAGAAGGCAGAGCAGCATCTGACACGATGCCAGAGCACACACCAGACCCGACTGGGCCTGCCAGCTACTGGTCGTGAAGCAGACGAAATGGAAATCGGACGCAATGATGTTCATCCTATTACCTAACGACACATATACATAATTCATCACGGAGCGTCCTGCCAGCGCGGCTCGCCAAACAGCTCAAGCTAAGAAGGCCTGGATTAATTAATACTTGGACGAGAGACCTCCAGCAAAAAAATAAATAAAACAATGTTGAGTGTGTTGCTGGGATTAAATCTCTGGTGGTCCAGAGGACTCAGATCTCGTGGGAAAACTTGGGCCAAATCTGAGGAATCATCCCTATATGTTACATCATTCTACTCATCACCGGGCGATCATGAGCAATTAGGTACAAGATGGCCACCCTGTGTAGGAAATAAGTCCCAAAAAAATGAAATAGTAACTGGAGCAACAATTGAATAAAGTTCTGCAATCTCTAAAAACTGGAAGTGTTTTCACAGTTTTGGCCATCAGCATATATTTACTAATAAAACCCTGTGACAGATATGATACACTGATGTAACAATGAGCACCTTCTTTAATCCTCAATCTATAATACCAGTTACAAAGATAAAATGGTAAAACTAACAAAAAGAGCAAAATATATCTTATCATTCATATTGATTGTTTATTATTTACAGATTTTAAAATGTTTTATCAAGTTTTGTGTTATCTGATCTAAAAAAATGCTACGATAATGAGATTTTTGACTACCCATTTGGGGAGAAAGGTTTAGAAAATTAATTGAGTGCAAATGACAAACAAATCACATAATTTTAATATACGTAAGAAGTCGATGATGTCAATTGCTCTACATAGAAAAACAAACACATTTTCACGGTAACTTTCTTCCTTTTTTGTGATTCTCATGTTCGTAAGAATCTGGCTACACCAGTTCATCAGCGCTGGCATCATCCCTGACGACCATACTCTGAAAGCCATCTTCCAACGCAGGACCCTTCACACGCTATGCCCCCTTCTTTATATGTTTATATTCTTTAGATCAAACGACTCAACCAGGGTTGTCTAATCATGGATATGGTTACCCTTTTTTTTCAGTTCTTCAAAGCCATTAGAGAATTAGACTAGTCAAGTTGGATTAACTCATCCAAGAAGA
Organism: Mormyrops attenuatus; assembly: GCA_026777985.1. Classification (NCBI taxonomy): domain Eukaryota; kingdom Metazoa; phylum Chordata; class Actinopteri; order Osteoglossiformes; family Mormyridae; genus Mormyrops; species Mormyrops attenuatus. Next base: position 17,287,962 of record JAODKC010000082.1, read on the forward strand.
CTGTGCGCTCCCATGGACAATGATCAGCAAGTGTATGATTGGCTAGATTGCAGATCGCAGTCCTTCACTCTCAGCAGAGCAAGAGCTGTTGCTGTGGGGGATTATGGGGAATCTAAGGAAATGATACGCAGGTGAAGGACGTGCATATGTTTTGTCCTAATCAATTACTGCTTTTGTAATCTTTTAATAAATAGCATGCCTAACATTATTGCATGAAACCTCTTCAATGTGAATATATTTTCAAAAATCTTCGTTTAGTCTAAAAATGTCAGGTCATGTTTCTGTCCGAATACATGAGCAGAGTAAGAAACCTATTCTAATTGGTATTTAAGTAACAAAAAAAAAATATTTAGTTTGTTATAATTCTATATTTGAAACCTTTTGCACACTTCCCATACCAGGTGGTACAACCTATGAAAAACCATCAAAACATTGCAATATGAATATGATAAAAACTTCTTGTTTTTAAAATTGTATATATAAACTTGATATCAAGGACAAAAGGAAACACTGTCCAGGCAAACGTTTGTTTAATTTGAAACGAAAAGCCAGGTGGTACAACTGCAATCGATATTTCTACAATGCATAAATGTAATATAGAAATAGGAATTAACATTTATGTAGACACTTAAATCATTACTTTATGAAGGTTTTAATTTGGAAAATTTAATTCATTCGTATAACTCTTTTATTTTATCCAAGGACTAATGTATTCTTGATGGATTTCAGTTTTTTGTCTTATACAGTATTTTTTTGTATTCTTCTTGTTTGTGTGTGTCTCTGGTATTAAGTTGTTTGTATTTGTACTCTAGTATTATGCAATACAGTTCTATTGAAGAAGGAAAGGCACTCTTCTTAATATGATCGCACTGAGGTCCCCTCGAAAGAAAGGCACGTCCATGGTTAGACAGGCTTCCCGAGTGGACAGGGCTCTGTTTATATCTATGGTATAATCTTGTTTACATTGAATTAACCAGCTCTGAGCAGGTTTGAGCTAACGGATTGGTTGCTGTGACAACCGATCCAACCAAAGAACCGAAGAACCAAAAAATCCCGGATGTCGTCAAATGGTCAACAACTAAATCTGGATAACTCATTAATCCACGTATAATGAACGCCCCCCTGAAGGCAGCTATAGCGTTTCTATGTGCCAACAGGGCATTCGCTGACCCTCCCAGAGCTCGCAAGGTTGAATGTTAACGTATTGATCTGGGCTCGCCCCCACTGCTGACATCACAGGCAAAGCCAGTCTCTGGATTCCCCTGCTACCTCAAACGGGTCGGGTCAGCTTCTAACTCGGATGGCCATCGGCCTACAGGAAGAGATAAAGTCAGACCGGCAAATGAAACTCGACGGCCTGATGACTCCTGATTCACCCCTGACACCCCACCCCACTTTCTTGGGATTGCCATCCTCGCCCCTTAATTAAACTCGATGTTAATTGTGATGCCACTCAGCCAGACTGACTCATACCAGAGTGGGAAAATGGAGAGAGGCACAGAGCAAGCCAGCAGACAGACCTCGCGTTGTTCCTGAAATTAAAGCGATGTTCCACTGTTTACCTTGGGTTAAGAACATGGTAGGTGTGCGCTGAGAGGGATTACGCAGCACATTTACATCCTGATTTACTTAATTTGATCTGGCTTTGACTAAAACAACCCCAGAAACATGCCATCAAAGCCTGCGAGACCTTGAACGCTCATTTCAGTGAGCCACTGCTCTTGAATGCATCATCCCAGCACAGAAGCAGGGCACATGCTGGAAGCAGGAAGTCAACCAGTGACAACCTCATGGCTAATGTTTGACATTTAACGCCATTATGCCAGGGAATATATTTGAACATTGTGCTGTACAGCTCTATCATAAATTTCGCTTACCGTCCCCAAAGACACTGTTCATACACTTAAAATGCACGGGCAAAATCACAAAAACGGCATATCAAACACGTGGAGACCATCCTGTATAGTTCACTAAATGTCAACATATGGATTATATATTTCAAAATATGGTGTGATATCCAGCAAAAAATAATCGATACAAGCATATTGTACAGCTAGAAATTCTGGGCCCCCTGACAAAATGTCACCCGCCAAACAGTTAAAACTTACATCATATCATGTTCTGTATTTAAGGGCCTCTGAATCTGCTATGGTTTCCATGCCCCTACTGTGCCCTGGATGTGAAAACAGTGATCAGGTGCATTTTCTGCAAAATTCTATAAAAACCTGCATAACTGGCCACATACGTTTGAGACTGGTGAAGGGGCTTGACTCTTTGGAACTCTGAGGGCAAAGAGAACAACATCTTAGTGGCGTCTCATGCTGTTGACCCGGAAACCGTCTCCATGTCCATGAACCACTCAGTGCTCACACGTGAGCTTTTAGCTGTTCTGGGGTCTTTTGCATGTGACTCATCATCATGTTTTTTGATTGACAGCTCACTCTTGGCACATGGCTGGAAACAAAATGACTGTTGAATCAGTCTGTTTCAGAGAAGGAAAAAATGAAACGAATGATGCGATCCTCCATCCATTGGCAGGTTGATGTTGTTTACTGGCAGGGCCTGCTAAGAGCTACTTTTGACCACCCCCCCATTTTACTTTTTAATCATCATCAAAGGAAGATAAGTGCCCCTAACCCTAAAGAGCTTTGCGACGTGCTGTTTTTATTGTATGACTACCTTTCTTCATCTGGGAGCTACTTTCATAATCGAATCGGTAATGGTCTTGGCCGTACTGGCTGTACTGGCCGTTTGAGGATCTCTGATGGATGCGACAGCATTACTGATTCTCGTGGAAAAAAAAAAAAAGTACCCAGACGTTTCTTTCAAGTCTGAGCGCAGCACATTTCATTTGCATAAACTGCTATTATTGCCTTCTCTTGTTTATTACCCCAGGCTTTTGATCGAACCCACGCTGCCTCCTCAGGGCACAACAAACACAGCAAAACAAAAAAAAGGAAGAAAAATAAATAAAACAAAAGACAATATCCCAATGAAGTGTTAGCAGGTTCTAAGAGGCTGACACTGAAGTGACCACAGAGTCTTGGATTCTACCGTTTGTTAAAATAAAAACACACGGTCCCTTTGATATATTATAAAACTACAATGTTGTGTAAAATCAATGAGGCAATTATAATGCAAAAATGTTATCATTAAAACACAGGTCATATAGAAAAATCCATTTCATTATTACTACAGTATCAGGGATGCATCATTTACAATTTCCTAGGTAGATCCTGGTTACTGATTTTTTAAACGCCTGAGCTACCGATACCAATCATAGCTAATTCAGATTTTCTTATAACAATAATAATAATAATAATAATTCTAATAATTAGCAGACTTTAATGAACTTAGCTTTCTGCAAGCAAAATATTTAAAATAATCTTTTCAAATAAAAAAGGCTCCGCAAGTTTCAAATTAAAATTATCATTAGAAATGTTTTTGTTCACATCTTACACACTGTGCACTTAACGTCTTTGTCTCACACTGTAAACAAACTCCAAACAACAGGTGCGTTTCCCATAAATATTTTACCTCAACCATCATGCACCATTAGTGAGGATAGGGAAGGTGAGGGGCAGAGGACAGGTTTGCGGATGGAAACTGATTTGGGGCTTGGGGTGCGCGAGAAGGCCAAAATGTCATATAAATTTTTTTCCAAATGTTTTTTGTACAAAGGAACATTTATCACTGGTCAATAACTGCAAACTTCTGAACTCCATTAATGAACAAATGATGAATTTTTGCGTCAGTCAGAAGCATTTGCTTCTGTTTGGTTACTTCAGAGTGTGTGGCTGAGGAGGATGAGGTCACACATGTATGCATAGCCAGACATTTCCTGTGTTTGCTTGTGGGTGCTAATGTTTCAGGTGCATAAAAAGATCGGCTGCATCGCCAGTGGTTGTACGACCAGCATCTTTGCAAAGTTTGCAAATTACAGTAGATAGTTTGCAAATTTGTTTTCACAAACAAACCACTCCCACACAATCAGACTTTTTTCGAACCAATTCATTCTCATCAGCCATGGCGCACATTCCATTTATTCAACCGCGTAACCGACTTGTATATGGGCCGTGTGTTCTTTACCATGTGACACAAGTACAATATTTTTAGGAATTGTTTTTCGGTGTTTGTTTTTCACTTAGTTGGCTAACCGGTTAAAAATGATCAATTACGTTTTTGGTTTAAGATCTAGCTGCAAACTGAGACAGAAAATTGACCAAGAAGTGAAATGTACAGACAGGGCTGTGATGTTGTCCATTCATCTTTTGTAGGACAGAGCCTATGGGCACAAGGCAGGGAACAACACAGGATGGGGCACCAACCCATTGGAGGGTATGTTCACACCCCTATAGGCAACCTGGTAACTCTAATTATCCTCAGAATGTTTCTGGACTGTGGAAGAAAACTCCACAAACAGCATCTGGAGAACATGCAAGCTCCACACAGGGAGTCATGGCAGAGACTTGAAGCCTTGTCCCAAAGGTGTGAGGTATGACCAGTGTTAACCACTGCACCACCATGCCACCCCCTGTGACGCTATGGACGCTGAAATTGCTTTGTTTCACATTGATTTGTTTTTGTTGTAATACTGTTGCAGCCTCCAAACATGCGAGCATCATGAGATAGGCGCTTGATGGTCTGTTCTGTTATTATAACAATAGTGTAAAGTAATGCATTTGTACCCGGGCATTCAATCGAAGCTCATTTTAAAATCGTAGAAAAAATTACAACATTGAAAAAATCTAGGGCTGGCGCTAGCTTATATTGAATTTTTACAGTTAATGATATTTTCTGTTATCAGTTAATGATTTCTGTTAATATTAGGGCTTTTTTTTTAAAGATTCTTAACAGGAAGCAATAGCATTCCTTCTCGGCTGTAAGCAGCGCGAGACCTTTGGTTGTGACGTCACACAGAATCCCAGAATTCCCAGCTACAATCAAACCATTTAGCTGGTGTGTCATGGGAAAGCCGATGGAGGAGACATCGAGGAATCATCGTAACAAGTTCATTTGGTTTTAAAACGTTGCTAAAAATATTGTAATTTGCAATATAAGTTTTATTTTGTTGAAGGCTAATACCTTAAAACGAGGGTCTTTTTAGTTGTTAATCACATTTTTAATGGTTCTCAGGCTTATGATTTTAGAGCCACTTGACAAATAGGTATTAATGTTTTTTGCTCATAAACATTCACCTTCTGTTTTGAGAGCAATATCATAAACTGAGCAAAAAAAAGAGTCCTGGGGGACATAGTGGAGTGAAACCGTGTGAGTCATATTCAAAATTAATTACATTGTTTGGCAGTCCAACCAAACTAAAATATTTTTATATTAATAAACACTGGCAATGTTTGTCATCATTGCAGAATGCATACAAGAGAAAGAGCATCATAACCTCCCTGGACAGAGGGGTGCTTGGTCGAGGACCACTGAACTACTTGATCAGCTCGTAAAAACTGAACATATTTACACTGATTAGTCAGTTGCTGGTCAGTGCCAATCAGGGAGAAAATCCGCCATTTTCGGTCACTAGCTGATCAATCAGTGCATCCTTAGTTACTGTATTACTAATACTGCTATTGCAACTATTATTAGGTCTATTGGTCCTGCTCCCCGCAAATTAGCAGGTAATCCACAAACTACCAGACTTACCCACCTTGCTTGGGCCATCTTCTGCGTCCGGCCGTGGTCCATCTGCAAAGAGAGACGGACAAGGGTATGAATGGTCCTCAGAGAAAAGTGCCACACAACTGTGTAATACCTCACTGCAAAGCACATTCAATCATTGAGAATGTTCATTTTGTAACCATTTAAGACATTAATAAAGCGAACGTCAATTGATTCCTGCTTAAAGACAGCTAAGTGTTCTGAAATCTCACATCAACGCACACACCTGCAAAATGTAGAACCCCCCCACCCCATCACTGTCTCACCTTCTCTGGCATATCCTGAACAACGTGCAGCTTAGTGACACGTGGAGATCACAGCTCGGGGCCTGGACCTGTTAGGATCCACCACTAAATGCCCCCCAACCTCAGGATAGCATCTGCTGCTGATTCTCCAAACACGCCTTGGTCAGCAGAATCGCTGGGCGGGTTTTTGCCCGCCCTTTTATCCCCATTCCCTTTGAAGCTTTGCTGGTGGAGTGCCCAGTGCACTCGGACCTCTGTGTATGATCTTTCTTGAAGCAGCTGGGTGAATACACAGCCTGGACATAGGGCTAGGTACCTGTAAGGATGAATCCAAGGGCCCCTGAGCGACAAGGGCCCTAAAAAATTTAGGTTATGATTGAATTGGTCTGGGTTGGGGGCTACGTATGATAGGCTTTCATTGGGCCTAAAATCTCTAGCTGCACCCCAGCCTGGACACCAAGAGGTTTGGTCTGTGGACCCTGAACCAGCACGAGGATGGGGTTTGAAAACAAGCTAAGTAATTCAGACTGATTAAAAATTCATTCCTCGTTTAGGTGGGATAACAGGCAAATGTTGCAATACTTACTATGTAAGTTTCACACCGCATCCGACATTTTAGGTAATTCAAGTAAACTGATCAATTCCAGTTGACGGTGCATAAGCCCATAGTGAGTTCCAGGTCTTAATTGCTACTCTTACAGGCACAGAGGGGCAGAGAAGCGCTGAAATCACTGGTATTCAAGGTCAAATTCTCCTCTTGAGGACCTGAAACCAGACGCTGCCTGGGCGACAAAAAGTACCCTGGGATGAACCCGATGTCCGGGCGGACGCGCGCCCCAAACACAATCAAGGCAGGAGCTAAACAGAGCCATTAGGGGGTGTCCTCGCACAACCTCAGCCCCTCCCAGAACATCGACTTTCTGCCGGAGTCATTTATTTTAAAGGGGGGCTGTGACAGTGCTGTCAGCGGGAGCCCAGCTTAAGGAGGGGGTGTCCGTCCACAGGCTGCTGGCTGTGGTTTTATCTTAAAGAGGATGGCCTCCGCAGGACAGACACATGCCGACAAACCGGGGAGAACTGACGCATACACGGACACGCCAGCAAATACCTATACAGTTCAGATTTACCTTTGAACGAGTACTTTGCGGCACGCAATTGATAATCCGTAAAGTGGAATATTTCATGTTTCTCAGCCCTCTCTGGACGCCGACACACACGTTTAGAGTAATTAAGAGTTGTTACTGACACGGTGAGCAGAGGTAATGAATTTGTCACAGAAAAGATGGCACCTTAAAACTCAGGGGGGGGTAATTACAGTCACACACTCGCAGGACAAGCTAAAGGGCTGGCAAATGGGGAAAAAAGCCTGCCATGCAAGACGGCTTTCGTAAGTTATTTTATTACCAGATAAAACTGTAATTTGTTGGTCAAAGTCAGAGCTGATTTATTAAGGATGAAACATATGCCGAGTTAGTACCAAACAGCAGGGAACGAAGTGGGCTGGCGATTTCAGCAACACTGCACTTAAAACTGTCATCTATGATGCACTATAGATACCTTCATAAGGCATTATAATTGTTGGTATAACAATTAATAAAGCATTTCAGCATCGTCTCCTGACAGTCATAAGGCATTATAGTGCTTATTATAAAACTTCCTAAGCTCAAATGAAGCTCTCCTCTATAATGCATTATAATGGTTGGTATAAGTACTAAGGATGCTTTTTGAATTTCATCTATAATGCATCATAGACAAGAGCTTCACAAAGCATTCATAATGCATAATATACATGGCTATAATGTGTTATGTCTTTTTATAAATATTTATAACCATATTTATAATGCTTTAAGAATGCATTATAATGTGTTATGAATGTGTTCATAGATTCCAGATTCTTATGGACAGGGCATTCGTGGAAAAGTGTCAGCATGATTTCTAATAATTAGGGATGGGGCATTTACTGCCTTAAGTGGTTGTGTTAATTTTAAAGTCATTACCGTTTCTTTGATTGCATTTACGCCGGGAGTGTTTTGTTACCCAAAAGAGAGAATAGTGTGAGCAAAGATTTTCATACAGACCGATAATATTCTTTCCTGGGTTTAAACAATGTGAGAGTTCAGGTCATGATGATTTAGTACTAAAATCAAAACTGTTATGGGGCGGGGCATGGTACAGGCAGAGATGAGGGTGACGATCCACTGGCGGCTCATGAGAAAACAGGGGTCTATTTAATACAAGTAAAAACACAAAGGGGAAAATATGTCAAAACAAACAGACCACAAGGGGTCAAAACAAAAACAGGAAATACACAGATGAACAAACTAAAGAAACCATAACTCAACACAACTAGGGAGGAGTAGGAATATTAGCCCCTCCCAGAACATCGACTTTCTGCCCACAAACAGAGAAACACTAGCACAACAAAGGCAAGGACTAAAATACACTGATGACTGGAACTAAAAGGACGGACTGGTGCAGAACATAAAACAATCAACCAATCACTAAAGGCGCAGGACAACGAGCAACAGATGGACAATTAGCACAGGCACTGGAGAAAAAGACAAGGCACAGGCAAAATAACTAATGCTAATGAGCACAGAACTAAGAAACCTACACAACCTAAAATTGAGAAAACAAGGAGATGCTAGAAAAAGAAACAAGAAAACAAAATACAACCAAAGCACAAGGAAGACAACCCTAGAACAGGAAAACTCAAAACAGAAAATATTAGGGAACAAATCAGTAAAGACAAAATAACAGATGAAACTGGCTTCAGCCAGCTTCAAACCCATGACCACAAGCCCTATAGATTCTAAGCCACACACTCAACCCCCTAAGGTATATGGCGGCAGAGAAAACAAGGAAAACACCCAAGGGTGAAGGACAGATAGGGAGAAAGGCAGGATGACCAGCAGTGCCTGCTGGCTAAAGGAGAAAGGAGAGGGCACCGAATGACACAAAACATTAAATTACCATCTCAGGGAAGCTGAACCTGGTTTATTTCATTTAAGAAATGCCAGATGGAGGCATACATAAGATAAAAATATTATTTGCAATATTTATTTTATTTTACTGAAGGCTTATACAGTACTGTGCAAAAGTCTTCGGCAGCCAAGGTTAGTGGTGTTTAAATGATCTTCATGCTGGTGTAAAACTATGCTATTATGGCCGTCAAAGTGTGTTAGCTTAGCCGTTTCAAAACCTCTGCTAAAATTACCACAGTATTTGCAGCGACCATTCAATACACCTATGTATTTTTTAACTTGACCACTAGCACACCTCGTATAGCTAATCAATATTTCATTGACTT
>JAODKC010000082.1:17297286-17309165 GCA_026777985.1 Mormyrops attenuatus
TGTGCACTTACTGCCCAGATAAATAGCTTTAAACATTTCTTTTGACTGCCTAAGACTTTTGCACAGTACTGTACATTAAAGGTCTTTCTTGTTATAAAGTGTACTTTGAGTGGTTGTCGGACTTCTCTTATTAAGGCCATTTGCCAAATTGATTAAGATTTTAGATCAAATGCATGGTCAGGATTAAATAGTGTTTTGATCTGTCTGTTGAGTAGGCTTCCGTGTGACTATATGTACATGTGGAGCACGCCATCAATCGCCAAGGTGTGTAATTAAGAAAAATAATGTTCAACATCCCTATTTATAAAACAATACCCTCTCTTTTCTCATTGCCATCTGTTCAACCCCTTTTTGAAAGCTTTGAAATTCAGCTTAAACTTGCATGCAGAATTTCTGTTGGAAATGAATAAGTTGTACTTCACAAGTTTAAGTCGAACCATTAGAAAATATTAAAATATGGGTCATTCTGTCAAACTTGAGATTTTTCAAAAACAAAAAAATGGGTATGGTGAAATACAGTGATTTACTGTGTAGAGGATTTGACATTATCTTAACTTTTTAGGTATATTAAAATTAAGTGAGTCATTTCTTGCTCTGATTTGATGATTTTCCCCAAAGAGAGCCAAAAATCAGTAACACAAAAATTCATAAAATATTTTTTTCCAACTTTATTACATGTAGCCCACAACAAACAATTAATTTGTACTGTAAGATGCAAACTTTTCCTCATTTTTTAAAATTAGTTTTGTCATTTTTTTCCTCATGTAACTTTTGCCCTGGATTCGTTAAAATTCCTAATTACTAAGTACATTGTAACATAACAAAACTGATTACCAACAAGGCAAAACTGACAGTTTAGACAATGAAGTTGTATAATTTGAGTCTTCAAATTAATTTTTAAAAATGAGAGAAAATTGATATGTTATAGTAATGAGTTTGTGACAATGACCCATGAACTCCCCTTTTTGTTAATTGTACATTAATATGGGGATCCAATGAATAAATGTTTATGGCTGTAAGTTTGAATGTTAGGTGCAATTAATCACAATTGATCACAGAAGACTGTGCAATTAATTCAGTAATTTTTTTTTATTCCCAGCCCTACTAATAATAGTTTTCTCGTAATATCTAAAATTTGTATACGTATAAATAAATGGTAGACAGCAGTGAGGACTATTACTGCATTATTATCGATTACAAAACATAATTAGAATAATAAATTTACAACCTTTACGATGTCTAAGATTTAAATGTTTCTCTCATTATTTGATTGCAGAAGCTGCAAACTCAAAGTGTAATTTAGCTTCTGTCAACAACGCTGGCACTGGATCAGCCCTGAAGGCCTCAGCTGAGCCTGGGCCTCATGTGATTCATCATGCCCACACAGAGCAGGGCCGACCAGGGCTCTCACTCTCATAAACCACTCCTGGGTTCAAAGTGAATGTGTGATTTCTCAAGCTCTGCCACAATTCAATGAGTGGCGAAAAACAAACATAAAAAATGACTGTAAAGGGTTCGTGGGTTCATTTTTCCTTTTGCCTGGTTGCTCACAGCGAGAGGGAGGGGTGGCATTTTTCACAGGTGACCTCCAGGCCCCAAAGCATCGTCTCAAAGAACACGGGATTCCATCTACCCCCTCACCTGCATTTGTATTTTACTGCGTTGTCACGGAGACCCTGAGGGTGGACCAGCTTGCTGCATCTCGAAAAAGACCCTGTTCATCTGCCCTGGTAAGCAGCGGCTGGTCTTGCTCCGGGCTGATGAGAGGAGGCAGGTAATGGCTTCCGTGTTACGGACCTCTCCCATACGCGCCATGGAGTGGTGATGGAGAAAAACTAGACCAAAAACGAAATGCATCAAAACACAGAGCTGGAAACGTGCACAGGTTTCTAATGACACAGTATGCTGACATAATCAGATCACCACGTCTTAATATCACCCTTTCCCATAAAAATGAAACAATATGACAATACATCAAATTTAACCGTGTGCAGAGCAGTGTTTCCACTATAAATTCCAACAACACAATGCCATTGACAACACTGAAATTATCAAGGGGGTGGTATTTAAGATTGGAGCATCATCCGTTTTTCCCTTTTTTGTCCCCCTTTCCTGGAATTCCGACACGCAGTAATATTTCTGACAGCCTGTGTAAACAGAGCAGTCACAACCTATTTTCAGGTCATTTCCCCCCAAAACAATTTTAATTAGATACTGTTTTGGTCTCCCCTCGCATTAATTTAATTGCCGATATCAACGTTTCGCCATCCAATCCCCCAGGATTACACAGTTTTGTTCAAGCTGCCCCCCCAGGCCAAAGAAACCCAGACCTTAGGCTGGGAGGGTCTGGCACTAGCCAGACAGGAGCTGCGACTGTAAATGGCTGCAGACCACATCTGGGAAATGCGAGAACAGCACCTTATCACACCCGGCCCTTAAATCTATGACCCCTGCCATTCGGCCTACCAGCTGGGGTTAAATATGAAAAACAACTGATATTTCCTTGCAACATATTTAAATGCTAAGAACTAACCAAGACCACCAAGGAAAGTCGAGCTCTGCTTGAAAGCCTCAATCTGCACTCCCCAGCCAAAACTCTGCCGTCCATCACCAATTACTAAGATCCTTCATTTGAATATGAAATGTGTCGGTCTGTGTTCAGGGATAAAGCACTAGATAAAAGGTAGGCAATCAGAATAAGAGGCCCCCAGCCACACAAAGGGTCATTTTTTGGCTTCCATTATATTCTTTTCATTATACACTGTACTGGAGATGCTTGACACATGCCGTCAAACTACTACTGGTAACCTGGAACCAATGACGAACAGCAAAACCATGCAAGTTTAAGATGAACAAACCTCCATACGGAAAAACATGGTATTAAATACAGACACCATTTTACCATTTCAATCAATGTGTCATTCTTAAAGAAGAAAATGTGAAATACTCACAAACAGGAAATGGCCACCACTTGACCTTTGAGAAATTAAGTAATAATACTGTCATGTGTCATTTAACAACGGGGATACGTTCTGAGAATTGTCGTTAGACGATTTTGTTGTTGTGCAAACATCAGAGTGTACTTACACAAACCTAAAGGCTATAGCCTACTACACCACCATTCATATGGTATAGCCTACTACACCACCATTTATATGGTATAACCTACTACACCACCATTCATATGGTATAACCTACTACACCACCATTCATATGGTATAGCCTACTACACCACCATTTATATGGTATAACATACTACACCACCATTCATATGGTATAGCCTACTACACCATTCATATGGCATAGCCTTAAAGTGAAGTGAATAGATAAAAAGTGAAGATTAGTAAATACATAAACCAGTAACATAGTTGTTTATGATCATTATCAAGTATTATGTAATATATATAATCGTACATGCTATACTTTTGCACAGCTGCCAGTACAGTATGTTTGTTTTTGACTTCCTCTGCTGGCCTCTGGAGGATGGGGTCCCCCTTTGAGTTTTTTTTTCCTTCCAAGGTTTCTTCCTTCTAGGGAGTTTTTCCTTGTCACTGTCACCTCTGGCTTGCTCACTGGAGGCTTTGGGCAGGGATAATGTGAAGCACCTTGAGACAACGTGAAGTTGTGAAAATACGCTATACAAATGAAACTGAATTGAACTGAAATTGAGTTGTTTACACCAGCATCATCACAAACACGTGAGTAATGCGTTGTGCTATGACATCAATAGGCAATGTCAGCTCCATTACAATATTAAAGGACCAGCATCACATATGTGGTCCTTAACTGAAATGTTATGCATGACTGTAATGTAAATATTGTGGCTACAGTGAAAAATAAACAGGCTTGGATCTTCCTGAGCCTTCTATCTCGGGGTCGACACTTGGTCAATAAAAACGGAGCGGATCCAGAGCTGGAAGAAACAAAGTCCACGTCTTGCAGAGGCAATCAAACATGCATACCCCCCCAACCCTCTTCCCCCCGAGCCGCTGTTCACCCCAACCAGTATGGACCTGTAAAACCTGTCTCTCTCTTTTAATCAGTCCCCCTTCAGCTGTCTCCAGTGACAAGAGAGTCTGGACTAGCAGCTGGTGACTCTCACTCCCACTCTCAGTGAGTAAACAAGGCCACTGTCACAATGTACATTTTCCCGGAGAATCATAATGGACACTTTCAGTGTGTAACAATGGATAATTCAAAGACTGCACTCATCATATACTTGAGTCATTAAAATATTTACCTGTGTGATATGTTAGATACTATAGTTTAGTGCCCATAGTTCCAGGGATAGGCTGCAGACCCCCACAACCCTAAATAGGACAAGCAGATAGAGACAATAATATAATACGTGACTCTTTATTGATCCCAACAGGGAAATTCTCTTTTCACCTACCCCATCTTGCTCTACATGGTACACACATACGTAGGTGAGCACAAGCTTGGCAGTGAAGGACAGCCACCTGCAGCGGCACCCATGGGGCTGAGAGTTGAAAGGGCCTTGCTCAAGGGCCCGTGGACATGTGACTATTCTACAGAAGGCAGACTTGAATGGACATTATTCTGATCATAGGCACAGAGGCTTAGCCAGCTGAGCCACAGGCTCCCCAAATGGAGAGATGTATGGGATAATTCTGTTTCTAAATAACTATAACAACAGATATTACATTAGTTAAACGGTCTTCATTTTTTCGACACAGAAAGAGTAAAACGCGTGACTGGGGAAATGTGTCTGTGTAAGCCACTCTATGAGTTCACAATAATGATAGGAAGTTCATTTCAACTTACAGAACCGATTCTACCAAACTGTCCATTTAAATGAATAGAATGTTCTATTCAAAGAATGGGTTGGGGAGGGGGACAGACACGCTGCTGTCCTTTGTTCATTACTTTTATTGAAACCACATGTTTATTAAAATCTGATTTTATTAAAATATTGGTCTTGTGAATGTATATCACTTGCAGTCTAATTAAAATGAAAAACAATCACGTAAGCAGACTTTAGCGTTTTAAATATAAACGAACAGTCAGCCTCCAAAAGCCCGATAAAATCTCCTTTTTGCGAAAAATATAATCTAAGATGTTTTCATTAAGGGGTGAAAACCAGCACCAAAACTCCAATATACAAAATGGGACGAACACCGTTTGCGAAGGCTATTGGGATCAGCACGTTTACTAACTGTACCTTGTAACTCTCCAATAGCCTTTACAATCAGTACCAGTCAGTGTGAGAGATTTGGGTCTCACGAGATTTGCCAAGAAACCACTTGAACCATACAGTACTGTACTTGCCAAGCTACCTAGTACCTAACTTAAAGTAAATTCTAATCTGGTACATTGTTCTTGAAGATGTATTTATAGGAAATGACAAACAAAAAGATCCCATCGTCCAAGATTGGTGTTATAACTTTTTAATCAGTATAGAATACTATAGACTTTAACATGATAGTCTTATAACCAGATATGCATTTTTAACAAGCATGTGAACATAATACACCAAAGCAGGTCTGGTCTGTGACGGACAAAACCCATTTTTCGTCAGTCGGGTCTGTCAGACATGGACTGTTTAACTAGCAGCACAATGGTCTGAAACTACATAGCTTTTTCTAAATAATAACTCAAGTCAGAATCAGAGTAATCATTCATTTTTTGCTTTGGAAAGAGGGAAATTGGAAAACAGTTTTTGTGTTTTGTTCAGGGAACATGGACAAAGAAGCACAATAACAGTAACAATCAAATTCCATGTAATTTCTTGCAGAATATAGCTGTATTTCACTCATTTTTATCACTACCTTGGAAACCAAGAATCCCATGGCTAATGTTCTGGGGCTCCACTGACCTTTAAATTGGCAACTAAATTACACTGTTAATTTCAGTGTGGCGACATTTTTTACACAGCACACGTGAACTGGGCGCACATAGTAAACTGGCAAATTAATTTACACTGTACCATCCATCCATTGATTCTTGTAGTGTAGCTACTGATCCAGTACGAGGTTGCAGTGCCCCTGGAGTCCATTCCAGGATGTACAGAACAGGAGCCACAGGACACCTGACATGCCAGTCCACCTCAGAAAATCAATATCCTTACATGCATGTGACTGGAGGAGGGCTCTGACTCAGTATCTTCTCTTTAGATGTATCTTCTCTAGCATCTAAATCTCCAAAAACATGTACAAGACACACTGGTTTCACGTCCCAGATCTTAAGACAAAAGCAAATGTTACTGCCATATAAAAAACTGCCAATTTAATGAGTCCCAGTTCAGCTGTTATAATGTCTGTACTACCAAGAGTCACTTGTCATCCTTTCTGTTGTCCCTGTAGTTCCCAAAAGGATGAATTCAACACAGGCAAAAAAAAAAATCCACACAGAAATTGCATTACAGAAATTAGTCTATTTCAACCAGAAGCCTTCCTGTAACATGTCCATATCCTGTGGCGTCTTTTAGTTACATTAGAAGGACATGGTCATGGTCAAACATATTTATATAGCACGTTTAAAATCAACTGAAGTTGTACCAAAGTGCTGTACGGAGTAAGAAAGAAAAAACTAACAAAGAGATAAATGAATATATATTTTTTAAAATAAAATAAAACCAAATTACACAGAGCGAAAAGCCCTTCAATGTAGAGGTACATGTCTGTCTCTAAGGCAACACAGGAGTTTCCCAGGGAGGTCATCACACAGCTGTTGGGCTCAGTAAGCTCCTCCAGAGTTTATTTCCTGGGATTTCACCCAGTTTCAGTCCAGTTTTTTAATCATTACAGTCCTCTTGTTACCTGGGTTGAGACACGCTTTGCTATAATTTGAACAAAGACAATTGTAATTGTTTGTATATTTCATCATTTAGAAGTGACACAATATACTTTTTAACAAGGCCATTCAACTCCCCACCACCAACTGATTGCCTTACCCTGGACTGACTGACATGCCATGATTGGTTACCCTGCGACTGACTGACTGTCACATGTGCTGGGCATCCTGGACACCTGTCCCTCTTTGGGAAAAATTACCTGTGTAAGTTTCAGGCCTAGTGATTCCATTCCATACCTCATGACTGAAATTATGGGCGTGGCAATCTGATCCAATGGGTGGGGCAATCGTTTGGGATGTTTACACAATCTCCTTCTTTCACAAGCTGAGGTACCTTCCCTGCCTGCGGTCCATATCATGTGACCAGCCACAACTGCTACACTTCCCCAACCAAATGCGGAATGGCACATTTATAAAGCCCTTTTACAGATAGCAAACTATCAAGTGCGGTCATGTCTGGAAAGTGCCATCCTGAATAGCGACCAGCCTAAGCTCTTCCGCCTGATGGATAGATTATGGTTCTTGTGACACTCTGTGTACAATCGGCACTCTTGTCGGATAGGCATCGGTGCCAATTATTCACAGAGCTCAGCAGGTCCAGATCGCATGGAAACATCAGCGGTCCTGAGCGTGACCCAAACCCATGGCTCTCATGAGATGCGGCGTCGGTGAGAGTGGAAGGAGGACGTCGCTCGCCCAAATGACGACTCTGAGATGGCCACCGTACCATAAATCAGTCAACCAGCCACGGGAATTCAGATAAGGAGGCCGGCGCTTTGCCATGACGATAATGCAGAATATCAATGCGATGAATGGGCTCAAGCGGCAACACGGAGATGCGATGCAACTAACAGGAGTCATAAAACCTGCATTGCTTAGCAAGGGAGTTACAGCAATTCCAAATAATTATATTTTTAATTTTAATTACACCCAGTTATTATTATTATTTTATTATTGTGCATCAAGTTGATGTCATCTAACTAAACTGACACCCAAAACTCCCAAATTCACCCCCTCAAATAAGAAATTCTCATTACCCAGTCCCCCAGTTTCCTTTTATGTTCTTGAATCAGTGCTGACATTAAATTAGCCCTCTTGGCAATACCCTGCTTGTGAGCGTATGGGTTCATACACGCAGATCTTAGCTGTCCTCAATTTTGACGCTCGGCACTGAAGCGGATTGGCGCTTCATACCTGTCCTTGTACATCAGACCTTCAAGACAGATTCTTATTGTCACTCTTCACTGAACTGAAACTAATACGGCAAAAATCCTTTTTCCAAAGTAAGGCACCCTGAGCTGTTTACAGCCCTGCAGGTCAGGTCCCGCTACTGCAAATCTTCAGGCTCAGCACAACATCGGTGGACTGGAAATTTTACACACTTCTGGATTTATCTAAACTTCTCTGCTGCCTTGTTACATGGCCAGGAGCCACAATGGAGACCCTTTATAAGGCCCATATGGCGAATTCCTGCTTCCTGAGAGATTCTTATTGAATTTGAGTCTTTTTCTTCATGTCCAGTGCATGGAAAACAATCCAGTGTCCTATCATAAGCATCATTAACCAACTTAATAAACACATACAGGATCCTGTGTTGTTTATACAGAGAGGAAGCCTCGAAACTGAACCCTGTGATACTCCATTGATTATAATGCTCACCTGTTGCATTTCTGTGAATGAAATTTGGCTTTCTGTTAGCTGACCAGTACATTAACCCTGGCACAAGTTATGCTATCTGTCCTTGTGGATGTATGACTTCTTTGTTTTCATACTGGAATTTTTATTTTTTGAATACACACAAAATGAATTCAACAAATTAGTAGGCAAAATCTTACTTCCTGAATGCACTGCTAACAACTACTTCAAACGCTGTTTGCACTGAATTGTGTGTTGTGCATTTTCAACTGAAAGAAAAGTAGATTTAACTGGTCTACAGATACCCAGAGGTTTGTATCACTGACCTCTCTTATCCCATCTCTAATAAGTTCTGGAACAAAACAGACAGAGACATGAATAATAATTCTCAGCACCATTCAAACACATTTTCTTGTCTTCCAGCCAAGGATGCCTCTTACGTCGTCCAAACCCGGCAAGCTCTCCGAAGGGCAAGGAAGCAGAGCTGCATCTTTCGGCGCCAGTTCATCAAAGAAGTTACGCCATTATATGGGGGTGGCAGGCAGAGGGAGGGGGCAAAGAAATCCTTCCATCATTTCTCTACCAGAACGCTGAGATCAAGATTATCCCCCATGCTTCTCACGAAACCTTTGCTTGTCCTGAAATTCCCTTTCTGACCAAAATCCTGGCACCTTCATATAGTTTTTTATTTTCACAATTGTCGCTCTGTTGTATAGACCATGAGCGATGCAAATTTATCTGGATCAAAGCAAAGCATCTTCACACAGCCTAAAGACAAGACGCTTGACCTTTAGGTCTGCAGCGGAGCCTCTCCAATAAGATGTGGGGACACAACAAATATTTACTCAGGCATGTCAAAGACTGTTCTGCTCTGGAAATGAGCGATGAGCTCTTCAAGGCAGGAGGAGGGTAGGGCGACTGCAGGGGGACTTTTCACTTGCGAATCACAAAGCTGTCTGAGAAGGTAAATAATTGACTTGACAAAATGGTAAGCCTTTAGTAAAGTTCATGCCTAGAATTGATGAAATTGACTCCTTTTATGGATGTCTGAGATAAGCACTGTGACAGCACAACACGTTTTTACACATAATCAAACGCTACCTCCACTGTCAAAGTGCTTATGACTTAAGCGGATAAAACAGTGATTCTACATCGCATACACATGGTACATGTAACTTAAGCCATCTAGGGGTTGCTTATGAAAGTCATGGGCTCTGGCAGGAACAGAAATGAGAAGTCACCAAAAATCCTTTGATCGAATAGAGAGGAAAACACAAACTCATGACCCTTGGGAGCTCAGCAAACACTGATCTACTTGAATTGTTTGGGTTCCTTTATTGTAATTGCCCGTGTGGCAGAGAATTCTAAAGACCACAGTAATGTTGAAAACTGCATTACAATTAAGTGGTGCCAAATCTTGGTAGCAGACCGGGATGGGCCCGGGTCCTTTCATGTGCAGGTTAACTATATATCCATGATCCAAAATCATTATTTACTCCAGACTGTATGCGTATTCTACTGATGCCCCAATTAACCACAGTGCATTAAAAAACAGGATTTTTCACTATGGCAATTTTATGACAAAGAGCCAGATTTATTTATTTTTTTGCCAAGGCGAGCTAAACCAAAACATGCTTTTTATGTGATGTCTGTGCTTTGTCTTGCTAAGGGCAGGCTAAAAACTAATCAAAACTAATCTTCCATAATATGGTTAGAATATAAAATCTCCACAGAGAGTAGAGGCACGATTTGAAGGTTTGACCCCCTCAGCCTTTTGTTTTAGGGGTAGAGGTGAAGGGGCTGCTATGGATCCACTATGAATTATGAATTCCTTCCTTTACTAGCTTTGCTAACATTAATACTTTGTGGAGTTTCTGCAGTGAGATTGGGCAGGTTAACCTGTGCTAACCTGACTGTGGACTCATGTGTCTCCTCACCCAGGCTCTAGCTGAAATGCCCCATCTTTCATACACATATATAAACACACATAAATAAATATCATTCTGTCAGCCCCCCCCACCCACCCACTAGGCCCTCGCTAGACGACCTGTTTATATTTTCAATCTAAAGTCCACTACATGCTGACACTGCGCCTATAAAAGTTGTTTTTCTCCCTGTCCCTCTCCGGGGACAGATGACTGATGGAGTCTGGGGGGGGGGGGGTGCCTCCAGCAGTACCTTATACATTTTATGCGCTTTCTGCTGGATGCCAGTCAGCTGTTGGGGAAAATTTCTTATTTAAAATACAGTTCACCAGCTCTCTGAAAGAAATGCTAACTACAATGACATGTATGTCAAAAACATGGTCTAAGTTATATCATTGTGCCTTTTGTTGCTGTAATTACTACCACTAGTATTTAAAAATAAAATGCCACATGAGTTTGTGACACACAGTCAAACACTGAAGGTGAGTGTTTATTCGTTATGATTTTCAGCACCACTTAAACTGCCACCCTATATAGACCAGCATGGAGAACAGACTCAGTGATGGAATTTGGCTTTGACCCTGACCACAGTTTACACCGAGCTTTTAACAAGCAACCAGTTAACCTTGGACCTCCAGAGGTTTCTTTTTTTTCCACCCTACTTGGGAGTTTTTGGTTCCTCTCCTTTGTTACCTTCTCGCTTTCCTTCTTTCATTTCTTTGTCTTCCCTTTTCCCTATTTTTGAATTATACTGTATAAATGATGCATGAATGTATCACAACTCACCCATGTAAAGAGCTTTGGGGCGACTCTGTTGTAAAAGCTGCTATATAAAATTAAACTGAATTGAACTGAATTAAGATTCAAAGTAGTTGTCTTACACACAGAGCATGAGCATGAATAGCACTCTTTAAAAGATGTATAAGATATTTCTCTGTAGGGTTATTCTAGTCTTACTCTCAACCTATGACATTGTTCTCACATTAAATACCTACAGAAATTATTTTGAGTTAAGGGGCTCATTCAAGAGTAGGGTGAGGTTCTGTTCAAGGCCCTGTTTGACTCCGGCTCAGTGATTACCTGCTCTGAATCTAGGTACAATCACAGAAATGTGGTCTGAAGTTGAGGTGTTTAACAGGAAAGGCACCAATGTTATTTTTCTTGTCGGGATAAGAACATGCATGGCCTCATAACCAACAGATGGGTTCTATGCAAACATCAACTAAATGCCTGTGTTTGATGAAGAAAATCATTGAAAATATCTTTTGATTCCCAAGATGAGAGGAGAGGCTTTAGGTACAGAAGATATCACATGTGACATGGCAATTTCACCCATGACCCCCTGTCTGGAAAAGCGTTTTAACTCTCTTTGGTGGGTTGGTGTGGGGGGGGGGGGGGGTGGCCCCCCACCTGGGAGGCAAGCCCAGGGGGCCCGCAGTACAGGGAGTTGTTCCAGCGGCCCGGCAGAATGTACCCCGCTGTCACACAGAGCCCCTGGTGGACAGA
>JAODKC010000082.1:17316635-17337271 GCA_026777985.1 Mormyrops attenuatus
CCTCATACTCTATCCCGCCAATAATCACATCCTGCCCCTTAACATATCCCGCTAATATTCGCACCCTGCCTCATACTCTATCCCGCCAATAATCACATCCTGCCCCTTAACATATCCCGCTAATATTCGCACCCTGCCTCATAGTCTATCTCGCTAATATTCATTTCCTGCCCCATAGCTCATCCTCCTAATAATTGCATCATGCCCCATAGTCTATCCCACTAATATTCACACCCTGCCTCATAGCCTGTCCTGCTAATAATCACATCCTGCCCTATAGCCCATCCCTTATATTACATCTTTACCTTTTATTGTATCAGTCCATTTCCCAGGCCCTCTACTGGGCAACCCACCAATCAGCCCTTTCATGGTGTGGAATCAGAAACACTTCCAAAGCCTTTGCTTTTTGCCCCATAGCCATTGATTATAAACCATGATATGGACTGCATATCTTCATCTAAAGGCACTTAAGCACCTCTCAATATCTAACATCAATATCTCAATAACCCCCATTAACATACCTCAGTAATTTTTAACACCCGGATTGCGGACATGGTGACAGCACGAGTCAAACTGGCATCTAACCTGGAGCCGCAGAGATCCAACCCGCCATCATTCAAGGGTGGAACCGTTAAGCCAACAGATTGGAAGCCTGTGGGCCGGACAGGGGCGCAGGGAAACTTCTCCAACAGCATCAGGAAAAAAAACAATCGATAATGGGATGAATAAATCATGCTGGGTGGGTTGGAGCCGTGCGGTGGAGGAAATGTCAGCAGCCGTGTGACGGCCCCCGACTTGGAGCCCGTGAAAGCAGCGGGGCTCTGAGGCAGCGGGGCCCCGGATTGTCGGAGGTGGACCGCTAATAGCACCACAGAAGCTTAAGCTTTCATAGGGAACAGCGCGCTTCGGATGAATGTCGGGAGGGAGTCGATTTCTGATGGATAACCTGCGAAATCAAGCACTGGCATTTCCTGTGATGCATTGGCAGCGTTTTGGGGGCTTTGTAAATGTACCACTGTAAAACAAGCACGTCTGAGGGGGGATCGAACCTGCACAGAAGCAGAAGAAGAAGCAGGAAGCCCAGGAGAGAATAAGATATTAACAGACAAGAAAGGGACGGAGCTCACAGCCCCTCTATGGACAACAGAAGGTCTGTCAATGACAAAAAAAATCTGTTTGTTGTGGGTTTTTTTTGGCATGACAGAAAAACAGAGGGACTGTGGGAACATCTCCCGGTGGGGTGGGGGGGTGTTGCATCACTGCTGCGATGCCTCAGGGTGCAAATGGGGCACCTGCAGCTGGATGCCACCGGCGGGGGGGCATTTGTCTCATATGTGCAGACAGGGAAACTGTGGTGTGACGTGGTCAGGTGATGATTCTTTATGATTCTTTCTTCTTTAATTTGTTGTGGCACAGACAACAAGGTGCTTGAAACATTCCTCAGAGACTTTGCTCCATGTTGACATGACTGTATCATGCAGTTACTGAGATCTGTTAGCTACACCTTCATGATGTGAATCTCCTGTTCCACCACATCCCATAGCTGCTCTATTGGATCATGATCTTGTGACTGTGGAGGCCATTTGAAGACAGTGGAGTCATTGTCATGTTCAGGAATCAGTCTGAGACGATATGAGCTTTGTGACATGGTGTGTTATCCTCCTGGAAGTAGCTATTACAAGCTGCGCACACTGTGGTCATAAAGGGATGGGCATAGTCAGCAACAATACTCAGGCAGGCTGCGGCATTTAAACCCATGCCCAGTTGGTACTATGGGGCCTAAAGTGTGCCAAGAAAATATCCCCCACACCATTACAACACCACCACCAGCCTGAACTGATGATACAACATAGGATGGAGCCATGCGTTCATTTTGTTTACAGCAAATTCTGACCCTACAGTCTGAATATCACAGCAGAAATCAAGACTCGTCCGACCCGGCAACGTTATTCCATCGTCCAGTTTTGGTGGCCCGTGCCCACTGTAGCCTTACTTTCCTGTTCTTAGCCGTCAGGAGTGGCATGTGATGTGGTCTTCTGCTGCTGTAGCCCATCTGATTCAAGGTTCAATGTGGGGCTTTCAGAGATGATCTTCTTGTGCCATGGTTATAATGAGTGGTTATTGGAGAAACTGTTGCCTTCCTATCAGCTTAAGCCAATCAGGTTCTTCTTTGACTTCTGCCATCAACACAGCATTTTCACCCAGAGTGCCGCCGCTCACAGGATGATTTTTCTTTTTAGGCCCATTCTGAGTAAACCCTAGAGATGGGAGTATGTGAAATCCCAGTAGATCAGCAGTTTCTGATCTGATACTCATACCAGCCCATCTGGTTTCATGAACCATGCCACCATCAAAGTCACTTCATTCACCTCACTTCCCCTTTCTGATGTTTGATATGAACATTAGCTGAAGCTCGAGATCTCTATCTGCCTGATTTTATACATTGTGCTGCTGACATTTGATCGGCTGGTCAGATATTTGCTTCAATGAGCAGTTGTGTGTGTGTGTGTGTGTGTGTGTGTGTGTGTGTATGTGTGTGTATATATATAAATACCTGGCATCCTCCAGTCCGTCAGACTGCCAGACAGAGCAGCGTGATTCGTCACTTCACAGAACACATTTCTGCTGCTTGAGAGTCCAGTACTTTACACCACTCCATCCGACGCTTGACAATGTGCTCGGTGATGTGAGGCTTGGATGCAGCTGCTCGCCCATGGAAGCCCATTCCATGAAGCTCCCAGCCCATAGTTTTTATGCTGGGGTTAATGCCAGAGGAAGTTTGGAACTCTGCAGTTAATGAGTCAACAGAGCGACTTTTACGCACTGTGCGCCTGAGCACTCGGCGACCCCACTCTGTTACTTTACATGGTCTGTCACTTTGTGGCTGAGATTCTGTTGTTCGTAAATACTTCCACTTTGTAATAATGCCACATACAGTTGACCATGTAATATCTAATTTCACGAACTGACTTATTGCCCTCAGCAGCTGCCTAATTTTCCTATACCTGGATATGGCCCTGCAGATCAAACAGAGAATGATGTCAAGACGTGACTGGCACAAAGGCCAGACTCATGCTCGTGGGATGTGTGTTTCTTCTACAAACAAGATACTCCTGACTGTCATGACGCACTGAATCAAGTCAGGGCTTATCGTGTTAACGACCCCCGTCCCCGCACTCCATGCCTCTCCCACCTCCTTGTCTGTTATGCTAAGGGTTAACCAGCTTTGTCCCTAGAACCCCCCCCCCCACCCCCCGCAGTCCTGTGCTGTCTGTTTACAAATCAATTACCTGTCCCTGTGACACTGTCACCTCTTAAAACCAGACTTTTGAAATACAGACTACATTGGTAGAAGGTCCCTGCATTTCTGCGGGCCAGACATTAGTGTTGCAGTGGTTAGGAAACTTGTCTCCCCACCAGGAGATACTTTGTTTATCTCCAGGCAGATAATAGCCCTTAAAGCCATCCTGCTATGTGGACACGCAGCAATGTCCGAGAAAATCACTTCGAATGCAATCTTTTGCTAAGCAACACCACCACTAGTCACAGCCCAAAGTGAGGACTCCTCACTCTGTCCACCCCTGACTCCGACTGGCGCAATGCAATGACATCGACGGCAGACTGATGAATAATAAAAGAAGCAGCCGTCATCCCCGCACTGAGAGGCTCACCCCTTGCATGTGAATGAGGCCAGCCCGGTGAGTGTGACTTTTTAACAACAGCGAGGACAGGGCAGAATATGCCAGCGACATGGCTGGCACCCGTATGGCCGACGCTGGAATGTGACATGTGAGAGTAGTGAGGAACACAGTCAGTAGGGGGCGCCACAGCTAAGGACCTTGATTCTGAAACCAAAAGGTGACGTGTTGGAGTCCTGGGAATGAAACAAAGCTATAGAAAATATCCAACTATCCATCCCATCCATTTTTCATACCAGTTTGTCCTATTCAGGGCTGCACGGGGGCCCAGAGCCTATCCTGGAAGCTATGGGTACAAGCCAGGTAATAACACAGGATGGGGCACCAACCAGTCGAAGGCCTCACACACCATTCACACACAAAATCACACCGACTGACAATTTGTCAACTCTAATTCACGACCCCACGACAACACAAGAAAACATGCAAACTCCACGCAAGCAGGGACTCGAACCCAGGTCTCCAGAGATGTTGACCACTGTGCCACCTAATAGAAAATAATTATTTAAAAAAAAATACTGAACTTCATATGGGTGGATCAGGGTGAAAATTAAAGACTGTGAACTGTCCTGAATGGACTTCTCTAAGACGAGACAAAAATAAGAAGGTCATTCAGGACCCAAACTGGCAGCGCTCTGCCTGTGCAGGCGAAATCTGCTTCGGGTGCGATGTGCGAAGGGCCCACTACTGAAATGGGCCCAGCCGTCATGCCACGAGTGACATTCTGTAAGTGGTGCCCAGAGTGACTCCTCCATATTTATGAGGTCAAATCGCTTGAAACTCAATCAGAGCGGAGCGGCCCGACTGGGCCGTGGGTTTTATTTACACGGCACGGAGCCTATAAATATTCAGCTGGGCTGCACCGTCGCACGGACCCTTTTGTCTCGGCCTCAGATGGGACATCTGAAGCGTGTCGATGGTGCGTCAGAATAAAGAGTTAAAAGAAGCGAAATGTGCATCTTTTTTTATTGTCTAATGAAATTGCAAGGAGCTGCGAAGCTGTGTTTTAATCCGGCTATAATCCTCTGTATAAAAAAATTAATTATAGCCGAAGAGGAACAGAGACGCAAGCGCCGCTTTGAAGATAGAGTGCCCTGAATGTCAGACGCCTGCTTTGAAGTTGCCCGTCCTGCCTGCCCGCCCGCCTTTGTCCCACACTCATAATGCGTGAGCGCAGCGGCAGGGCCAGCTGCCGCTTTCAGGGGCTACAATGCCAGGCCACATCGAGCACCTCCCCCCCACCCCACGGGGACCCGACTCCGGGACCGGCGTAACCGGGAGCCATGATTGGCTGCCCGGGCCGATTATGTACTGCCCCCTCAGACTGGTGATTTTAGGGGGAAGAGACACACTTCCTGTTCGGACGTGTGTGGGGGAGGTGGGGGTGGGGTGGGTGAGACGTTATGACATGCCATGGTGAGATTTGATGCACGGATGCAACGTTTACAAATGAGCAGCTATGTGAGAAAAAGCCTTAATTGCAAGGGGCCGGCGTTCAAAGACACGGCACAGAGGCCACTGGGGGGCACTCCCTGAAGCTGTGGGCTTTCTGGGAGAACCCCTCCGTAACAGTCTAGCCCAAATAACGTGCCTTGGATTACTTGAGTGTTGTCATGGATGCGGCATCGCTAGGTTGGGCATCTGTCCTGTGTGAAGCTTCTGACCTGGCCAGTCTCAGCTTCAAATGGGTATCTAAGCGCTACACATCTTCAGGTGTGGCTTCTGTTCTCCATCTGACCCTCCCCCTATTGCTATGGCAACCAGTGTTTGGGACGCCTCTTCCCTGCAGTACCAATGAGCACCCCCACACCAGTCTGAGAAGAAACCTGGAGTCCATCACCTACACACACTTTGTTATTACCGTGGAGTCAAGGGCAAAATAGTAAATAATGTTACAAATCGGAAATGAGTGGATAAAAAGAAAACTATGCAATTATTCACAGCAGACATACATCTCTGACTCCTGCTTTCAGGAAGGAAGACAGGAAGCTTGTGTAACCTGGTTCGCCTCCTGAAGGGCATCTTGGAGCAAGATGAGCTGAGGTCTCGGTAATAAAAATACAGTAGAATTCCCATATCTGCGGTTTCCAAAGAAACTGAGAAAACTCCATAAATAAATGGTTCATACGTTTCAGCCCGCGAACCAAGTAAATACAGGACCTAAGATGGTGAAATCCGCCAGTCCAGTTGTGCCCAGTTCATGACTCTTCTCCCTTTTTCTCCATATCCACGTTTCCCCACAGAACCCTCATCCAGTCTGCCTCTAGTATTCTCATTGATCACATTCATTGCGACGTTATTGCAGTGTTCGTGTTGCAAAAGTGTACAGAAAGCATATGATTTTCGTTGCTCTGTCATCCCTTGAAACATATTTTTTTCATTGCTCAATTGTCTCTTGAGAATAAGGCTAAAATGTCAGAATCCCTTTTTTTCAAGGGAGAGTACAGTACTGTATAATAATGTAAAATGTAGTTCATTATTACTGTATTTAATATTGGTAATGTCTGACTGTGCGTAAATGATCAATTAAGCTGTTCCAGAAGTATGTATATGAAAATCACTTTGAATATGGGTACGTAAATAGTTTGCTGTTATCCGGTAGGTCTTGGAACGTATCAGCTGCGGATATGGGTGAACTGCTGTACAGAGCTGTACAAATGGGTCAATGGGCAGCTGTTAAGCCGTACCTGTAAATAAAAGTGGACAGACACTCAGGACTGAAAGCTTGGCTCAATCTAACCACTGTGGGGCATGTTTTCATTTTAACAGATAAATAGCACAAAAATTACTTTTTTTTTTTTACAATAGATAAGGTCATCACTGAGAAATCATGGCTTTCTTCAAGTGATGCTGGAAAGGTGACGTTCTCAATCAGTCACCAGAGATTCTGATGGACCAGCCTGGGATTCATTTTCCATTTGGCCTGTAGCTGTTGGACTGAGGTCGGGTCAAGAGAAAAATTTCCAGGCTGGCTCAAAGGTCCCATGGCGGAATGCGGTGGACAAATCTCACGGTGAATGGTTTCCGGGCTCTATGGTACCTCTGCGGCATTTTTTTCAAGTCGATTTATTTTTATATAGCGCCCTTCCTTGTGCAGAAACCCCCGAAGCACTCGACGAAGGGGGCATTGCAGACCAAGGTTACAGCAGCTAATGTTATACAATGGTACAGATCGGAGTGGGAATAAGCCAGGCGTAGGAGCGGAGAGAAAAACTCCTGTGGCGGTTATAGCAGATGAAAGAGAACTTCTGGGGTTTCAAGGCCAGCTGGATGGCCAAGCTGCCCCCCCAACCCCCCAGGCATGCTAAACTTACATAAGGTAGAAATATGTGAGTTACGGATGAATCCATGACTGATCTGTAGATGTACCTTCTGCCAGTGCCGCTAGTTCACTGAATGCTAATATACTTTAGAATTTACATCAAAACAAAGCAAAAAAAAATGCAAGAAAGAAAAAGATGATCCGTACCAGTGTGTCAATGGCGCAGGTGTTAAGAAAGGCCGAAAAAAACATGGTTGCCTCATATTTCATTTTAGAGACCATTGTTAATTAGATGCCGAAGTTAACGCTATCAGCCCGGGAAGGAGGTGAACAGCAGTGTTCCCAATATGCACCTGGGCCTCAGGCGATACGAGTAGAGCCGTGATTTTCTCTCTCATGTCAAAAACACCCCCCCACAAACACCCAGACACACCAGGAAGTGCTTTTGTTGTCGGCATTCTTGTTTTTTCCTCACCGCTCGCTTCTGTGCTTGGAGTCACCGACTCGGGTTTCGAATGCGGCACCGATGGAGCAGCTAGCTGCAGCAGGAGGTCGCTCGAAGTGCCCTCACACTGCGGCACTGCACCTCATCTTCGTGAAGTCTTCCCTCACCTCCGTTTCTCTCAGGCAAGCTAAACTGCTGTGATCAGGGACCTAGGTGGTGTTCGGAGGGGAGTTTTGGGTTCAGATCATTGGACGAATATTGCTGGTACAGTCTCAAAGCAGCTGCTTCTTTGTGAGATCCAAGTAAACAAGTGAAACTTCTCATGTCATAACAGTACTTAAAGGTACAACACAGTAAAAAACGGAGTATCACAGCAGTCCAGTATGGAGCTTGCATGTTCTCCCCATGTTTGTGATGGTTCCCTCTACGGTACTCTGGCTTTCCTGCTGGTGGACTGTTGTCTCCAACTTGTCCTTTGCATGCGCGAGCATGTGACCATAAAGAGAGTGTTCTTTGTGGTCTATGCATCCGGGGATAGATTCCAGATTTACCACAACCCCGCACTGGATAAGCAACTATGGAAAATGAATGGATGGATGGATGGAGAGTGTAATTGGAAGGTAGCATATAGAATTTCAGTAAAAGTTTTGAAGTGTTGAGTTGATCTCAGAAGCATTAATAAGCACAGCTTATTGAGATGTAACCATTGCAGATATGTTCAGTTAACTCATATGGGTTGACAGTTGTCATGTAGAGACAGTTGCAGTAAAATGGTCCTTAGGCATTATGCCACCTGTTGATCGATTCTGACATTACAGACACTGGTTTTTATTCAAGAAACTTCTCTGACATTTCAGGCAAATGCTAAGTTTGATAATAATGATAATAATAATAATTGATACTTTAATAATCCCCATGGGGAAATTGTCTTTATGCCTCCCTCAACTTTGCTACTCTCCACTGAGTCAGCTGACTCGCATAGGATGACTCCTCTACATCTAGAGACAGTTACAGTAAAACATTTTAGCCATTATGCCACCTGTTGATCAACTCTGATATTACTGGCATTGGTTTTCATTCAAGGACCTTTTCTGACATTTCATGAAGTTCACAACGTCCCCGTCCTTCATCATCTTTTCCCTGATTGGTTTTGAATGCCGCCAAGGGTTCAATTTCGGCAGTTCTGCCACCAGTCTCATGCAGGTGATGTTTTCTGTTGGCCTAGATATCACCCTCATTAAAGATGCTGGCTGGCTAGCTTTGTCCACCCTAATATTACACTGAATTATTCACAGGGAATCGGACGTTCAAGCCTCAGAGAAGGAGTCAGCTACAGCAAAAGGACATCAGAATCCCACGCTTGTCCAATGCACTCTGGAAACTCTGCGCAGTAGAACATAGTTACATATTAAGAATCTTGCATCCAAAGGTAACAGCCTGTGTTTGTAGATAAACTCCTTAAACTTACTTTCCTATTGAAATTTAGGAACCTAGTTCCTGGTTCCTGGGCTGTCTCGACATGGAACTTTAGTAGTTCCTGGCCACTTACATATGTCACTTTCCCACAACAGAAACTGTGACCTATCTGCTAAATAAGCAGGGGACATGCAAAAAGCTTATCTTTACTTCACATATAATTTCGTGCGAAATTACAGCACTACCCCAAAACAGTGGAAGATTGTGTTTATAATTCATAATTAAATCGATCTTTTGTTTTCCACAGGATAAAAAATAATGTAACACTATTCCACTAATAAGCGCTGGCAAGTTTCACCACCAGCACCTGTGATATTAGACAGAAGTAAGGTGGATTCTTGGTGGGGACGCCATGGGCAAAGGGCCCACGTTACCCAAAGACCTCCCTAGTGCCCAAGAGGAGATGAAGTGGAAGTTATATGTCATATGTTCCTGCCTGCACCCTGTACTTCCAAATGCAAATGTAAAATGCTGTAGGAAATTGCAAAATGAAGACAACCAGAAGTGGTAAGGAGGTATCGTCTTCAGAAACTGAGTTTCCAAATGGCAGGGGGTGGGAGGTCAACGTACTTCAGGATCAAATAGAGCGGGTACAGGGAACCATGTGTGGGGACGTTTGAGTTTTACTAGATTAATTACTAATAAAATCAACCGTGGTCCATCCATCAGTTGGTTGCATTGTGATTGGTTTTATTCAGTGGGATAACATGGCATGACAAAAGAGTTAATGGCTAATGTAGCAGTTAGCATCTCCCCTGCAAAAAGTTTGTGCAGTCACTGGGTAATACTTTCGTCGGCAGAGTAATAATACTTCTAAAATGAAATGCATTGTAATGTCACGAGGCAATTAGCTCACAGACAGCAGCATTGTTGCTTAATTGCTCTGTTTATTTGCTGGTCGATTTGCTGGTTTTCTGTTACATCTGTTGGCCTGCTTTCAAATCTCTGCTGATGTATCCCTTGTTGTGATTTAAAACGTCTCAGTTTGACTGGTATTGATTGGCCAGTTTACCACAGGCACACAGACCAATGCACATACACACAGTTCATATATCATATATCATTTTTGGGACTCTCCATTAATTTCTATAGGCATAACCCTAATTCTAAATGTGATAACCCTATCCCTTACCTCACCCTAACCCTAACAATAGGTAACCAAACAAAATAAAACACTTTTGACTATTTAATTTTTTTGATTGTATTCACAGATTTTTATAAAATTTAGGATTACATTGTGGAGACTTGTCCCTACAAGCTAAAAAGTAACAGGTTTTTCACCATGTGGTCCCCACAATGTATGGGATTGGGGGTGAGAGAAAGAGAGGCTGTTGGTCGACTGGCGTGCTCGCTGGTGCAGAGAGACGGCTCGCTGTGGCATGGAAAATAAGGCGTCAGACGTGAGAAAGCCAGCTGGGCAGGAGGCTGATAAAGGCACTGGGCGGAGAGCATGAGATGGAGACGTGTCAATAAGCTGGCGTGTAGAATCCACCACCTTCGTTTAAGGGTCCCTGAATTTAGTCAAGGCAACGCACTCCTCTCTGGACCGTGACAGTGGAACAGTGGAGCGGATAATGCTGTCCTTCACCTTTAGGCTGGATCGGCTGACACGTCTGACGGCCGACGAAAGTGAATCAGAAGACAGAAGACGGAAGACAGAGAAACAGAGGCCCACATCCAGGAATGAAAGCGAACTGATTACCTTCAAGCCTAATCGGACTTTCATTTTATGGGCAAAGTAATTCTTCCTTAGTGGAGTCCAGTCCCACCTCCTGTCAAATTCTGAAACTGCCCACAGTTCGAATGGGGTCCGCCTCCCCTGCTGAATACCTGCAGGACAAAATCAGTCCTGTAAGACGCCGCAAGCAAACAGCCTCATCTCCGACAGTTTCTCTGACTGTGGTCAACATGCTCAGCCATGATGGTCAGTGGAGATTCACCCACGTGCTGCTGCTACAGGTCATGCTGTTATATAGCTGAGTCCCTAGAAGTAGCTGCTGCTAAATCTCAGTTTAAGCAGCTGGGCTGGTGGGTTCATTTCATTCACGTTATGCTAAATAAGCATGGGAGACACAAGAAGCTTGTAAGTTACACTTCACACATAATTCAAAAACACACTGCCACCCCAAAACATTTGAGGTTGAACAAGTTGTTGTTACGTTATTCTTTAGTTATTGGGAGGGGGGGGGATTGTGATCGAAACGGGACACTGCCTATTATATCTATTTTATTCATATGACCCACGACTTATTTATATTTCATTATTAAATCTGGCCGGCAGATCGATCTTTTGGTTTCATATAATAAAAAATGGTGCAATCGCTAATAAGTGCTGGCAAGTTTCACCGCCGGCATTGGCAATATTAGACAAAAGCATACTGGTTATCGATTTAATTTTCGGATGCAGACATGTAAGTAAAAAAAGAATGCATTGGTTAAATGGATTGCCATTTTGCTACTCTTTCGAGCACTCAAAGCGCTTTACAATTTTTGCCTCATATTTACCCATTCACACACCTGTGGCAGAGGCTGCCACACAAGGCGCCAACCTGCTCACCGGGACCATTCACACACCTGTGGCAGAGGCTGCCATACAAGGCACCAACCTGCTAACCGGGAGCAATTTGGGGCTCAATGTCTTGCTCAAGGACACTTCGATGGGGTCAGGAGGAGCCGGGGCTCAAATTTGAAACCCTCCGGTTGCCAAACAGCAGCACTACCACCTGCGCCACCATCGCTTTAAGTGCAACTCAGGTACAAGAATAATTCCATCTACTCAATTTTTACTCCGCTAATTATATCTCTTTTCGCCATACTTCTGCATAACTTCCGAGTTAGTGCCGGTGCTTGTTGACAACCAATCAGCAAGCTATCGCTGTAAGCTCCTGTGCAGTAGTGTGAGGACGAAAAGTACCTCATCAAGAATAGGTACTAAAAAAACAGTTTGGAACTTCCTTGAAGGGACAAGTAAGGCAGAGTTCCTGCAGCGTAAACGTAACAAAAGGTTCTGGTTCTTGAAAGAAGTTCCTGCAGTGTGAATGCACTTAATTACTGCTGTGTTATCATAATGAGAGATATCAGCACAAATCTTAATTACTGCTGTGGGAGAGATATTATAATGAAAGATATCAGGACACATCTTAAGTACTGCTGTGGGAGGGATATCATAATGAGAGATATCAGCACACATCTTAATTACTGATGTGGGATTGATGTCATAATGAGAGATATCAGTACACATCATAATCTACCACATGCCTATTAGTGGAATATATAAAAGACTGCTATTCCTATATTTTCATTTACTTTTGGAGCAATATCAGCAGGCACATCAGACAGCCTGGGGTGTGTGAGAGAGACACTCTGCATTCAGACTCCCTTGGGACACTCCACACCTGCACCACACCCTCCCTCCTATCACTCATCTCCAGAGCACCCCCCCCCCCCCAGCTCTAGGGGGATAGAGGTTCCATACTCCTGATAAAGTGGAGAAGCGCCTGAATTCACTTTGTGACAAGTCTTTAAGTAATTTTTACAGGCAGGCTCTGCTGATTCTGTGAAGATTCAAGGGGTTGCGTGAGGCCCTCTGTGTCTTCTGCTATCATAGCGATATGAACCATTTCAGTGAAACCAGGCTAACTCACACGACATGATGTAACGATGCGTGCTGCCAACCCAGTGCAAGAAACACTGTCTGCTTATACATGAACACTCATGAAATATATATGAGTGTCACAGAGTCTTGTTTCCTTCAGAAGAATGCTCCGAAATAATATTAGATAAATACAAGAGATTCAAATAAACATGAGAGAGAAGGCAGAGGAACGAACGGGGGTTGATCGATTCCTGCTCAACATGAACAATGTTCTTATGACAATGTCCTCATTACTATTCCCATTTACAAAAGCAGTCTTAGCACAGAGAGAACACTTAGTCCTTTTTATGTATTGTGCGTCTCGCACTTAGGAGCACCCAGTCTAACAGGTCGGGCACGTGGGTTTTAGGCAGTGAAACATTTAGTTTTTTTGGGAGCTATCAGCAAAACTCATAAAAGAAAAGAAGTGCTTTCCTTACTCCTGTCATAAAAAGGGCACTTTGAAAATAATCTACTGTGGGTAGTGTCAACTCTGCAGGTGCATGAATTGCACAGCCAGAAGGTTCAGAGGGCTGTGTGTTCATTGGAGTCATGAACTGCCCTTCGGTCCCCAACCACTCCACCTCTCCTCCACCTAATATAACCTGCCCCCCACCCCCTCTCCCCAAGGGGCAGCAGCCTTAGGGAACAGGAAACAGCTAGACTGCAGTCAAGCTAAGAAAATGAATTCAGAATAACATCATCCATCCATCCATCCATCCTTCAAAATATTTCACTTGCCCCACCCCAAATCAAAGCTCAAAAGGAACACATGTGGCTCACAGATCCAAAGTTAACTGTACACAGCTTTCTTCAAGTTTCCCCAATGCCTCCTTTATGGAGTGGGGGGTCTTCCTCAGCCTGATGATGACTGACACAACCTCTCAGGGGACTGTGCTGCAGAAATGTACCAAACCGTGCACAAGCCTGACTTAAAAATGCATGTTTAAAAATTCCTCCTACTGAACTGTGCTGGTGGAAATGTGTGTCACACAGCAGGAAGTAAGGTGCCACAAGGCCCTGAAAAAGGTGTAGATATGTCAAAATGCACCTTTCCATTACCACTTAGCCATAAGAGTCCATAAAACTGGGGGTTAATCCACACCACTGGTGATCCAATGCTAGTCCATCGTTAACGGATCCCCCTTCCCCATTCAGTTAAGAGGAATCTTGGAGAAATGTCAACCAGAAGAACAGCTCTCCAGGAAGCCATCTCAGATCTATCTTCAATTTCAGTCCTGTGCTGGTATCACAGAGAATGGGGCTGATGGGCACAGGCCATTTTTACTCAATTTAAGATTGCAGCTCAGCCAATGGGCTTGTTCCTTTGCAGTGGCAGAGCCTAGCTGAAAAAAGAGCTCATTATTTTTTAAATATCTTTTTTACGACACTTGTTTACAGAATGTCACTGCGCTGCTTCAGAATGTTTACAACAATCTTCTTCCTTGTGACAAGCTTCAGACATGCGAAAGAAACTATAACCATCAAAATATTGAACAAGCTGGATGCAAGAGGACCATGCTACTTCTACCGGGATTGGGGGAGATTGATTTCCAGATACCCCCCTGTATGGTTCCAATTTAGAATATTCCAGCAAAATGCTTATTTCACACTGGGCTAGAAAGAGTAAGTTTTCATCTGGCCATGACATGCCAACAGGCTGCCTAATACATTAGGTAATAAAGCATTCCACAAACTATTTTTCCTTAAATATGATGGGGCACATACGTCTTTATAGTGACCAATGAGAGCAGGATTCTTAGTTTCCCAGAACCCCATATCATGTCATTTATCAAAGTGGGGTTCCTTCACATCTAGGGTCTCCAAGCTCGTCGTTGCTGGCAATCAGCGGGATCCTAATACAGCACTCTTAGCAGGGTGCCCAACAACCAGACAACCCTACAACCTTCCAGAAGCGCCCTTCAGAAAGAGGAATCCAGTCGTTATATCAGCGTAACGGTCCTACACGTTTTAGTATGGAGAAAAATCTTCTAAGGATCGACCCCAAGACAGGCAGTTCTGTGATGGCAGAAGAGTAAGTAAGAAGGAGGACATTTCTGGACACCTACATTTTCTCAGATGTATCTGTCAAAGGCGTGTCGACGTCTGGAAGGAACACACTGCAACTAAATAAAATCACGGCACTCTCACGCTGGCTGAAGAGCAGGAATCTGCAGGCCGCCTCTTACCCTGCGAGATCCTCTGCATGCAGGAAAAACCATCCCACTATCCAAACGATAGCTGACACCTGTGGAATTAAAACATATCAAAAAAAAAAATCTTCGAAATAAGAGATGTCAGTGTGCCGCCAATCCCCCGCAGATCATGCAATGTCTTTGCATGAGTTTTGATGCCTCAGTTTAAGTCTGTATACATCAATGCACAACAAGAAGGGCGACTGATCAGTTCCCAGCCATTCAGTTCAACCAGAACCCAGGTATCTCTTTGTCGTCCAGCAATATGACTCACAAAGCTGCGCCCATATTGGCATTAAACACCCCTGCCTGAGCCACCTCACTGGGCTATTTTATGCCAATTGTTTCGCTTTTTTTTCCAGAGAACTCTCCAGCTCATCTTCCCTGTGGTTTGAATTCCCGGCAGCCTGTCTTTTGGCAGGATTAAGAGGAGCGGCTCCCTGTCACCACGTTCCCTAGCAAAGAAGGTGGCGCCTCCCAGCATGCCTTACAGCTTCAGAAGCACTAGGCTGGCCTTCCCCAGGTGTCAAATGTTCCCCTTCAACAATACATTTCAATTTACACCGCTGCTGAATTTGCATATATCCACACAGGCTCCGTCCTGACAGCTC
This sequence comes from Mormyrops attenuatus, assembly GCA_026777985.1. Classification (NCBI taxonomy): domain Eukaryota; kingdom Metazoa; phylum Chordata; class Actinopteri; order Osteoglossiformes; family Mormyridae; genus Mormyrops; species Mormyrops attenuatus. The sequence goes on from JAODKC010000082.1 coordinate 17,331,957, forward strand.
CTCATTTTCCCGTTTGCGGGGGGACAAAATTAAACTTTGGGGCGGATGTATGAGCCTGATCAAAATTCCATTAATCATGCGTCTGAGTGGCATTTGGCGGGGGTGGTCGTGAGCCTCCCTTCAGCTGAGCCGCACTGGTTTTGCTGTGCACTTTTGTGCACATGTGAGAGGACCCATTGGCCACTTGCGTCACCCTCCCTGGATGAGCGGAGATTGGAAGGGCTTAGATGGATAGGTGAAAAAAGTATCAGGTCCTACAGCTCTTTCAGTCCCTTTCCTTTGGGATCAAATCCGAACAGGTCTTCAAGAGATTTCACAGAAGAAACTAGAGATGCTCACATGATTGGACAGAATCAACGTGGGACTGTGCCGTGATCTGCTGTTTCCTGGTTGATCCAAAGCGGTCCAGCTGCGGGTCACGGGGGGCGGGGGGTATTCATCGCTTCATCTTCCAACCGCTTATCCAGTACAGGGTCATCGGGAAGGCAGAGGGTATCAGGGTGGGTACAGAGTGATAACATTATGATTCTTCTCTGTTTTTCTAGTATGCATTTGAAATACATTCCTATACGATCTCCAGTTCCACAACTTATGCCCTGCTTTTCCATTATAGTGTCAGCAGGAGCAGGAAGAAGGCCGACCATCCGGAAGGAGAGCTATGGATAGGGTTAGGCCTCCTGCATGATGAGCCCCCCCCCGCCCGGCCATGCTCTGCTTGTCCCCCTACAATCTGGCAGGAGGGTTAGGCTCAGGGTTAGGCCTCCTGCATGATGAGGCCCTCCCCCCCGGCCATGCTCTGCTTGTCCCCCTACCATCCGACGGGAGGTTACGCAGCATCAAGGCTAGAACCTCTAGGCTGAGGAACAGCTTCTTCCCTGATGGTGTCAGACTGACAAGCTCTGCCTGTCTGACCCCACAACCACCCCCCCCCCCCAACACGAACACGAACATCGCCACTATGTGCAGATAAACCCATCACACAACATACCTACTGGGTACTATGCACACCTGCCACATTTAGCAAGTCATTGCACTCAGACTCCACTGTCACTTTCCAGGTACTTTCTATTTATATGTTATACTTTCTGTACTAAAATATCTTTATTATTTTGAATTCCATTCTTTTAACTTCAATATCTACTATTATTTGTACTGCACACCAGGACCCGTGGAAAAACATTTTGTTCCTTTACGTTGTACAGTGTGTCAGTGTGTAGGAATAACAATAAACCTTTTAATCCTGAAGTGTCCCTTCTGTGCTGTATATATAACAATAATAAAAATGACACACAGATACATATATAGGTGAGAACAAGCTTGGCAGTGAAGGGCAGCCACTTGCAGCGGTGCCCATGGAGCTGGGGGATAATCACCTTGCCCGAAAGCCCACAGACGTGATATTCTGCTGAAACTGGGCTCGAACAGGCAACCATCTAATCACAGGCACGAGGCTTAGCCTGCTGAGCCACACGCTGCCCCCAAAAAATAAAATCAGGGGAGAGCATGAACACAGTCCCCCACTGCCAGAAATCATGCAGTTAAGATTTGCCACATTTGGGAATTTGCAGGGGTCAGCACAGCCGTAATGCAATGGATGAGCCTCACTCTCGGTGAACCACCTTCATGATCATGGTATCTCCCCTGCCATGTAATATAAATGCATGTATGTAAAATACAGAAAAATGATTATTTGTCAGTACACAATACATGTTTATGAAAGTGCATTAAAACTTCATTCCAGAGAAAATGCCTTCCTTCGGTTCAGTCGTGTGCACACAGCTCTCAGGTGTGCATATCCCCCCTACTGCAGGCTGCAGAAAGGTGGGATTTAGTGCCGCCCTAGTGGTCACACTGACCACCCTCAGGTGGGGAGATGCTTTGAAGACTGGGGCATGGATACTCTGAAAGCCCCAAACAGGAAGTAAGGGTGAATCCAGACATACACAAGATGGACCTCAGCTGCTTAATGCCCTCTCTTTGATTTCTTCTTCTGTTTCTTTACTTCTTATTTGCTCCAAGACGAGACAACATGAAAGAGCTGCTGCACTGCACCTTAAAAATCTTCTTTGCCCCCCTACAGGGCAGTTCACATGTCATTAAGATGCCTGTTCTCAGATATACGATGAACCCACAGGCTCGGAAAGGACTCAGAGGATTCGGGCGGCGTAAAGAAGAGAAGCTCCAGGTTCCATGCATTAAACTCCAAGGCTGTCTAGAGTGCCTCAACCGGGGTCATTCTCTCTCCAGCGAGGCTGACGAGTCAGAGATCACGGCTACGCGTAGATGTGTACGCATGGGCGAGCATCATGGGTAACATCTTTCCCCAGCGTGGTACTGGGGCTCGCCATCGGGATGTGTTCCACCCAGATACATTTACCCCATGTTGGTGTGGACCTCCAGGCAATCTGACATCTACCCACAACTTGTCGGGTATAGTCTGACGGCCAGTGCAAAAGCTAACTAGCTCTCACCAGATCCCTCCTGGTTAACAAGGCAATGATACTGGGAAAATGACATTACGTGCCTTATTGACCCTGCGTCACCTGCTGGCCCAGTTTTCAAATTCCATATGCAGAGGCTTCCACAGAAGCATCGTTAACAGGCCCAACATACAATACCTGTCAATCTCTCCCCTTGCTGATGTTCCCTACTTCTTGCTAGTATCCCATCACCAATTATAGCTGTTACCAGATCAACATATATTCATGGTCTGCAAAGGCCCCTTGGATAGATTAAGACACAGATTTTCTCCTCCATCTATCTGAGACCTTATCTCGTGTGGGAGTTGGTAGCTGAGGGTGGGTGAGTGAGCTGAGGGCAGGGGTGAGAATCAGGCCCAAGCTGAAAAGCTCCTCGGATTCCTCAGAGGGGACAAGATTCATACTTTCTTGCGACTCTAAGAGCATGGCAGCAAGGTCAGCTGTAAACGAACGTTCTCCATCAAGGACGAATGGGTCACTCCAAGAGTAGGGATGTACATCTCCATCATTGAGGCCGATGCACATCTCCATTACTGAGGCCGATGTACATCTCCATTACTGAGGCCGATGCACATCTCCATTATTGAGGCCGATGTACATCTCAATGAATTGCCAACAATCTGATACATTAAAGCATATGAAGCAACTACTAATGTGATAAGATGATTCTCCCCAATAGCGATGCAGTGCACGATATACCAATATAGAGTGGGGGAATCAATCTAAATATAAAATAATTAGTCAAAAATTATTGGTCATATTTCTAAATAATAAATATGAATAAATATATGAATAAATTAGATTTTACCAGTGCAAAGATGTTACAATGCATCCTGAGTTCATCCCAAATTGTATCTGGTGCACACTTTTTTAAACGGGACAATCACATCGTGAACTTTTATGTTGGTGCACTGATGCAAATCAGTGAATCTTACCATCTTTATCCGAGAGCGATGAAGCTGGACTGACCTGGGCTGGATTCTGCATTTATACAATTAGTATCAGTGACCCGGACCAGGACCTGACCTGCATATTAGGGTGGGGTGAAAAAATCAAAATTTCTAATAGCAATTTCCAATAATACAGAAAGGTTGTCATTGGACCTCGTTATTAAACGTGCAAAATATCTTTGAAATAGGTTAATATTTTCAGGTTCCGCAACGCGATCGAAGTTTCGTAATTTCCCATGTGAGAACTAATTTTTTTTTCGGGACTTAATTATTCCAATAGGGCAGAAAGGTTACTACTTAAGCAGTATAGTAAGCCTACAGAATTTTATTCATATTGGTTAATATTTAAAGGTTCCGCATCGCGGCTAAAGTTTGCACATTTCTAATAAAATTCTCTGTACGCTGCAACCTGTATGCTCTTTGTGTATAATTCAACTTTGTCTCAAACTTGTATTATTAACACATGAACATTGAACAATGAACATTGAACAAGTGTTCACTGATCATCATGTTCATTGTTCAATGTTCATGTGTTAATAATGATTTTTTCACCCCACCCTACTGCACATGCTCTGTACAAAGCAGCAGTCACAGGTGCAGCCCACTTAATGCCCAGCTTGGCGTCCAATTGACCGTTTATGATCAGCGGAAGTTTACCGATTAAAAATAGCCTGATCAGCCCATTCCCCATGCACAACTCTGATAAAATGCACAGGACTTTTAATTTACAAATTTAATCCCGAGGCTAGCTTTATACACAAAACGCTTTTCATGTTGCGCTGACAGCTTGAATATCCCACTAGACCAATCACTTTGGAAACAAACAAATGACTGGGCCTTGGGACTCTTATTTCATTATTACAGCACTTACTGACAGCCAATCACTGAGCCCGAGTCGGCTGATCATGAAATGCGGCGTTCAGAGGCGAGCATCTACTTCAAAGGAGGGTCAAAGGTCAACGGCAATCCGTCTGGCCCCTGACCATCCCTGGGAAGAAGCAGGGGCCGATATTTGTGGCAAAAACAACTCGACAGCTACTCGTAGATGTGCATTGTTTTTTACATTTAACACGAATGCATAGGACTGACAGATACAGACGGGGGGAGAAGGGGTGAGGGAGAGAGGAGGGGAGTGATAGAGAGGAAGAGGCAGAAAGACAGACGGAGAGAGTGAGTGAGAAAGAAAGAAAGGGAGAGGGCAGGCAAGGTTCATGAGCGCCGCACTGCCCACTCTCCCCTGGGAGCCGTCAGAGGCTAACCCAGTAGGATTCTGTGGGGGGGGGGGGGCGTGGATGCTATTCACTGAGCTCCTGGCCTCCAGAAAATGAGAGCCGCTCAGCCATTACCCTTTCACAAGGTTCAGCCTCCCCCCCGCTGCATGCATAGCTCAATGGTGTGAATTAGAGGGCCGTGTTGAGTCGTCGTGACACTGCCTCCGAGCCCATAGCTCCCAGAGCGCCACTGCTGAGGACCTCTGCTTGCAGGAACTGGGAGAAAAGCCTGCGAACGCACCTGGGGCGGCTCCCCCTGCACTCATCATTCAGTGACAGCAACCAAACCCACTGCATTGTGGGTGAAATATATCCCAGATACGCAGTAGCATTACTATCCTATATCCCTTAATAGGTTTTTACTCAGTTATATGAGTGACATCAATCCATTTGAAGTCAAATTCAAAGTCCAGTAATCTGGTTATAATTATTATATGGCATCGTTATAGTTGTATTGTGTTTCTTTATCTCTCATTTATACTACGTCTACATAAGTAATAGCAATAGATTATATGCATAACTCAAATGGTCACGTATTTCGGCTGCTATTGAAGGTCTGGAATTCCGATGCATTTCAACCATTCTGATATGTTCTGAATGCACCATGTTATGTC